>JBAMHV010000015.1:7255263-7268214 GCA_037177535.1 Pseudomugil gertrudae
TGGCCCTGGATGGACTGGCAACCTGTCCAGGGTGTACCCCGCCTCTCGCCTGTTGACAGCTGGGATTGGCTCCAGCCTGCCCGCAACCCCACTCTGGGAACAAGCGGTTGAAAATGGATGGATGGATGCTCTTCATCAAGCCCAGTAGTCCAAGATATAGCTCATAACCTCATGGTGTCCACTTCTCTTACTTATCTCCAAATACTGTGCACTTAAAGACATCCCAGGAGAGAAGCTACTAACCAGATAAAACCACCCAAATTTCCTGTGAGCATTAAGATAGAGTAAGGGTGTGTACATTTTTGTTCAGTGGTCTTTTGTACTGAGTTCCTGTAATCTTGTACACTATGTGCTAGCAAATCTTATGTCTATGATCCACTATTACTTTAAAGATGGGAACATTTTTGAAAAAAAGAAAAAGAGAGAGAGAGAAAGAGAAAATACAAGAGGTACAAAGCGGCAGGCAGCCAAAGCTGTCAAAGCTCTGATAGAAACCAGGGATGTGGTCAATTTAAGATGTAAATACAGACTGCAGTTCATTTGCTAATGATCAATGAGTGTTCAGTCTCTTTCAGCATGTAGCACACATACTTTCATGCAGCAGAGGGATTGTTTTTTGGTTTTGAGTTCTTACTTGTGATGTTTCTTAAGTTTTTTTTTGGGGACTACAGAAAAAATAACCACATGTGTAACAAGAATGTGTATGAATGTATGAACAAGAATATAAGAACAAGAAAAAGTCCACATGCAAAGTTTTACATCACATTTCATTTCATTTAACAAAAGCCTTTTGTGCTCCAGAGATATGACATGGGGAGCAAACATCAAACAAAGTAAAAGTCAAACTAGAATAAATTGAGCATGACTGATTATAGTCTGAACCAACGCAAGCTGACGTTTGTAAGATCTTTTCCCTCTGAAACTCCCCCTTAAAAGTTTCAGCCAGATTAATTTGAGCTGAAATGTGTTCTGGTGGGTTTCTTTGTAATAAGGGGCCCCACAAAGAGTGTAAGGGGATTCACCACAACACGGCTTCACCAGTGGGCAGGTTTTGAGATTATTTCTGATGCCTGTCTTGTGTCTTTACCTTGATGTGCATCAAGCTCACTCGATCAAAAGTAGGATAATATCTTTAAAATTGCAACCATTCACGGTGAACATCATATAACTTTAATGTTGGAGTAGACTGGTGTTCAAAAAGTGGCTTTGAAAAGCACATCCACTGTTTTCTGTTGTAACCACACCACAAGGACTATTAGGGCTCTTTATACCAACTTTGCAATAATGTCTTAGTCGTTAAAGATGAACATGACAACCATTACTAAATATCTCAGATATCTTCTTCCTCTTCTCTTCCATATGTCTATGGCCCGAGCAATCTATGCTTTTATCAGATTCTCCATGCACCTCTTTGACATGTCTGCACATTTTTTCAGTAAGCAGATAACTCAGGACAGCTCTCCAGCATGGTTAAGACATGTTCTGGCTGAAAGACAATACCGGCCTCATTATAGCTTCTCCTGTCCAACACCCAGTTCTGTCAAGACTGGAGTGTAACCTGGTATTAAACATATTGCAGTCAGTGTAAAACACAAGAAATGCTGGATCGCGGGAGCCTTTTTAAAGCCAAGCCACATTAAAATAAAAGGGAATCTTCACAAAATGCAGACAACACCCATGTGTCACAGATTAAATGTAGAACATCTACTAAACACTCCAAAATGATCCAGTTTACTGTCATTTATTTCAAAATCTGGGGCAAACAGGAAATGTGCTGGTGCCAAAATAAGTTTATGATGATCTGGTCTTCTCTACAGGGTTTTGAAAAATGTCAAGTTACAGACAACAGAACAATGGTGGCTTGTAGTTGTGTGCATGTAGCATACAACACATAACAGGATATGACTGTCTTACATGATGTAGCACGCATGAAATGGGGATGAATAGAATAAGGAGACAATGATTGGATTAAATTGTGTTTAAAAAAAAGAAATCCTTGGTTGCAGACAGACTGAGCAGGCAGTTTGATCATTTATGATACAGTGTAAAACCTCAATATCCAACTTTTCTTTCATCTTATATTCTACAGAAAGTTCTGTCTCTCCATCAAACCACCAATCCTCAGGACAATGGACCATATAAGTGTAGTGTCTCCTGGAGAATTTGTTTTCTTGATTTAGAGACAGAAGAAGAGAGAGAGCTGGACACGATCCAGCCTCTATTATTCTTCACAGCTTGGTTCAACTGAGTGATCAGAAAAGAAATGTCCCAGGTCCTCTTGTGCCGTTACAGAACAGTTTTTACAGCCTCACACATCATCCTGTATGGTTAGACTGCAGACCTGGAAAAATGAGTGTGTAAAAGTGGTGATGATTCATGTGGTGCCTCCACATCTATGAAAGTCAGCATTTTCTGGGATCGTCTCAGACTTTGCTCACCCCACACACCCTGTTGAAGCTTGTTCGCTGTTAGTGGATGAACAGGAGATGATGTCATGCTTTAACAAGGCAGCCTAGCTGAAGTGTCCCACTTATTAGTATGTAGAAGTAGTTTGAACAGAAAACAGAAATGAAGTTACCGTACCCCCTACTTGCATGGATGTTTTCTGCAACCAAATAATAATTTGGCAGAACCGTTATCCTAAATCCATTTTTCCTATAGTCATTTAGAAGCTCCTTGTGTAAAAGCATGGCCGCATTCCTGTTTGTAATAGTCTTTTTTTTTATAAATGGAACACTAACATTTTCACTAAAGCTTGTCAAAAGAATTTAGGAATGACTGCTGTTTTTTTTTTAGGATAAGTCCATCTTCTCCTTTTCAGTTATTACTTTGTGCTGTTGGATATCACCCTTTTTCCTTTGGGCTGTAAATGTTGAGTGAACAAAAAGAAGAGGGACACACATCTGGTGAGCTTCTCACATGTGTTGCAATCTAAATTCTACTGTTGCGATTGTTGCAATGTAATAGACTTTTGTGGTGGTGTTGGGCAACAATACTTGTCCGTTTTGATTGCTTTTATCTAAAGTACAACTGCTCTGTCGAATAACTGTACACATCTAGTCAAGTAAATGTTGATTACAAATGTAGCTTTGAATTAAAGCCACAATTATTTGGCTGTCAGGCCAAATGGGCAAAACTGCAAAAGTGTCTCTGGTGATGAGAAATACTAAATATCAAACATATTATGTCTTGTAAATAAGTTTCAAATTATAACCTTCATCTCATTTGTGGTTAAATACTTAAACAAATTAGAGTTTTACTATATTAACATACAGAAATATTGCTTATCTTGTATTCCTGAGTAAAGATGTGCAAACATGTGGTCATCTAAAAAAAGGCTCACAATCCTCATTTGCATTACATTGGCACATAAACACTGTAAAATAGTTAAATGTGTAGAATGATGCTAATAAATGGAAATATAACAAGTAGTGTTCTGACATCCGAGGAAATATATTTATTCAAGCTTTACTTATTTAGTTAATCATCAATCAATGAGTAAAAGAAAAGCCCCACAGAACCAAAACCAACCTCATTTCTTCCCATAGAGCTTATTTGATGAGTTAGAGAATGATCTCTTTGTCCCCTGTATTGGCCTTATAACAGGAGAGCACTGAAGTGCAACTTCTAAAAAAAACACACATCTCCATGCCAGCACCAGAAAAAGCCACTTGGATGTTTAATAGCTACGGACCAGGCCAGTTTAATGTAAACTTCTCTGTGATTACCTGGTGTAATGACAGTCAATCCAAATATAGCCTGTAAGCCATTATGAGTTAAACAAGAGGAACACATTATGCACTGCACACTCAGCCTGACAGGGTCTGAACAATGCAGCATGAATGTTTCCACCCCGTTTTGACCCCTTGAGGGAAAAAGGAATTGTTAAGACCAACTCCAGACCCAAATACCCCACTCTAAATGTTTGAAGACAAGCAATCAGCCTTTAGTTTATCTGTAAATGTAACTTAAACAAAGATGAAAGATTTCACTTAATCAGATCAAGCTCATAATAGTCAGCATGTGAAATATGTGTCTATGTTTGTGGTAGTATAATCACAGGAAATGTACATTGCTTTAATAGTGACCTACGGTCTTTGTATAGCAAACTTTAAATATCTTTATGTAAATCCAACTGGACTCACCAGTTAGTTACAGCTCAGAAACTTTGGACTAGCCATGTATTTTAACTAACAGGTATATTTAGCTGGGTTTGAGGCGCTACTCCACATAGAGCATGTCATGTACAACTGAATTTCCAACCCGTTTCATTTGTGTATGTGTCTTTCCAAACCTTTGGGTTTAAAAGCAGCTCGGCTTCTCCGACCCCCTAATGTCTAACAACTATATTTATTGATAAAGATTACTGTGACATCATTACGCAACAAGATTTAATGGGGAAGATAATTCTTCATTTTATACCTCTTTGCCTTCAGGAGTGTCTTGGTGGGGCATTAGCTTTTATTTAAAGCGCTTGGTCTACTTACAGCAAACTGGATCAGTGCATTTATCTAGAGTATTTTCCAAATAAACAAAAGCTATCATTAAAATTATCTTGTTTCTCCATTTCTCTTGTGAAAGTCAAGCTTTAATCCTGCTGTATTAAGACAAATGACTACAGCCAATTGGTTTCTTAAAATGTAGCATCTGTAAATATTTGTTTGACAAGTATGAGTTTAACAGTGAACTGAAATTACAGTGCGACCAGAAAGTATAAAAGACAAATCAAACTTGACAACAGTGCTTTTATGGAAGGCTATTTAATTCATGACTGGTGTGCTGTATCACCAAACATGTACTGTGGTTCAGCTTGAGAGGTTATTTCGATGTTTTTGGAAGAACACAGGAAGGGAAGGCACCAGGTAATTATGGAAAAAGTGAAGGGAAAGGGTGAAGTTGCCCTACAATGCAGATTCATGTTCAGTTTAACTGTTTCTGCATTACATGATAACAAAGCTGGACAATAACAAACAAAAAAGATCTGGAAACAATCCCCCAAAAACACTTCTGTTACATTGCATCATTGTTAGTAAGGTGACAAAGACGTACTACTATTCTACATTTTCCTACAAATACCTCAAACACGTAAATGTGTCTCTCAGACAGATTACTGTTAGGCATCAGGTTTCACTTTAATTACATCTCTAAACAACTAAATAGCACACAGCAGCTGTTGTAACAGAAGAGGGCAGTGAAATCATAATGTGAAAGTGTTCCTCGTGCATTTCCTGCATTTTAAGGACGGCCAAATATTATAACCAAGACAGCATTCAGAGGGAGCTTCTTCCTAAACAGTGGAGGTATCCTGTTGCACATGAGTGGAGGCAGTGTGGGAGAGGAATCATGTGATCACAGTTGGGCCGGTACGTCCTGTCCTCTCACGGAGCTGAGACACCTTAAGAGCGATGTCTACCAGAGGAGCCAGCATTACCTGGATAAAGAAACGACACAAAAACCCCCAAAAGAATCAAATGTCTTGTAAACTGACAAACCGGCAATTTTTCTTAATATTCAATTAAGGAAGATGCAGTGCCTCCTAGTGGTGATTTTGTAGACTGCAAGTAACTGTACAGACTGATGCTCAGAAACTATTGAAGCCAGTTTGTTAAAAATGCTGTAAAATGAATAGATGACAAGTTAAAAACTACATGAATATTGATTTCCACCTAACTTCAGAATGAACTCATCCAAAAAATAAATAAAATCACAGGAAAGAAATATATTAGACTGGTCTTTGTCCCATCAAATCTTTCTTTCACTGGATATAGTCAACTGTGATTAGTCCACATTGTCCTGACCTGTGGATCCTGGTAAATTTTCTGGGGATCCTTCTCATAGCTGTCTATGTAGAGCCGGATGGTTGCTCCCGCACTACCTGTACCACTGAGACGGAAGATTACTCTAGAACCATCAGAGAAGATAATCCGAAGACCCTGAGAGAGTGAAGAGTAAGATGACAACAGAGGACATGATGATAATTAAAAACATGCAGTATTTAGAAAACAAGGACATACAATGAACGAGGTGGCATGGCTCAAACCGTTCATGTGGAATGACTCCGGTATCCAACCAGTTTCTGAATTCTGTAATTAGCATTACTTTTTTCATGTCAAATATTGTAGAATCACCTTTAAATATAAAAACTATACTTTTTAAATACAAGTGTGAAGAAAAAACACACACTTATCTACTAATTAAGACGTTCTAATCTTGTCATGTTGATGGTTGGCAAACCAGGTGCATGCGTCTTGCAACCTCCTTACCTGGTTTTTGGATACGCTGCCATCCACAGGGTCTGTGTAGGCAAAATTGTCAGCAACAGCCACCTCATAAGTCTTATCTCCTGATGAAAACTTCTGTCCTACAAAAGAAGGCTGCAGCATTTGCGCTTCCAGATCCTTGATCATCTTGTTGGCAGCATCGGAGTCAACCTCCTCATAGTCGTACCTGGAATTAAAGCCAGACAATGTTGATCTGGTATCCATTCAGCGTCAGAGAATTTACCTTTTATGGTCATAAGATGAACACAATAATAAATAGAATACTTTGCACATTAATAAACAGCAAGAAATAAAAATGAAAACCACATAAAAACTACACAATTGCTGCATTTATATGTTTTGCCACTAGATGGTGACAAACAGTATTAGAAAACCCAACAATCCTACATCCTCCCAAGTTTTCTAAACACCCCATAATTTCTGATTTCTCTCCAACATCATTCCTGACCTGGTGAAAAAGTTCCTGCCAAACTTCTGCCAGTGATCCTTCATGATCTCCTCCACACTCTGTTTCCTGGTGGCCAAGATCGACAACCATGCGAGCACAGCCCACAGGCCATCTTTCTCACGGATATGATCCGACCCTGGTTGGTTGGCAGAGTGACGAGAGGTTAAGAGAAGAACGATGCTTTGTCTTACTGCAGTCCAAGTTACACAAAGCTAAAGACTCGGTCTCACCAGTGCCGAAGCTCTCCTCTCCACACAGCGAGAGTTTACCAGCATCCATCAGGTTCCCGAAGAACTTCCAGCCAGTTGGAGTCTCATACAGTTGCATCTGTAGAGCTTTAGCCACGCTGGGATAAATTAGAACACATAATATACTACATAAGCAAGCATGGTTCTGTGAGGGATGGAAATTAGGCACTCATTTAATCAATCCAATAAGGAAAAGTTTAGATAAACTCTTATGTTGTGTGCGTTGTACTTGTCAAGAGCTCCACTGGTAGGCATACTGCGTGCCAAGCCTTTCACACCAGTCTTCTTGAAGTATGGGATGCCAGTAATGTTAGCAGCAATGACAGCCACAGAATCAGAAGGGTTCACAAAGAAGCCGTGTTTACCCAGCACCATGTTGCGGTCCTAAAGGAACAAAGATCAGTGTCAGCAATGGCAGCCGCATACAGAGAATATGATTCTGTAGTAGCAATAATTGGTTAAGAAACTGGCAGCAGGACAGTTCAGCACTGGTTTCTTGTGAAAACTTGAGTGCATGTTTAAGATACTGATCTAACTGGGATTTTTTTGTGGAATAATTTATTACATTTCATTCTGACTAAATGAATGGCAAATTCACCGAGTGTCTTTTAGATTTTTTTCAATGAAGTTAATAGAAACATACTTTATTAATCCCAGAGAGAAATTCAAATAGTAGAGCATTTTTAATTATTTTTTAAATATCTTTTATAATAATAAATATAATATTTATTTTATTTATAATTATATTTCTTATTATGTATTTCCCTGTTCCTTTAATGAAACATCAAGTGTCAAGGGGAAACATTTACCAGTAACTTCATTCAGTCCCACTGTGGAACATGAGCCCAACATTTTAATTACTACATTTTTTATCCAAGTTAAATGGAAACACCGTTTATTGAAACCCCTCTGTTGTGCTCTTGCCGCTCCCTCCTACTTTGTTGTATTTAAAAGGTGAACATTTATTCACCAAGTTACATCACTTACACCATCACCATCAAATGCAGCTCCAAAGTCGTATTCTCCACCTTTCATGGTGTTGACCAGGTCAGCAGCATAGGTTAAGTTGGGATCAGGGTGGTGGCCACCAAAATCTTCCTGGGGGACACAGTTGACAGCAGAGTTGGCAGGAGACCCCAGCTCTTCACACACAATCTTCTTTACATAAGGACCGACCACTAGAAAGAGTATCGTTAAAAAAAATCATTAACTGTTCCAAAAGACATGTGAAGAAAAAATATCTATTTTAGTCCTGTAGTGAGCTGTTCCATACCTCCGTGCATAGCATCCAGTCTGACATTAATGTGACTGGCACCAGAGAGAAGCTCCTTCAGTGCAGCAAAGTCAAAGATGCCCCTTAGCATTTCAGCATAAGCTTCAACTGAGTCCACAATCTCCACTGAGACAAATCCAGAAGGAGAAGATCCCATTTCAGACACAGGTTTGTAATTATTGAACGATTCCTACTTGATTCATTTTATTTTTAATAATCTATGTGAAATATGGACATTTTACAGGAAAACAGATTTAGGTGACAGCAACATATAACACCAAACTAACCCTTTTTTTCTTATAAAAGAAGACAGGATTTTGCTGTACCTATGAAAGGCTTGAAAGTGTCCACTTCAAAGGTCTGCTTGCCAATTTTGGACAAATCCACTGAGAGTTCTGGGCAGATGTGGTACTCCTGCAGGCTTTTGCTAACCTCAAAGATTTTATTTGTGATGCCCTCTGGAGCAGGTCCTGGGTACAAAGTAAAAGACTGGTAAGGGATTATGCACTGAAACATGTCTCAATTAAATAATTCTTCAGTGCTCTAACCACAGAACCATAAGCCTATAAGATCATTTCACCTCCACTGGCAATATTGTACTTGATGCCAAAATCTCCATTGGGGCCTCCTGGGTTGTGGCTGGCTGTGAGGATGATACCACCCACTGCCTTTGTCTTGCGGATCACACAGGAGACTGCTGGAGTGGACATGATGCCATTCTGTCCAATTACAAGGTGACTAATCTGTGGTAAAAAACATTTAGCAAAATAATTTAGTGCACATCTTCACTTTTATACCTAGAAAGAGTCACTACCACAAACAGGTCAACTATAATAAAACTTTTGCATTTGTGGGTACTGCAAATTAGGAGTTACTCTACTTTGATTCATAACATTTAATAAGATGCAAAGGAAGAAACTTTTTAAGGCTAAAAAAAAAAAAAAATCACATACTGAAATGTTTCTGCTACCAATTAACTTTCCAAAAATATCTTCAGTGACAAGTTTGTTGCAACTAAAGGGCTTTATGATCAATTGAAAAGCAAAAATAGCAACTGTACCTTTGCCCTTTATATTTTGCAAACATGCTATCTTCATGTTAGTTTGTTTTGTGTAAACAGAGATGCCTGTGTCCACATCTTAAATCAATAGTACCATTTCCACACTAATAGTTGCTTAATAACCACTAAAAATTTGCGATAGCAACCCAAATCAACCATTCATGTGCAAATCACTCCTGCTGGCATCATTCAGATGTCAAACCCTGTTAAGTAGCAACTCTGGTTTGCAGTAATCCATTCATATAAAAGCCATTTCAAACAAGGTCAATAAAGACATAAACCAGTAGGTCCTGTCTAATATTTTATCTGGTTTATGCAACAGCCAGAAACACAATTGAAACAAAAGGCTTTGATGCCAGCATTATACAGAAAAGGCTCATTTAAAGGTGATACAAGAAAACCGAAAAACGTACGCAAGCGCCCCCTGTGGTCACAGATTCTGATGGGTCACAGATTTTTTTGTAACACCTCATTTATTTTTGCTAATGATTAGCTGCTATTAAAGCTACACACAGAGCAACGTGCCTGACTGAACGTCACGCCCCCCGCTTGCAGCACATTCCTAAATAAGCTAGTATGCATCCTTCAACAACACTAACAAGGACATATTTTTCATTATTTCTACATTTTCTACTTAAGTTTTGCTATGATAAATCTGAGGCTGCATGGGAGACCGTAAAAATACATTTTAAACCCCTCTACGCTGTAGCTTAGCTCTCGTGTGAGCGTTTAAATGTCAAAGGTAGTGGGTTGATATGCAACTGGCCCTCGCCATACACTTTATCCAAAAGATCACCGCGGTCAAGCAGGCCACAGGAGACTGTGGGAGAAACTAGACAGGTGTCAGTGACACCTGAATGTAGCTCGCTCTATGATCTAAAACGGACGAGGTCGTGTCATTTTTCATTAAACATGGGCTAAATCGTGCCAACGTCAAAGCTGGAGACAACAATGAATGCCAATGAATGAGGCAGGCTTGCAAGATAGTTAGCTAGCACACATTTTATAACGTCACTGTATCAATAAGCATTCCCTAGCTGTCGTTTGGAGTCTTTGCAAGGATTTTGAAGAAAGTAGTTAACTTGTCAGCGAGGTTTTTTTAAAACATGCTAACATTGATGCTATCCTCCTTGCAAGGACGCAGGGAGTGTTTACATTGCTAGCTAAACACAGGACGAGCTACAAAAGTGTACACTTCCTTCTCCTACTGACCCCGTTGGCAGCTGCGATCTGTACAATCAACTGAATCGCTTCTTTCATGAAAAACCTTCCATCTCCTCCAACCACCAGAGTGGCTGCCTGGCGCTCTGCAGGGTCGATAACGGAGATAATGCTCTGAATGAAGTTCTCCGCATAGTGCTGGTTCTGCTGGAACACCGTCACCCTCTTCCTCAGACCGCTCGTCCCGGGCTTCTGGTCCGTGTACGGCTTGGTTTTCACCGTCGTAATTTTCACCATTTTTGACCCCCAGAAAGTACCAATGGTCACCCCGTGTGATCCGCAATGTCGTGCGACAAGGCGACTTTAGAAGCGGAGGTGCTGCACGTACACGCGGGGCAACTCCCCCCTAACACACCCGCCCTCTCGGTTTAAAGGGCAAGCAGAGAGCATGGAAGATTTCCTCACTACATGGTACTTTATTACACGAAAGCAAATTAAAATAAAACTCAAAATAATGCCTAATATTAGACAATTCAGCCATGGAACATGTTATGGACTTGTTTTCAAAGGGAAGCCCCTGTTTAGAGCCACTAAGTGCATCTCAATGTAAAGCTCAGTAGAAATGTAGGCTTAAAAAAATCTATACTAAAACTGGATCTTAACTTTCAAGGCTGATAAGATCTTTTCTCCTTTATTCCAAGCATTGCAAAGCTCCAGATATAAAGCTTTACAAAAAGTTGAAGTTAAAAATGTGGTTAATTGGGAAATGGTCCCCTTCTGACTGTAACTGTTTGAGTGTTGCATAACATTGTTTGATCATTGCAGAGTTGGGTTATGCCTTTGCATGTGGAGGTTGTTGTAATATTGTATTTGTACTTGGATCTACTGCTTAATAATTATAAAACCAGTATCTCATTGACAAAGCAAATATTCAATTTGGTTTACAACACTGAACCCCAAATGCAAACAGTCAAGTAACATGGAAAAAGAAGAGCAAACAGGGGCTTGGGACATTAAATCCATCTCATGTGCCATGTGACATTTAGATGTCTGGTTCTATTTCAGCAGTGAAAGTCAAAGGGCACACAATGGCTCAAGAGATATAAATAGGGGGTCAAGACTGTGCTCAAGTGTAAAGTCCAAGGGCAAATAGAGTTTAGATATGATATCAATGCAAAGTATTAGACTGCCAAATCCTCACAGAGACTAATGGCTGCATATGTTGACACAGACTGGAATTCACAAGTTATTGTGTCTACCAAATAAAAGGCATACATACAAATTGATATGATGTACTTTACAGGGAAAAAAATCCAAAAGTTTGTAAGCAAGTTAGATTATTTGCTGACAAAAAGGGTTTAACAGAACAGGGAAATAAATCTTCCTTATATTTTAGGAATTGTCTGATAAAAGAAGATGGGGGGCATACATTGTTGGTCACATATTTATTAGTTTATACAAAGTCATTGACAGCATGAATTGTATTTAAAAGTTATGGGTATTACACGGTTTACCGTGTTGAGAATTTGAAAATAAAAACAACAGAACTTATAAAAAATATCTATTGATCCCATAATTAAGTACTGAGACACAACAACCGAAACAATATCAAATCATTTGAAGAGCAGAGTCATGATGGCAATTTAATCACTGATCTAAACATTCAGTGAGTCCAAGCAATTAGATATTTTTTACATTTTACATTAAAGGCACATTCAAGCAAAAATAAAACATGGCAAGGATTATTCATACTCATTAGGATGGATCTGTGTTCATTTACAATATTTACATTCATAAAATGACAGTTGGTAATGAACAAATAACAACCACATGTAATACACTCATGCTTAATTCTTGTATAGCTTGTGTATAACAGCTGGTTAGTGTCTAACTTTACATGTTGCTGTGTATGGTCTCCATGCAGTTATATGTCCAGTCCTGCTTCTCACTAATGGGTAGGACATGCTGGCACACCTACAGGGAAAATATACATCTTGGCATTACCATTTAAAGTGGCACATAATAATCTAGTCACTATAATCAGCTGTACGTTTGGTATTGTTTTCTTCTTGCATGCATATTATGGCAAAATGTGCTCATGATCATACACATCTCTTTGTTTTAAAAGTTATCAGTGCAGGAGAAAAGGATTTCAGACAGACTTCTAAACCAAAGAATGATGTTCTTAGCAGTAGTACTGTGAGAAAAGTGTTTACCATCTTAGTCCTGGCGGGCACTTCTACAGCAAACACAGTCATGCCTCTGCTGCTGCAGCAGTTCCTGCTCTGCTCGTTGTTTATATGAACGGTCACTTTCTGATTGGTCTGCAAAAGAAAGATCGATGGTTAACTTTCTTCATTTGTATTGGTAAAAAAATGTAGAAATGTCTACAGTTCAACAGACACACACATGCACACACACTTCATGCAGACATTAACACACATGCACACACACTTTCACACAGACATTAACACACATGC
>JBAMHV010000015.1:7295310-7306812 GCA_037177535.1 Pseudomugil gertrudae
TGTCTCGGTGAAGCACATAAAACTGCACTCTGTATTCTTTCTGAGACCCGGTTAGCACCTGGAGCTCATCAATTATGCTAGCTAGCAATCGCACATTAGCCATCACAACACTATTACACTATCACAAATTGCCCTTATCCAAACGCAACGAAATACTGGAAAAGTTATTGTTTGTGAAAATTACACACACACACACACACAATTGGAAGAACATTTTGCTGTCAATTAAATTCTGAAAAAACACTGCATTAAAATCAAGCACAAAGGGCTCAGATACACTTCAAGGAATCTTTGTGTGCAGAATAAGGCTCTACAAAGTAAATAAGGAGTCATATTTGAGTCCAGAAAATCCATTTTCTCTGGGACGATGCTTGTTTAAAGTGGACTAAATGGGATTGTTGTGTGATCAGAAGAAAGTTAGAAAGTAAAAACAAATCTTTGTTGGTATCAGTATCAATAATAAATTCCTCGTAATGTAAATTACCTGGCAATAAAGTTGATTCTGATTCTTCTGATTCAATAACGCATTTGGAAATGCAACATTAATCCTGAAAGGAAGAGATGTAGCTGCAAAATATGACACAGAAGACCAAAGATAGACGAGGAGCTGCAATCCTACATTGGACTGGAACGTTTGTTTTAACTAATGGATAATCCAGCCATCCATTAGTTACGCAGTTATGGGAACATCCCATAATGCACTGAGCACCCCAAGCAGTCAAGGCCGATGGTGGCCCTCCCGAAGCCAGGTTCTGCAGGAGGTTTTTTCCTTCCTGTTAAAAGTGAGTCTTCCCTCACACTGTCACCTCATGCATGGTTAGAATGGCAGATTGGATCGAACCAATCAATCAATCAATCAATCAAGAGTGACGGAACTCTGAATTGCTCAAATTATTATCTGTGAAACACTCTGAGATGACATTGTTGTGAAGTGGTGTGATACAAATAAAGCTGAATTGAAGGATGTTTCACAGATCTAAACATTGACTTTTCACATCTTATTTATTCTGTATGTTATATTGTGAATACATTACTTATCAAAACAATGTATTCTGGTTTTATACACTGTATACAGTGTCCCAACTTTTTAAGGAGTTCCACAAGACAGTCTACATTTGTCGTGGACTTATGCATTGGTCAGCAGTCCTTAATCACATATGAACTTCAACATACATGCCCTTTTGTTTGTTTATATATCAATTTCTTGGTTTTGTTTTGTTACCGTGTTGAAAGGTTATTTAGTTATTTATCTTAAATATATTGTATTTAAATATATATATACACACACACAATATGTATTTAAGATAAATAATTATCTTATGCAAGAATACATAAATTATTGGTTCTGAAAGTCTGTTAGTTGATTAATTCCACAAATGTAGACTCTGTGTTGAAAAGTGAATGAAGCGTGTAACTTAACACTAAAAACTCTGGTTTAATTTGCTCTTATGCTTTCACCTTAGGAGTTAGTTTGTCGTCTACTCTTCAGATCTGACAGTGTTCTCACCTGAATGTAGAGGCCTGCAGAAACCAAATGCTCATAAATGGGAGATCACTTAGAAGAAGACAAACTGGCCTGAAAACAAAAAAAAGTTGGATACAGTCATTTTATAAACATATTCCTTAGTGACCAACATTAAGCTTAATTTCACATCGAGACAAGAAATGAAGTAATGCTGATTTAAGTGAAATGTATCAAACGTTACAAGCTGTCAGGATACACTTTTGCTGTGTAATCTCCGTCTTCCATGACTGTAAACCCTGTTTTAGTAATAATCTTTAAATAGGACCTAAAAAATGTTTATCCAGGAGGGTAAGAAACAAATTTGCAGTCCTCATGGCTCATACGTATGCGTCTGTGTGCATTTGTGTATAAGCCTAGTGTTAATTGAACTAAGTTTCTGGCATCAACGCTAGTTCTACGCGCTGCTTCGAGAGGCGCTTTCCATCAGTCCCCGAGTCCGTAATTACAGTCGGTGCTCTTCGGTGATCCTGTTACAGCCCAATAATTGATCCTGCGCAAACAACACCCCAAGCTGCCGCCTACCATTCTTTCCTAATCCCTGGACATGCATTACTGATTGATTTAAGAGGACAGGTGGGAGATATAACTCAATAGTTAATAAAGCAACAATCTACCCTAATCTAGATTAATAGATGAGACCAGATCTAGGAACCAAATCCCTTGCTGTCAAGTCTATCCGAGGCTTCAATCTCTTCCTGTAGCTTTATACATGTAGAAAAGACTCACACTCATGCACGCCTTTATGAGCACGTGTGAAAGTGCGGTATTTACCCTGTTAAATATGACCCAACTTTCACATACCACAGCCCATATCGTGACAATGGCCTGTGTTTGTGCAGCACTGCCTGTGATGACAGGGGTGAATAACCTCTCCGTTAGCAAGTCTAGACTTAAATAGAACTTTTACTTTGCAGCTCCAAAAGAACAGCAGGGGGGAAGACACCCCGTTTATAAAGTGCTCACATATTCAAATCAACCATCTGCAAGACATAATCTAAAATTTGCTGTGAGGACAAGCCAAATGACTCCTTTGTGGATAGAAATTAAATCTATATTCATGAATATTTCAGATGAAAGACATTTGTCATGCCGACAGATAAACCTTAAGAAATTATTACCTACTATCTATTTGAACTTACAGAGTAACCAGCAGGATGGACTTCTCGTGGACTTGATATGAGAAGAGGAAAAAGGCCAGAGATGAAGTGACCTAAGAGCAAATGATTAGTGAAAGACCCACACTTATGAGCATAATACTTACAAGGAAGGAGAAAGAACAACTGGTGTTGGGTGCCAAAATGTGGGGAGGAAAAAACTAACTTACCAAAGCAAGTTTAAAGTGCCAGAATGTGGGCCTTGTCAGCAGTCTGACAGAAGATGGTAGAACTGCCAAGACAGTGAGTGCAAAACTGAAACAGAGGAAAACAGACAATGGAGAGACTGCACAAGAGAGTGTGTGTGTGTGTGTGTGTGGTGGGGGGGCTGACTTTGCATAAATCTTACAATTAGTTCAATCAACTACGTAATGGAGACAGCTTGCTTTTAATCTTTATGCCATCCTTATATATCGAAATGAGAATTCTTAAAATGAACACATAAAATATGTGTGTTACTTTTTCTCTTCAAAATCAAACCAGGATTAAACTCTGAACGCATGTAATCTGTTTTCTGATATCCCAGCTAAGATCTCTCTACATGTGAGATCAGAACAAATAATAACCCTTCTTAACGTTACCAGGCATTAGTTTAACCCATCAATTGTCACCTGCTGGGGGGGTTTAGTCTCACGACCTAGCTGTGTGAAAGAACATCGATGTGTTTTTACTTCAAAATGGAAAGAAGATTAAGAGCAAAAGTATTAAGGTTGAAGAAAAACAGTAAATATTAAAGTAGGACTGTGCATAATGTGTTGTGTCGATTCGCTTTATATACACAGTACACCCACGCGAGAACATTTAGCAGTCCACATGTGCCAAAAACACACGAGTGTTTTTCATTTGTTTGAAATACACTACAGTAAAAGAAGTCCAAGTTGATCCCTGGACTTAGCAGTCTGGCAGAAACGTGTCCATACTGTGAACATAGGACTCCTAAATTTAGTGAGCTGGGTTATTTAAGAAGATTCCACCATGACACAACTGCTGCATGTTTTTTTTATTTCGTTTACTCACACAGGACTGCAGTATGTTTGTTATTTAAATGTTATTTACTCTTTATTTACTCATTGGGCAGAATTTTCTCTTTCATTCATTTTATTTGTGCAATCTGTAAATCCATGAGATTTTTAAAAATATTTTATTGTCAGATTAATTCACATTTTTCTCAGTATAACAGAACAATGTAGTGTCTGGCTGTTGGTTTTTCATTCAAAAACGAAAAAGTTGTTTAGATGTTTCTTAAAAGACTTCTTTGCACGAGATGTGCTTATTTCTACTCACTCATGAATGCACACACTGGATAGCAGTGAAAAAAGTGAAGAAGACAGAGCTTCAGATAGAAAAGAGAGAACGTATAAATGAATAACAGGAAAATAGAAGAAAAACGTGATAACAAATAGAAGGATTACCTGAGGTAAAGCTGAGAGTCGCCTGACAGAATGGATCTGATCTTTATCAGGGTGTTCAGACTGCACCATGTGTTGGCCACTTTATCCTATTCTCATACACACACACACACACACACACACACACACCCACACACACACACACACACACACACACAGATTGTATATTCCACTGTGGCACTTTTGTGATTATTTAAAAAATAAAAAGAAACTCAGAAACAAACCCAAAGTTTCAGTAAATCTGTCAACTTAAAGCATCAAGATCTGGCTGCCTAAGAGTGAACATCACCATTTAGGATTTGGAAAAAGATTAAAGCAGTTAAATGAGCCTGCTCTAGATAAACATGGGCATGGTGGGATGAAACCTCAAAAATATGCCATCAGCTCTGAAAGTTACTTTTATTTAGCAGTGGTACAGGAGGACATCTGCAACTTTTAGTAAACACTAAGATCTTAAAGAACGCTACTTTTCTCATGATGTTTGGGTCAAAGTTTGAACAAAGTCGTTATAAACACACAGACTCAGGGACTAGAAAGCTAAGAGAATAGTGAAGAGAGTTGTATTACCAGTAATCCTGTTCACTGAGTAAGTTGGAAAATATATTAAAATTGTATCTTTAAAAGAAAAGAAGCACATTTGTGAGTTCGGGAACCAAAATCTACATCGTATTTCGTACGTTGCTCAACTAAAATCACAGCTTTGTCATTAAAATATTGCTTTCCATTCTAATGAACCACAGCCATCACAGAAAATGTTATTGTCTCGTATTAAACCATGTCAGCTCTATTTTGGTTTTGTAAAAATGAGTAAAATTGAGTTTTTAAAGCCCTCAGACATTAGGCAGAATCCTGCATGCTACAACTAGAATAACAGCTGAATGGTGCTTGCAGTTGAGATTAAATGAGGAGGTCGAGTGCTTAAGCGGTTGTGCAGGGATCCCTTTATATATTAAGACCAAAGCCACCACTGAGCCCATGATATCACACACCACATATGTCTAGATCAGCTTTATGATTCCTCTGTGAATGTTTTATGTGTGACCCTATCTAGAAAATCTATTTCTGGCCTCTCTTTGCTACAGCTGCTCGCTGCACAGCTGTGTGGACCTAATGGCAGTCTAGTCAGCAGCACTGGACTGTCCAGTGTTGTCTCATCTGAGCCCCATCCCTTTCTCTTTCCTTCCCAGCTCCAAATAACAACTATGAGAATTTTGCTGGACAATACCTGATGGTAACACTCCAACAAAGGAGGGGGTTGCCCATCGGCATATGTAAAGGAGTGCGGCTTTTTCATCTCGAAGCCCGAATGGAATTTCACAGGGAGAAGCATTTGGTGCCATTTTTGTGAGCAGGCAGCAATGTGAGACGGCAGAATGCAGCTCAGTGGGTAAACTTACAACAGCTCCCTCCCAGAACCTGCCAGGACCACCAGTCAGCAGCTCTCTTCTTCCCCAAACACCCCCCTCCTCCTCCCTCTCTCACCCTGTCCCCTTGTCCAAAGAGTTTGCTTACATGCACTATTTCAGCACAAGACCACTTGCCCCAGGAAGCCTCACATGCTGTCGTCACAGCAGAGTATAGTATCTCTCACACCCTGTGTATTATGTTTGAATCATTTCCTTGAACAAATACAGCCTCAGCGCACGCTGCCATCAGCTCCCTTGGTAGAATTTTTAATTAGTTCTCACATCCATGACACCTTGCGGTGTGTGTCACCTTTGGAGCAAGTAGTTTCAGGGTTACAATGTTTCAGAAATGAGAGCTAGGTCTCTGAGCTGTCACTCACACATTTAAGCAGAAACACAGCCACTTTACCTCTGCCTCTTCCATGACAGCTTTCAACACTGTGACTTTGGAGGTATTTCAAGATTTCATTGCAACTATCAATACTGTATTGTTTCTTTATTGGCATTATACTCCAATGACAAGGCTATAATTGACCAGCTACAGCTAAAAAAAACATATTACATAGCACACTTCTCCAGAAAATGAGTCAGTAACGGGCAACCGTTGTGGGATGTGCTCTGATATGCCTTGAAGTGTATCGCTAGCCTAACACATCAGTCCATATGGTTGTGCAATGAAGTGCTGAAAACAAGACGGCCGTAAATTAATGAGATTTATTTGTATCCCCCTACTGTACATCATGGACCCCAACACCTTCCAGAGATAGGGTGAAACTGATCTCCTGACCTTTCACCATTTTATTCCACTGTTTTCTTTGATCCAGCAGGGTATCCGTTTCCAGCCGGCTAAGCACTGAGGGGTGGAAGGGAATTCACTCTGCTGGAAGTAGGAAACGGTGTGTAGGGAATGAAGAGTGCCTTGTGGGCATTGCATGACGTAAGTCATAGCATCTGTTGGAAGCTTTGTGCTGTACATTATTGAAACCATAAAATGAGATTTAAAAATGTCACTCCTTGGAAAACAGTGACCCCCTACAGAGCTTACATAGACAGGAATACACAAAAAACTCATCCCACTATGAAGTCGTTGATTTCAAATCCCATTTTTCTTTTAAACTGGATCAAAATTAAGAATTATTTTCAGTGTCACGTGCAGCCAAATGATATTACATAGGGTGCATTGGGTTAATGCACATTGATACTAGCCAATAACAGACAAGGCAACAACCGACTGACAGATCCAGCAATCTGTGATATATCAAAATGATGAAGTACTGACAATAAATCTAGAGACAGAAAGATTAGAATGCTGCATCTTCATATTTCCTTTTAATGATTAAAAGATAAGGACAATGTAATTGACAAAACAATTTTTTTAGATATCTGCACAGCAAGATATTTTATAGCCTTGCTTAAAGACGATAAGAAGTCTTTTGTAGTTTTCAGGTAGAGCATTGATTTAAAAATCTGCAATGTACCTCGAATAGGCCACGAGCCACGGGAAAGATTCTCCTGAGCACTTGCATAGCCTGGCTGGGGTCAGACAGGAAGGGAAACCAGCAGAGGGCAAAAGTCACCAACACTGTTGCACCAATTCTCACCAACAGAAAAAGCCTACAGGAGGACAGGAAAGCAATATATTTGCATGGGATGTAAGTTATACTATAAATAACAGCATAATAAGTAATTGTAACCCAAATAAATAGATATAAATTGAGTCTATAGCTCAAACATGTCATTTTCTGCAGAGACTCCTCTGACAATTAGTGCCTACTGTCTTGAAAGTCCTAAATTTGGGATTTGACCCTCATACTGAGGAATGCAGTGAAAGCCCTGCATCAGCTGAAAGTCTTCAGTGTGGGTCAGGGTATCTTGTCAGCTGTAACTGGGAAGTGGCTGGTTAAGTTGCACACACTGACATAGCTGAGCAGTTTGGGCATGGTGAGAGTGTCATCTGGACATATCTCTCCCCGGGGCCTAATCCAGCTCTCCATTTGCTACTAAATGCCCTTGGTACATTGTTACTAGATAAACAGACACTGGACACACTGGTAACAGCATCCAATCAGATTACCTTAGTCATTCTGTGACTCTCATGAGGACACTGCTCCCTTACACGCTGACTTTAAAAGTGTGAGAATGCAGCTGGCACATTCATGCAGTGGCAATATAACTGACAAATACAAGGATGAACAATCATGATGTTAAAGAAATCAAACTGTCTCTCTTTTAAAGCTGGCATAGTGCAGTGGCCCTGAGGACTCTATGGGCTCAATCTTTTTGTTTTAATCATAGCATAACCTTCTCCACCTTAAGGATCCAAGTTTCTGTCTACTTTACATTTTTTTACACCTTTTATATATATACAAATGCCTCTCTGCTGAGAGTAAACCTTTGGCCTTTTAATGGGTATGTTGTACAATCCCTTTGCTCAAGAGTCTTACATCACCATGACAGCCATGCCCATGATGAATGTCTGTAAAACTCTGGAGAAATAGGAGAGGCAGTACAATACAAGGCAATACAAGAATGAAAAATAAACCTGCTTACCCACGTCCCATCAGGCCCACTTTGAAACACTTCCCCAATAAGTAGCAGAAGAAGGGCAGAGCATGGTACAGCTCCATCTGTTTGTAGTTGAGAGCCAGGGAGAAAGCCATGGAGCCCATCGCATCCCAGCCCAGACCCAGACCCAAAACTCCCCACAGAGCAAAGCCTAGGCTCACTCCATTATACCTGAAACTGTCAAGGTTTGTGCCAGTTACCCCTTCAATGTCTATATCTAATAATAATAATCTAAAAGAAGTAAGCATAAAATTCATGGCATTTACATGAGTTTTTGACTTTTCAACATGCCAGAAATGTAACATGTAAGTATTCAATAGGCATTAGCAAAAAAATGCAGATGTTCCAGTGGATAATTAAAAATATTCTCTTTTAAGGACCTGTGAAATACTCTGAGTTTTCCAAGTTTTTCAAGCTCAAGAATTCAATAAAAATGTCTACACAGGCTTTTAAAAACAGAGAAAAAAAACACATGATATACTATATTAATATTTGAGCAAGTTATGCTGCAGCAGAATAGATTACTGTATTACAGTGAACTTCATGTAAATATTATAATGTTACAACTAATTAAGGAGGACTGTATAAGTACATAAAGGATACTGAAAATGGCCATAGTCAATCAGAATAAGCCCTGGGTAAAGAAGAATGCACAAGAGTGTCGAAATCTGAAAGAAAATAAAAGACAAAATCATCTCACAGTAGTAAATTTATTTTATTGAAGTAAAAACAAAGAAACAAAAAAAAGTTAAACTATCACTAATAATTACCATGCTTTAGAAAATGCTCCCAGCGAGTCAACTACATTGTGTATATTACAACTTATCAGTTTCTATGTAGAAATAAATAAATTCTTCAACGTGTCATGCTTCTCAATGTAAATATGAACAATTTATACTATTTATTCATTTCAGACACAACTGTAATATACAGTGTGTAATATAAATAGTTTGTACAGAAATGAAGTTGATCACTCAGACTGGTATTAAAATCTTTCATAAAATCTTGGAAATAAAACAAAGAATCAATATGACATCATAGCCTGTACTTAAGTTCATTATAATAAAGGTGGTTTTGCAAATTGAAGGAGGCTTATTTGGATCCTTGGTTGGAAAATGTTGGCTATCAAATTATGCAAGACTTTTACCTTTTTCTTAGAGGACCCATCAGTCAGGTATAAGCAGTATAAAACCAGTGCAGGAATGAATATCAACACATCTGCTACCAACACTGTAAGAGAAAAACAAACAATTCTCACTAAAACTCACTAAAAAGAAACTTTACAATGAAAACAAAAGTAAGAATCGAACAATAAACTCTAAAAATATTGTAATATAACTCTCTAATAATGAGAACATTTCGTCATTATGGTTTTAATGAAAAATCATAATAATACACATTTATAAATATTACCATACCTAAATAAATAATCGTAAATAGTTACCATACCTGTTGATCTCATGAATAACTTGTGCATTGGACTCTCATAACCTCTGGATCTGTGAAGCTCCACCCATTCAGGATTTAGATTTTTAGCTCTGCAAATATTCATTAGATATATTTTAGCCATGTGTTTATTTCTTTTCTTCAATTACAAATAATGTGTTTTGTTTAAAATAAACCAAAATACATTTATAATATAACTTGCATTTAAACAAACTCATACTCACAATAAGAAATTTCATCCACTTTTTAAAAAATTAACTTTAACCTGTCACAAACTGTCTATATATTGTGTTATATTAAGCTTTGTACCCTTGGAAAGGAAAAGTTCCTGGTTTTCCATAAATAAGATTTTCTATAGAAACAAATGCACTCACATATAAGCACAGAGCCAGCTGTGGTAGGCAGTAAGAGGAGGATAGTCAAGACCCCAGTAGTTCAAGTCATTATCAGTGGTGTTGAAGTACCTAGAGGAGTACAAAGTATGTTTGTAATGAGATAGTGGAAGTCTCACTACACAGGTGACCAGAGTTTAGAGGGGACAAAGCAAATTATAAGGCTTCATAGTTCTTTTTATTGCTTTTTGTTTAATATTTTCATTACTGTTCCATGATAATTACTTGGGAGTCTTATTTGTCTAAAGAAGGATCTTGAATTAGATTGTGTTTCTGCAGGATGACCCGGTTAGTAATCACCTAAATCAAATTAGACTGACCATTCCTGAAGTGGGAGATTGTAGGTTACTTCTTGCCAGTGCCTCTGGGCTTCATAGTCGCCAAACATGGGTGGTTTCCCCGCCCCTGAGGGGATACCATGCAGCTGTCAGTATGTTGAACGCTACATAGATGAAAGTAATAAACCAGTTTCTCAGCAGTATGTTAAGCTAGTGAATGGAAACTAGCAGGAAAAAAATCAAGCTTTGATACGTGTTAGAAAGCTATCTATTAACGCATTTCAGTAATGTAAAGAAGCTTCAAATAAATAGTAGAGGACAGATGGTATAATAACGCGCTGCCTCGCACGTTTCCTACCTGAATATGAATTTAGCGAAACTCCCCATCTCACAACAACGCCAAGTAAAACGCAAATTGATACTAGACTCCACGTATACATAATTCTGGCCGTTAAAATCAGTATATGAAGCAGAAACAAGCAAAAACCATCAACTCATTGAGACGATTTTGAAGTCTTTCTATGTTTCCTGTATACGTCATCCACCAAGGCTACGTTTCACACGCTCATTGGTCAGTGGTGGTTGCGTTTCTGCAGGAAGACGTGAGGCGTTTTTTGTCGAGGGAAAAATAAGGAGTAGCTAACTTTTGCTTTTATTATACGACATTGCGAATATTTAAAACAACAAAAAACGATCAAGTACCTTTTCACAGATGTTTATTAAACGGACAATGAAGTGGTTGTAGGGAAATATAAAATGTCTTGTTATATAAGCACCACAGGCCCTTATTGCTGGCACAACGAGAAAAGAGCAGGATAATGCTCTGAAAACCTTTACAAATGAATGCATCACCAATTCCAATCAAATATAAAGCAAACTAAGAATCAGTGGGTCAATATAGTGGCCTAACTCCACATAATATTGATCAATGAACATTGTGTGTGTATGCATATATGTGTATATTAACGTATGTGCATGTGTGTATGTATATGTGTGAATTTATGGTAGGTGTGTGTGTGTGTGTGTGCGTGTATGTGTGTGTGTCTGTATGTAGGTACATGAGTGGGAGGTGTATGGACATATTGGCATATACTGGTAAACGTTTATATGTGGATTTCTGAACATTGTTTTGAGTCCAAACCTAAGTCTATTCCAGAACCATATCTCACTAATTTTTCATTATTATTGTGGTAACTGTTAGGTTTCATCCTTAATTTAATTTATAGTTTGTCTTCAAGATATCTCTGTATCTTTCCTGATATCATATTTATATTGTAGATATCTGCCAAAATAAGTCATTTAGTTAAACTCACCATCCGTCTTCACT
>JBAMHV010000015.1:7306912-7321809 GCA_037177535.1 Pseudomugil gertrudae
CCCCCTTTTGGCTTGTGGGGGGGGGGGAAGGAAAGGGGAAAAAAAAAAAAAAAAAAAAAAAAAAAAAAAAAAAAAAAAACATTGCCTTTTCATTAAATATCTTTTATTTAATACATATTATTTGTAGCTTAGGATTTTGAGGTTAGAAATGACAAATAGGGAATGTATTCCAAAATGAAAATACCTTAAGATGTTACAGTAAATCTCTGATTTTGCATGCGACTGCTTATGATGTGACTGCCTCAAATTATTGCTGAACTATGAAACACATTATCAACAACAACTCTGCAAAGTTTTAAAAATGAACAGAATAAACACTAGAATTTTAAACAATATACAAATATGGAATCAATGCTTAAACTAATAGCTACATATGGAGCATTTAACAGAACATGTTAATTAGATGTCCTGAAAATCTATTTTAGGCACATATACAGGCTCATCATTCTACATCTGTACACATATCAGCAGTTGTATGCCATATTTGGAAGCAGTTTACTTTACATCATCATATACTTTATTGCAACTCACAGTGACACATGTCAATATCATCCATGAGATATAATGAGCACTGGAAGGCCAGCAGTCTGTGTTGAATCCTAACTAGTTGTAGATCTTTGTACACAGGTGTGAATATCTCACTCTCACAATGTAAATCTCAGCCCAAGGCCATTTTCTCCTCTGTGACCTTTTCTTCTGTTGACACCGTCATCTTTGTTCCCAAGGTGTTGGGATTTGTTGGGTGAGACATGTTCCTTGTGGTTCTGCCATCAATTATGCATAAATAATAATAACCTCGGACAACTGCTGATTTGCAATGACACTTTCATTACAAAGGTAGCAGCCTATAACTCACTGCTACCCATTAGTTATTAATGCCCGGCCACGCCAGCTTTACTTTGTCATTTATTGCTTCATCTCTATGCCTTTTTAAATATTCAGTAACTGCTGTACCCACATTTACTGTCTGTATTCTCTGCCCAAGAGGGCTACAGCTTGTGGGGTGTATCATGACCTAGTTAATATGGAGGCCTGGGTCTTTGCTTGTGTTTTTTTCTTTCTCCTTTCTTGTATGATGACTTTCAAAGTCTGCAGGTATATACTCTGCATATTTTATGACTTTTGATGACAAAGAGGTCCTGTCATTTCTTAATTGCCTCATCAATTAATTGTTTGGAAAATCCATTCTTCTGCATTTAAAAGAATATTTAACACTGAGGCTTTGAAAGCCAAAATTGTTCCCCAGAGGTATCGTTTAAAATCACAACACTGTTTTCATCCAGTCTTATTCAGTGACACTCAACATGCCTCCTCTGACTAAAGGTTACAGTTCAGATGCTCTTTAAAGACACACAGCTCTGTGATCAAATGTCCATTTTCATGTAAAATTACACAAACAATTAACTTTCTAATGGAATAACAAAACATTAATGGCAGTTGGTCAAAATTAAATCTAAACAAAACTATCGTTTGAAACTTTCAGAGCAGTATTTGAGTGAAATGATTGATTTATAATTTAGCTGTAACTCATTCTAATGCCTCACTGTGAACTGTTTACACGTGGTCTAATGAATGTAAAAAGTAATTATTATAAGAATGTGTATTTGTTTAAGTAAGTTTAAAGGTTATGCATAGACGTTTTTTGAACCTGTTTCTGCTTCGCTGTATCAGATATCATTTGCACAAGGGAGAGATGAACAAGCATTTAGAATATTAAGTAAATAGTTTCTATTTCGCAGATAAGCTTCATTAATTGACTTTGAACGAGTAAAAGTAGGTTAATTTATTTCATCATTTCAATAAAATTGTCCATTTTTATTCAATGAGGTTTCTACCAATCAGATGCGCGGATTTTTAAAAAAAATAAGATTTTAATACATAAACATCTCTCTTATGTTTAATCCAAATCCAGAACGTGCGCCTGTACCCGTCACCATTTTCGCGCGCATCACGCGCGAGCATAAATATGTTCTCGTCACATTGCCATCCCTGTCCGCTCAGTCTATGATTTTAAAAACCAAAGACATGATTTTTTTTTATGACAAAAAGCTCGTACTTGGTCTAAACGCATTATTATGTGACATCGCGCATGTCAAATCAAATATACACCTTAGATGTCAGCTGCAAACACTATTCTCTAATCATTCAATTAAATTGCTTCATGTTTAATTTTGACTTGTCATTTTAATCCTTGAATTAAAGAGAAATTAATCCAAATATTTTACTTTCCTGATATAAAAAGGCTAATAGGAACATGATACACTTTTCGTTGTAAAGCAAAAATAAGTTTTAAATAACTGTATGAATACAAAACATTATCTCTGTCACACCTTCTTTTAGATAAATTGTGCACAGATCAGATTTTACCCTCCGTATTGTGTCTAAAGGGACTCTGAAGATATTTCAGATTTAGGAAAACAAGCTCAGTTTTTTAAGATTTATAACTAAAAAAAAGGTCAATAACAAAAAGTTTAACGTGTGTTTTTAATCATATTTATTCTCAATCAGTTATGATTTTCCAAAACATTTCTTTTGATTGTCCGACGGAAATCCCAGTGTGTCAACCAGCGCCCCCTAGCGGCTGGAATCTCTTCTCACCCTCCCGCATCATCGGTCCAGCTTCAGGAAAAACATCTTTACTGTCGGCATTATTTGCCTCTGTTACACTTGTTTTGTACACTTGTATGGAGGCTGAACTTGCAGTTATTTTCCTTACACAAGAGTCTTTAAATCAAAGATTTAAAAAGCTGCTGACTGTGACTGAGAAGCTTGACTTTGGTGTTTTTGTGATTTCATGCATTTTCAAATCTTAGAAAAATAATAATTTACGAGTCATTTCTATGGGATAACGTCCCGTCTAGCCACTTGTTTTTCCGCATTCCTCATAATAAAATCTGTTTTGAGTAAGTGAGATATAAAAGTTACCCGGATGTCTTTTTTCAAAATAATATTAAATGTTTTTGTTCTGGATGAGAAAATATTACATTTTGATTAGACACAAATTCCTAAATTATTGTTTGGTATAAACAATTAAACAGTGGACCTGATTTTAAATCCACGTAAAATGTCAGAATTAGGCCACTCTTTGTTATTTTTTATTATTGGTTGATAAGCGATGATGTGTGAGAAGCATTTACTAAAAACTAATAATAGATAATGATGGATGAGTAGACTAACAGTAACAATAATGGCTCAATAATAAAATGAATTCAGACAAAAAGGAGTATCCTTTTGCATACTTCTGTGTGTGAGACTGAACCGAAGCAAAGAGAGGTCCTTTCTCTTTCCCATGGGGATCAGATAAATATAGCTCCTAAAATCCATCTCACACACTTTCACACACGCTCGCCATTTGCTGTTTGTGTAAAAGTGATTAGCCAGACACAACTGCGAAACTGTTACCTTTATGGTAGCCAAGCAGCAAAATACCGTGTAAAACACGAGTGAGGTGATGAATTAAAATGTGGCTTAACTGCGACCCCCGTCATTATCAATAGGAAATCAATAGGAAAACATTTTGTTGCCACGTGTGATCAAAGATTTTCCAGTTGTTTGATTTTACTTTGAAAATTCAATGCAACTGAGAGTGTTTACCTAAAAATAAACATGAAGGTGTCAATACACGAATAAACAAAAATAAATTTAAACAATCAATGCATGAAATCTCGGGACATTCGTGCCGATTTTTATATGAGATAAAATCCGTTATTTTTTACATATTAGTTCATTTTACTTTCTCATTTGAACACCGTTTTACATACAACAATAGTTTTTAATTTGTTTTTTTATTAAACGTATTATGTTATCTCAGCATTAACGTTGCAGTAAGCTGCAGGAAGATGAAACAAGGAAGGAAAAAATGATGAGGATCGACCATGCTGGGAAAATATAGCCCACATTTTAACTAAATTATGTCGAATTAAAAACAGCTGAACAGATTTAAATGAATGGAAATTCAAAACAAAGGATAGTATTTAAAGAAAAGTACAAATATTGTTTGTAAATCTAGTGATGGTAGACATTTCTAGTAATATTAAGATTATACTAAATTCTTTAAAAACGTTTTCGTTTTGGTTTGTCAAAGAATTTGAGCCTATATTCTTCATTTATTTTAACAAGCAACTTGAATGGAAAATACTAACAATCAAAATATAATTTTAAAAATGTTTTGTTTTTATTTACAAATAAATTCAGTTTACAACACAATATAGCTACACAGAATTACATATATTTATTTTTTCTTATAAACAGTCTATTTTCAGAGCTTTTTGTATTTCCTATAAAAGGGGACCAAATTGCATGTAGATGAGCTTCCAATACAAAAAAAATAGTAAATCAATATCACAGATCTCAAACTGGAATAAAAGAAAACAAGGCAAGTAAAAGTCAAACAGGTAAAATCATTCTGATCTTTACACATATTTACAAATGTTACCTGTACAGAAATGTCTTCCTTTTTTCTTAGTATATGTCAAGAGTCTTTACATAAACCCATCACAGCCCAGTGCTGTCTATTGATTTGTGCTCTTCACACCTTCCAGTGATAACGTCTCTATAGAAAAATAAGAGTTCATTTTCTTTTAATTAGAAGTCACTGTGAAGGCCATTTGGACACTGCTGCTGCTGAAGGTAAAACGTGTCCAGAAATAATATTTGATGGTACGCTGAGGATGGGAGCGATAGCGGCTGAGGTCCGAGTCAGAGAGAGGGACTGCGCGCTCAGCAGGGCCGACTGAACAGTGACGGGAGGCCGCAGGAAAGCCTGTGCAGCGCCCGGTGAAGATGAAGAAGCACTGGACACACCGATTATGTTCTCTATACTGAAAGACGGTCTGTTTGATGGCTCTGATTTGATCATGGACGCCGTGCTCAGATTGTTGAGCTGAAGTTGGAGACTCGGGCTGAGCTGAGAATTGAATGCTTTCCTGTTCAGCTCCGCTGAGGGCAGTAGGGGTACCCCGGGGGGCAGCATGGGACCCACAGGGGGAATGTACGGGTATGGCAAAGCAGCTGGGTGGGAATAAGCTGGATGAATCCCGTAATGTCTCCCATAGGGTCCCCCGAGACTGTACGCCCCGAAACTTTGCATCATGAGTGCAGTCTGATCCCTGAGCACGTCCGGCTGAACTCTCTTAAACCGTTTCCTTCTTCTGAGGAAGCTGCCGTTGTCAAACATGTCCTCTGAAGCGGGGTCCAGGGTCCAGTAGTTGCCTTTTCCAGGGTTGCCAGGTTCCCGTGGGATTTTAACGAAGCAGTCGTTGAGAGACAAGTTGTGGCGGATGGAGTTTTGCCACGCCGGGAACTTCTCTCGGTAATAAGGGAAGCGGTTGCTGATGAACTCACAGATCCCACTCAGAGTGAGTTTTTTCTGTGGGCTCTGGAGGATAGCCATCGTAATAAGAGCGATGTATGAATAAGGAGGTTTTACCAGACTACTTTTGGGCTTCTGGATGGCACCTCCCGCAGTTGCGCTCTGGTCGTGACCCTCTCCCTTCCCACCCGGCTCTCCCTCGCCTGAGCTCTCGCAGCACGGACTCCCTCCACCAGACCTCATCTCCTCTTTCTCAACCTCGATCTCGTCCTCCAAGTCATCGTCGCCCGTTTCTCCGCGGAGATCGTGTAAGATGCCTCCTCCCGGGCTGTCGCAGTCGCTGTCCACCCTCTCCATGCCCTCGTCGTCTCCTTCACCCACCACGTCAATATCCACGTCCTCCGCTGTGAGTACAGTTTGGCCGGACATGTCAGTGGCTCTTTCACTGCCTCCAGAAAGGGTCATCTCACGGCTTACTCGCACTTTTATATAATAACAACTCTATCAAAGCCAAAACAAGCGTGAAGCCGGTTGTAGCCTACTGTGTAGGTGAGAGCGCGCGCCACGGTGAGTCCGTTGGCCGTCTGGTCGCCCTTGTGAAGAGATCGGATGTCTTCCAAAATCTAAATATGACTGAATCGGCAGCCAACTTGTCCTGCCAACGAGATACTTTAACTTCTACAAATATTTCCCTCTCGGTGAGTGAGCGGGCCCTTCGGAGATGTGCGCCTTGCCTCAAAGTTGTTTGGAGAAAGCCCCGACTTTTTGCGCTGCGGTGTTCCTTCTTGGTGCGCGTAATTCCTAAACGCGTGATATTTGGGGAGCCAACTCGCGATGACACATGCTGCTTTTAAAGGCCGGAGCTTTTAACAGGAGCGTCTGATAGATTACTTTTCCCAGTATAAGATATACTATCGGCGCTGGACACGTGGTTCGGTGACGACACACACTCCCTCTCTCTGCTTCTCCTCCCCTCCACCTTCGTCTCCTCACTGTTAAACCATGCAAACTGGAGTTGTTTCATGGATTTGTCAACAATGGGACATCAGCAGTGCTGCTTTCCGCTCATTTCTGCGTCCGTCCGTCATAGACCGTTTAACGGAGGGAGGGGGGGAGCGGGGGGGTGGGGGTTGGGGGGGGGGTAATTGGCTTCGCAGTGATTGAAAGATCCGATGCGCCTTAATGTGGCTGCGTAAAACAACCCGAATCTTTTAACTTTGCAAACGCGAAGTCTGGTGGCAGCAGCAGAACGACGACAGATAAGTTCATGGAAAACCTTTAAATTGTTTCTTTAATCTGCATTTTTAAATATGAGCTCGTGCATGCGGAGGATTTGTGCCAATAGCCTACAAGTGTTCGTGCATGTTAGGATACTTTGTACGATTTTAACGTTGATTTTCCTTGATGTATAACGCAGCCATGCATGGTGAGCCCTCTGTGTCCGCGAATGTTTTCAACATGTATTTATTCTCCGCAGGACTGAAGCCGAAGGTGGGAACAATAACTGAGAAGGCGCAGCTGCAACGGCACAAGCGTGAAAGAATGGAAAAATAAAGAATTTCCTTAACAGTTTGAAAGAGGTGCAAAGGACCCAGATCAGTACTTTTTTTTTGCATTTGAATTAAAGTAGGAAATGCACGCAGCGGGTGAATGCAAAGAGAACATTTATTCACAAGGTTAGCGGTGAAAGCTGGGGAAGAGGATGTCAGGTGCTTTAGTGCGTCGTGTGAAAATATTTAGGAGGGGTGAGAAAAAAAAGGTCTTTTGTATCGAAGCTAATGTTTAAAGTGAGCGAGATGATGAAGTTTTGTGGAGGAAAGATGTTTTAATTAAATAGCAAGTGGAGTTTTTTTCAGTGCGACTGGATTTAAACAGCGATTGATTTCTTTCAAGAGGTTAATGAGAATATCTATATAGTCAAATTCAGCCAGTTGTTAATTTGAATAAACGAAAACATGAGAATAATATGGAATTTATGTTTGATTAGTTGGTACAAAATCAGTTTTTGAATTAAAACAATTAAAGAGAATTTTTAAAATTTCAGGATTTGAACTTATTAATATTAATATGTTAAGTTATCCACTTGCATTGAGTTTTTATTTAATTTTGCAAAAAGGGATTTTTATTTACATGTTGACCATTTCTTTAAATATCTCATTAAGTTCCGTTTTTAAAAATGGGATGTAGAAAAGCCGACGTTTGATCCTGTAATTGTCCGTAGCAGTGCACAGGGGCGCATCCTTTGCGCCCTTCCAGGTTGAAAATTGGATTAATCAAACGCATATCATTAATAACGCGCGTATGGGTCAAAGGACGGAAACATGGCTTCCGATTAGATTCGCCTTGTGTTAATCTCTCAGTGACCTGTGTGATCCAAAGGTCCGTCAATACGGACTACTTAGGAGATGAAACCAGAGTCCGCATCAACTTTTATCCAGCTTAAACGCCGCGTGCGTGCGCGTTTAAGGGCTCTTACCTTTGCTTTTCTCAAAGCATCAATCGAAATGTTTTTTTTTTATGAAAAGGTTATTTGACTGAGGTGCTTAAACGGAAACTAACCACGTGAGATTTATTTATTTGTGTCATATGGAATACACACATTTCCAAACGGGAAGCAGGATTATGAAGCTTTTTCCAAAGACATAAGCTTTACATGTAAAGGCTTATATCTTTTTCTTATTTCACCAACACCCAGTCTTTCCTCTTTGTGCGTGTATGTGTGTGTTTTGTGAGACAGGTGCACCCATCCTCCATTTAAAATATCCCAGAGTTGCAGTGTTGTGTGAAAGGCGGCGTAACTGCTGATATAACCTGGATGCAGCAGCACCAAGAGGGGGTTTCAAATCCGTCCTTCCTGTGATCTTTTGAAGCCTCATAAATCCGCTTTTATACCTCCGCAGTTTGTTAATGAAATGTACGTTTTAAGCACACATGCACGGCTTAGCGCGACAAAACCTTTTAGTATAATAAGCCATCTTGCTTCTGCATGAAACCATTAGGGGGGGACAGACTGAAGAGATGCAGAAGCAGCAGCAGAACACACTGAATTCAGAAAGGTGCTGAACTGATAATTATGAGAATGATAATGATAATGATGAGTTCTGATGGCTGGATTTGTTTTGTTCTTTTAGACAGTTTTATTTTAGATGTTGTCCATGTGGCTTGGGTCAGAGGTCAGGGTCATCTGCAAAACCTGGAGGGGTCAGTCTCAGAGACATTTCAGATGGTTTGTCTGAATAAATAAAGGTGTAAGACTGCTATGTATTATACAAAATATAGGAAGTAAATATGAAATAAGATTTTATGTACTTTTCTGTTTTAGGAAGTAAAGCCTCGAATGCACATTTCTTTTTGTACACAAAGAAATTAGACAAAATATGAAAATCTTAGCAAAACTCTAACCCAGTGGATTTTTTTAAAAGCCGTTTGCATGTTTCTAATGGTTCTGCCAAACATTGGCAGGTACAGGTGAAGCTTGACATTCAGAGACAATAAGAAACGCGAGCATCCTTGTAAACTTTGCAGGCCTTCTGGATTACATCAGATCAGGTTTTTGGATGGGTCTATACTTCCTTTAAAAAAGTAATTTCCGCATTTTCTCCCCTGGAAAAAAAAATCTGTTTTTGCTATAAAGTTTATTCACAAAAAATTAAAATACACGAAGTTCTTGATTTTATATAAATCTTTTTTAACACATCTAATATAACACTAATCTAATAATAAACAATAATAATTGTCTGACACGTGTCCCACATTCCTTTCTCACTAACAGCTGCTGTATTTTTCCTTTTTTGGGGGAAATCTTTGGATTAAATAAGAGTGCAGTTAGATATGATATAACATCTATATGATAAATGAATGCATTGTTCCCACGTGCATAATTACGACCATTGTGTTAATTATTGTAAACAACCAGCTAAACCTCCATCTTGTCAGGTTTAATAACAACGCGGATCATAAACCCTACAACTCAAACACAAACAGCATATTTCCCCTCTCTAAAATGGATTTTTCCCCCGACAGGGTAAATTCAGAGCGGGGAAGGCAGCCATTGTTTCTTCTCCCCTTTTTTTGTCTTTCTGGAAATCACCATTTTCAGCTTCCACTCTATCAAGCTGCGAGTTTCTGTCAAACAATATGATGGAGCTCATCTTTAACCCGCCCCCCTGCTGGATCCGCCGCAGACATCTCTCTGTCACATCAAAGCTCTGAGGGCCCCAACACACAGAGGGCTCTGATCCACGTAGGCCTGCGCCATGCGCGTGTCTGCACGTGCGCGTATTTTTTACGTTTTCAGGGTGTCCGATCTTGACCGTTCCCACTTCAACAGGTCAGACAGCACATTGAAAACGACCTTTAAATGAATCTCATCTCATTTCTTCAACTCGTTCATATTTTATTCTGATACGTTATAAATAAATGTTTAGAAAGCAAATAACCAACCAAACAACAAGTTTAAGGCTTCAAAATGTAATTTACTTCCTGTTTTATTTGTTGTTTACATAAAAGATATTGCCAGGTGGCGACACTGGAAAAAACTAAATCATGAAGAATGTTTGAACCTTTTTCTTTTTAAAAAAAAAGTTTAGATATTTAATACTTTTTAATACAGTTTAATACTTTTTATGTCTTTTGAAATAGCGGAGCTATGTCTAGAATACAAAGACCAGAGTGAAATTGCGTTTATAAATATAATTATCTTGTGTTCTGATGGTAAAGTTTGTTTCGCTGATTTACAAATCCACACACCCACACACCCACACACACACACACACACAAACAAGAAATAATCTGTGAAAGATCTAATAGCCTTTAGACCCCTGAAACGCATTGTTAAATAGCATAACATCACAGCATTTTTATTGTCATTTCAGAAAATAATCAAATTCAGACAGAAATAATATTTATGCAACGTCTTAACATAAAGATTAATTAGGATATTGAAAAAAATCTCACAAAATTAATATAAATATATAGAACATTTTTCAAATCCCAACCTTCCTTTCATTTGCTCAATTTAGTTTTTATTTATCTTAATCTGAATGAAAATTGGTCCATCGCTGGCTCGAGGACCCCTAGGGGTTGGACTGCAGAGAGAAGGGGGCGTTATGAAACTCCTGGGAGCTACTGGTGGGAAAGTGACACCTCTAGCTAAATGCAACCGGATTACCATGCCAATGTATACTTGTTAAATACGTGCAACGTCGCCCAGTTTGTAAACGTTTTGTCATTCAGATTAAGGCTGAGAGGTGCACATCGGAATATCGCCTCGTTGTGTGAGTGCATGCATGAGGTGATTTAGGCCGTAAACAGTGCAAATTGGTGCTGTAGTTGGTCTTTGGTGTCAAAACACGCAGATAAATTCGTTTTTAAATTTCTTTTGTTGCTTCACTTTCTCGAGGACAATTATAGATCTATAAGAGGCAGAAGATTTGGGCTTGCCAAAGGAAGATGTTTTGATGTTAAAAATAGTAGGAAATGGCAATACTTTTAGACAAGTCAACAAGTTAATGGCTGAACTGCAACATAGGTTGTCTATAATATCCTTACCCTCACATCTATGTCTAACTTATCTATCTAGGCTACATTAAAACGTTATCCACTAATTTCCTTATAAACTGTCCTTGTCTGTTATTCTGGTGGGAAGGTACACACCACACATTCTAATCAAAGTCATGGTGCTGTCTCTTGAAATTAAGGACCACACTTTTAAGTTGTCAATTAATAAGAAGTTAACTTGAATGAATAGACTCAATAATTCAAATTGGTGTTACGATTTACTGCACATCACTTTGGTTTTATTTCAGTGCACAGACAAGAAAATTAGTCTTTTAAAAATAGATGTCATCCATATTATTTCAAATACATTCAATCATTTTATTCAGAAAGGTGATCCGATGCACACCAGACTGCAGGAGGTCAGCGGGTATAGTGGGTTAGCACAACACTAACCAACAAGCATTTGCCAACAGCTGATGGTTTTGAACCAATATTTTCCAATATTACATTTGTAGTGTATATTCAATAAAATATGTGAAATTGTTTCCAAATTGCATTTGAATGAAACGTTTTGTATTTTGAACCAACTTTGGGATTTTCATTCACCACCCCATGATGTCACAATGGGTTCATTTGATTTGCCAAATAAGCATTTGTTTGAATATTTCTTTGTATTAGTGTTTCCTCGTACACCATATGTGCTATTGAGTGAATATGATTTTATGTCTTATCCCATCAACACTCATTTATAAATGTGACATTCATAATGTATTGAGTAGCTTTGATGGTTGTGATTAGATAATAATCATTTCTTAAGGATCATTGCTTGTTTATACAAATCAATTGGAAAACATAAAATGTGATTGGGTTTCTGTACGAGAAGGAAAAAATAGGTTTTCACAGACTGGGATCAGGTTCATTCTATTCTATTCTATTCTATTCTATTCTATTCTATTCTATTCTATTCTATTCTATTCTATTCTATAGATTTGTAAGAAAAATAAAATATTTTTATCATTAAACAAAGGGTATAAAGTATTCATATGTCTTCTAACTTTCATGTGTTGTAGTGTTGAAGGGATGCTTTATGGGATGTATACGTTTGTCTTTTTGTTTCCATCTGCTCACCAACATTAGATGGAAGTTGAACTCAGCAACATCTGTTAAACTGCATCTTTTTTTCCAGTAGTTTGCATGGACTGTCTCTGTGAATAAATAAACTAAAATAAACTGATTGACAGTATTTTGTGTGAAATCCTGCTTAAAAAGTTGCTTTTAAGAAGTTAATAAACTCGCATCATTTTTAGTAATCAAGAAATTGTGACAATTAGTGTCAGGCAGTTTAATCTATTACAATATGTGAAGCTTTTTGTTGTGATGTATGCAAACTCTTAAATAAAAGGTTCTGGCACTTTCAGATAAGAAGAGTAAAAAAAAAATATTTTACCACTTGGAAGAAAAAAGAAATGCTTTAATAACACTATTGTGTTGAAAATATCCACTAGTACTTGGTTAATGTTCTGCTATCCTACTTCTTTTCAGTTCGCCACTTTTGCTTGTATCACAGTATTAACTTACACTTTTACAAGCTCAAATATGTTTAAATGATGAAGTTAACAAGCTAAACAGTGTAAGAACAGAAACACAGTTACCACCCTCACAGCCATGCTGGGAGTCCAAAATCACCACACAGGCATCAATGTTTTACAATTCTTCAAGAATCCTCCTCAGAGATGCAATCAATGCCTCCTATTCATTATCCATGTGTATGTCTTCTAGGTATGGCCTTTGTCATTAAGCAATAATTCTCCCCTCCACAGTTCCACATTACACTGCTGCTCCATACTTTTACAAATGCCTTGGGGCTATAAATACTAATGAAATCTCTTTGCTTAATTTGATTTTGCTGGTACACTTGCAGTTATGGCTGAACTTTCCCACGAGAGAGGCTGATTGAACACTTTCAAGTCCTTATGGAAGCAGGAAAACATTCCAAAGAGCTGGGGAGATCATTTCCATAATTACCCCGATTGGCAGCCTAATGACCTTCTGTGACAATAAAAAGATCTCTTGTTAATTCCATTTCTGTCGCTGACATTCAAGAGATTCCTATCTTACATGTTTGAGGGTTCGCAAGATAACAAGTGTACTTTTTTTCCCTCTCGAATGAAAGAGCAGTCCCATTCAGTTTTGCTCCCCCCTACACACTGCAGTGATGTGGCTCTGCTCTGTCTGTGAAAGGAATCTGCTTGTGCCTGCACAGCTCGTCTTTCCTGCCCTAAAGTTGGATAATTTATGGTCTTGAGGGAGATTATAAAGATGGATCTTTAAGGCAATCAATTCTCATGTTGCGTTTTGAATGGTGAGATAGAAATGAAGTGCAGAATAATTAAAAAGATCACAAGTCCTTCCTCGCATGTAATAATGAGCAGGTCCAGAGGCAGTGAGCTCCGCCACACTGCCGGGGGAAGCGCTTTTGATGTGAGTGAGAGGACATCCAGCCTGGTCCAACACACTGCTGCACAATAGGGTGTGTTTTACCCACAGCCACACACTGAAGGCTTCATTGCAACTGATGTTCTGTCACTGTTTGGGGGGTGAGGGGGGGTTGTGTGCTTGTCCACCAGACAGATCATAAGCAGATACTGTTGTGAGAGGAAACGGAGGGGGAGTTTTGTTGCTTGGATGTAAAGATGACTCAGTCTGAACTGGCATGAAAAGTGTTGTGGGAGGTTGTTTGGAATATGTTTCTCAGTGGCCACAATGCTCAGAGTGTTGTGGGATGTTAAAATAAAATCCATCCGTTCTTTGCATATGAATAGGTGTTAAAACGTACCATCAACTCTTTGCACGCACAAGTGAGCTACTGTGCCCCGGCAAATACTGCTACAGCTTTTTTACACATCGGAATATATTAGCCTGAATTTTAAATGTCCATTTGGTCTTATAGGCTTTTTGTCAGGGCTGCAGTTTTGTCATCTTTTATGACTGTGGGTGACAAGTTTTGGTGGAATCAACATGGACCAGACAGAGTTGCATTTGCACAGTGCAGATACTGTTCACAGGATTAAGTTTAACATAGACACAGCAGCTTTTCTACTATCAGGACAACATTAAGTAAAAAAGAGGCTGCTATGAGCTTGTATGGGTGTCCTGAAACCAGATTGATTGACTGATTGATGAAGAAGGAAGTAAAATGACACCTGACGGCAGCCTCTTACTGATTATCATTTTCTGGTCAATTGGTCAACTCAACACCGGTGAACCATGCATGCTTCTGACACAGAAAAACCGGCATCACTTGATTTAACCTGATTACCCATGAAAAGGTGTAAACATCTAATCATAACTGTGTAAGTAGCTTATAACTTTTGTTTAATCTATTTTGTGAAAAACTGGTCTAAAAAATTAATCAAAATGTCCAAATTTTGTCGCTCACTTGGTCAAAACTTCTGATGTCACAAGCCAATGCAGAGGGAACCTTTTGGAGGAGTTTTAAATATAAATGTAATTAAACTGCAGACGCTGTTACCCCAATGCAACCAAGCATTGCTTAAACCCATCTTGGGGATAGGTGAAAGAACATCAGCTCCAAATGATGTTGTGTTTGGGGTTCAAAATAAAGACAATGTTTTTTCTTTATTTTGGGAGGAACAAGCAGCTTAATGGACATATCTTTTTTCTGCTATTTCAAGACTTGTTATTAGAGCCTCCATGGCAACAAGACTTGTTTACCACCGGGATTAAATGACAATGCTCTCCAAATTCAAGTTTATCAGTGAAATAACACTTCAAATCCAAACGGAGTTGAAAAGAAGGAAATAAAGATGCAGGGCAGGAGTGAAGCAGAGAGAAAAACGACAGATTTAAACCGTTTCTTCCAACTGTTGTGATGGCTAACGGGATATCGCTAGCTAACAAAATTGATGAGCTCCAGGTGCTAACCGGGTCTCGGAAAGGATACAGAGAGTGCAGTTTTATGTACTTCACCGAGACATGGCTGCATGAATACATCCCAGACTGTAATGCGTCTGTACACGGCTTCAAGACGGTCCGTGCAGACCACAGTGAACGGCTCGGTGGAGAC
>JBAMHV010000015.1:7333838-7344358 GCA_037177535.1 Pseudomugil gertrudae
GTGTGGAACATATGGAACTATGAGGTCTTTCATATATAATGGAGCTTGGTCATGAAGCGCTTTATATGTGAGAAGAATTTTAAACTCTATCCTAAATTTAACAGGAAGCCAATGAAGCGATGCTAAAACTGGAGAAATATGATCTCTTCTGCTAGTTCCAAAGATACAATGCAAAGACTTCATAGCTTAAAGTATGCCTTGGTCAAGCAAAGCTGGTATATGCTAGACGGTCTGACAGTCACTGATTTCAAGACCGACCAACTGACCTACCGACCTACCGACCATCCATCCATCCATCCATCCATCCATCTATCCATCCATCCATCCATCCATCCATCCATCCATCCATCCATATCAGGCTATAATGATTTTATATTAGACATTAACATTAAACACACAAAAAAACAGAGCACCAAGAATTATAAATACCATTAAAGCACAGGTAAATCAAACACAAAAACAAACAAACAAAAACAATGGCTACAGTAGAAAAGCTTTGTTATCTTAACACTTCACCACAAAGCAGATCTTTGTCCATACTGACCTTTGTCTTTACACAGTAGCAAAGCTCTGGGACCAGCAACAGCCCCAACACAATTAAAAGCCCAACTAAAAGTCCTTACTGCAGATATTTCTGAGACTGTCCTCAAGTGGCAGGAAAAAGCTATATCATATAGACATACACTATATTTGTGGAGCAATAAAAAAGAAAACTTGGTTAGCTTTTTACCTGGGACGGGCTCTGATCTGATTTAGCATCTGATGCTTAAAGTCTGATTTCAACTAACTTTTAACTACAAAAGCTCCAAAGATCGAAACCTGAACTCATGAAGTGCCACATTATTCAGATTTCACACTATTGTGTGAGTTAATGACATCGTGTCTAAACATTTGTTGTTGAACATTTTGTGTTAAGCACTATACCCCACACTTTTACTCTAAATCTTACATTTGTTGTGGTGTTTTACAGCATTTATAGAATTCAAAAGAATAAAATGGACGGAAATAGGCACAAAATATGCTTAAAGTTATATTTACATGCAATTTAAGCATATTAGATTGTGCATGGGCATGGCAAGAGCTGTGATAATTTTTCATGTTTCTGATGAGTAAATTGCTCAAATTGAATTAAACATAGTGAAATTACATTCATTTAGTAGACACTTTTATCCAGCATGATTTATAAGTGGCCCTGTGATGGACTGGCAACATGTACAGGGTGTACCCTTCCTCTCAGCCAATGATCGCTGGCATAAACTCCAGTTACCCTTGAGCTTTCATTGGAATAAGCTGTACAGGTATTGGATGGATGGATTTGTAAGTGAGGAACACAGTGTTAGTTGATGCAGAGTTTAGTATCATTCCAACAGGCACATCTACATGCAGTAGCTGGGGATCTATTCAGCAATCTACACCCAATCTAGTCAAGGATATTTTTTTTGTGAAGGAGTTGTCAAAAAGCATGTTCCTTGGAAACCATCTCAACAACATCCTAATGCAGAATCTGCAAATAAATGGAAGTCAATTTGATGATCATATGAAACAATGCATAAGCGTTGTTATGAGGGAACTGCACTTTTTGGGGTTGAGGTGGCAATCTGGCGCAACAACACATAATAAAGTAGCAAATGCTTTAGAAAATTAGGTTTAAACATAACTATCCATCAATCCATTTCTGTCCCAGCACATTCCAGTGCAGGGTAAATGAGGCTGGTGTCTATACCAGCAGGTATTTGGTGAGAGCAGACATTTCCTGAGGTGGCTGAAGAGGGCTCAACTCAATCCTTCCAACCTTTTTATAGGGGTACTATTGAGAGTGTGCTAACCAGCAACATCTCTCTTTGGTATGAGAACACTAACAAAACAGACAGGAATGGTCTAAACAGAGTGACAGTAGGGCAGCAGGAAAAATTATTGGGGATTCCTTGCCTTTGTTGGAGGACGCTGTGATAAAACGTCTTCTATCCAGAGCATCCTGCATCCTGAAGGACCCCTCCCATCCAGGACTCAAACTGTTCTCCCGCCTACCTTCAGCCAGGAGGTATCGCAGTTTCCGGTGCTTTACTGTCAGGTTCATGAACAGTTTTTATCCTGCTGCAATCAGATGGCTAAACAATAATTGAAAACAGAATTGGAGGCATATTGTGGTTATATCTATCCATGCATCCATCCATTTTCTACCGCTTGTTCCCAGAGTGGGGTCGCGGGGGGGCTGGAGCCGATCCCAGCTGTCAACGGGCGAGAGGTGGGGTACACCCTGGACAGGTCGCCAGTCCATCCAGGGCCTGGTTATATCTATTTATTATTTGTTTTATTTTCTATTTCTTAAAGCCTTAAAGCATTTCCCCCAATTATACGATAAACAATAGTGTTTCCAAAAAGTTGTTTCCTACTTTCAAACGTGGAGTATGATAACGCCCTGCTGCATTTTACATCAAGAGCAATACAATGTTTTGCAGTTAAAAAATGCATTGTTATCTAATTCTACAATCACTCAGGCTTTGTTTACTATTACTTAACAATATAACATAAACAGTTTGTCAGAGAGAACTACGACATTGTTTTTAATTCTCAACAATTCCCATATGCAATTTAACATAGTGCAGACCTCTTTCAATATGCACTGGTGCTGTTGTTCTCTCTTCCTTCCACAGCACTCCTGAAGAGGAAATAGAAAGTTATATGAATGTTCTATGCAAATGTTTAGTGTATTAGCATACACACTTGTAATTAAAGCATAATTAGAGAGACAAATGGTGCTGTGAAGCTCTGCGCCTTGGCTCTAGAGTCTGTTTATCAGCAGCCTCTTGTTTAGTCGGCTAAAACAGGTTTATATGAAGCAAGCAGCGCCAACTGCTGCATTAATTGTTATCATTGCCTTGGAAAGCAAATAGGTGCCATAGCGCTGCAGACTGTGAGAGAGTCGAGCTGGAGAGGGACTGGGACAAATTAGTGTGGAAAATGAGAGTGTCGAAATTGGAGAGGGATTAGCACAGACGATAATGAAGCAATTAAAGAGTAAGCGCCCAGCACTCAGGTGCCTTTACTGCGCTGGTTCACTCCAGCTGCTTTCAGATGCTCCAATGCAAATATATCCCCAGTGGTGAGGGGAGGTAACACTCTGTCCTAATGCATCACCAGTACTGACTGAGATGAGAGAGTGTAGCACGACATGCTGAAGGTAATGTAATGTGACAAAATACCACACAATGTGACACGTTAGGACATGGCATGGCAGACAACATGACATGAAACTGGACAATACAACACAAAAGGATTCACAAGAGGATAATGACACTCACAAGGAAATTAGATATAATTCACAACCTTACTCTAAAAACTGCCTCCATTCATTCAACCATTTATATACCCACTGATTTCACTGCCTTCATATTTACAGAGATGTTCACAGATGTTCATAATCCCAAATAAAACGCTTAGAGTGTTTGATTGGGAGGCTTTTAGTGTTTGTCTTTTGCAGTTGAGATGATACTAATCACCCAGTGGAGAATTCAGTCTTAGAGAGAGTATGAATTTCCCTTTACCTTCATTTTACCTGTTCATTATTATATTAATAATAATTATTAAAATATTTTAATATAAAGGACAACATACCCAAACTTTGACCAACTGATATGTTATTTAAATGTGAATATTTTACAACAGAGGGTAAATTCTCAGCAAAAACCCTGTGGTCAGCCCAACGCTAATCATGGAGGAAGTAGCAGGAACCAGAGGTGGGAGGAAAAAAAGAAAGTTAGAGCAGAAAAGACATGATAGGGACTGTCTGCAATGCCAGACATCCATGGTTAGGGGTAATAAAGCCCTTTTCAAAGTCAACAGTTCAGAAAGTCCTTTGTCCTCCTAAAAGAGCGTTTAATTTTTAACACAAACTTGCACTTAGGTATGCATGAACTTTGGTAAAATCCTGAGACATGTGTATAAAAGGGTTTAATAGATGATGGTCATGTGCTCTGCTGCCGGGTAATGATGTCAGCCCCTCGATCTCATTCCCCCGCTGCCTCTCTTTTGGGTTCTTTGATGAAGGAGGGCCTAATGTAAATTTAATTTGGAGTGATGTATGGCAGGGATGGGTGACTGAGTGAGAGTGGGATACAGGGTTTTGGGCTATGTAAGAGGGCAAAAATATGGGGGGGGAGGGTCTGTGTGCTAAACTGGATAAAGTAAAAGAGATGGAAGGTTGAGGTTGGTAGATTGAATGAACTGGTGATGGGTGGGAAGATGGGAGAGTGTGTGTTAGAGGGAGTTATATGGGGTGTCTGAATCGTCTCAGTAGGGGGAGCAGCTGGATTGGGGTGCTGCCACTCTGCCAACACTGTCTGCTTTAAGCAGGATTAATGACGATAAATGTGCAGGGCTCCATTATGTTTGAGCACGACGGCACACACATGCACACACTCCCATCGCCTCGCATGCTCTCTGCATCTGATTTACACAGACATCCTTAGCGCCTGCCATGCCACATTTACCCTCAACAATGCAAAGGGGAGGGCTGGTTGCTTTTGGTTTCCAACAAGAGTGTGACATCTGAATGGGAGGAGGCTAAACACTCCCCAATTTTGCCTCTTCAAAGACCCCCAGCCCTTCACTCTCTATTGCCCTCTTGTCTCTCTTCAAATGAAGTGGACAAATGCTAAATCAATGTTTTTAATGTTGCTCATCACCATCTTTATCCCCCCCTCTTTCATTGTTTCCTAGCAGATTGAAAGGATATTGATGACCCTGGCTGTCGGGAGTTCAGCTATCAAAGTCTCACCTCTTTCTAAATGTCCTCTGGGAAAATGTCCACACTCACCATCTAGAAGACACATTTTAAGAACAACATGTGCAAGTGTAACAACTGTAGAAGCATTTCCACCTTCCAGCTGCTTTGTGTTGCACATTCTCCGTAACTATTTCTTCATGTGCACTCAGAGATGAAATCCTGACACTCCATGTGGACCTAATGAGTGTCTGCGAACAATTGCTCTAAGAATTGTCACGAGGTTATTAAACAAAACATGGAAATTGCAATTATCCAACGTGGAGAGCAGATATTGCTTGAGCTATAAAGCCTTGTTCATTAAGTTGGAATTAGTTGGTTGATGCACGGAGTACAAGGTCGCCTGAATTCAGTCTTTGTCTCCTCTTAATGGGTACAACTTTAGTCTCCTCTTTACATTTAATCTATTTCTTTTTTTTTCCAAAATATTTAGTTTCTTGATTAACAATGGGGTGTGCAACATCTTTAGACAATCCCAACTTTCATTTATAACATTTTAAAATGGAAGAAACACAACAATAATTTCAATCTTCCTGTGTTGACAGCAAGGTGATGATCACCATCATCATCTCTAGCTCCACAAGCCTGCTGAAATGGATGCCGGGTAAGGGAGGATGAGCAGAGGCCAAATGAATAGCGAGTGGTATTCATCAGACCAGGAGGAAGCGGCAGCCAAGATCCAATTATATATATTCATTAAGTGATAATGATATCATGGTCTTTTAACTGAGAAGAAAAGAGAGCATAATTGAATAATAACAGTTGTACAATCCCAAAGGATTGTACCCCCCTTCTCACATTCCCACCACCACACAGACACTGTGACCCCTCAAGGGGTTAGGAGCAGAAGGGAGGGCAGAAAGACGGAGGAGCAAGGATTGATGGAATTCTATTACTCCCTGATAGATTTATTATGAAGGCCTGAGTGGACTCTCTGCACCACTTTGTCACTCACACTAACCAGTGTTGGGGAAGGAAGGGGGGCAACTCCTGCCCCTTTTGTGTTTTTCTTCCCAAGCTCCCTCCACCTATCTCCCCACTCCTGCCCTCCTGCCCATCACCAAAGACAAGGTTAGCAGCCGTCTGACAAGCAGACGCGGCGGGTGGCCATTTTGGATCCCCGTGAGCCGAGACATTGCCGTAGCAAATGGGCCAGCTGAGCTCTCCTGACCTCCAGGGTGAGCCCTTCATTTGTTTATTAATGGAGGGCCATGTGCAACACCATAAGGGTGGTGTGTCATGCAGAGAGCAACAGAATTCATATGGCAGCCTATTTTGACTGCACGGTGCCTCCCCACAACCCCCACAAGGATCAAAACTATTTGTAAACACGTAGCCTGGTGATGAAACATGGTTACATCCCTTTTTATGGGTCTCAGCTCATAGAATACATAAGTATTATTACATATAAAATATAGATTATTTAAATTATAGTTAAACATATTTGAAAACTAACAACAAAGAACTAACCTGGAAGGCTTCCCCTAATTTCTACATTTTTCCTGAAACATTATGATTAAACTGATAATGAAACATAAATCTATCCATCTAGACAGCCATTTTTAAACCTCCTCTATCCAATTCAATATAGCAGAGAAGAGATAAATTGTGATGGGAAAAAATGACTTGTGAAAGTTCATTTAAAACTTACCTTGAATAGAATTGTTTTGATGGAGCCTCATTTCTGGAGTCTAATGGAGTTCATCATTAATTCCAACCAATAAAACTAGAATAATTTAATTTATTTATGATATAGTCAGGTTTGAAATAATACAATCTTTGTGTAAAATGTCTGTGAAATCTAATTTAATGTCTGATTTAATTGTCTGACTTGCATCACTTATAGGTCATTATCACATCCAACAATTAAAACTTGTAAAAAAGGTGTTTTTAATGTGATCCAAAACAGACTATTTCCAGATCTTTCATTAAAAGTGTTGATGACATATGTTGCACTCAGACTGCATATAGTTTTTGTACCTATTGAAACACTTTACTGACTCGTAATTCCGGATTGTAGCTCTTTACTTTTGTGTCCATCTCAGCACTGCCCTCATCATTGTGAGGAGCCATGCCATACTCCGCAACAACTGGTGAGTATGGCAAAACCAGTTTAGAGCCACCAAGTGTGCCCCCCTGGCTACGTCACTCATACAGAAAAGGGTGATAAAACTATGGAAGAAATAACGATGTCCATTTCTAACAAGAGTGAGAGAGAAAAGGTCATAGAAAAGGTGTGTGTGTGTGTGTGTGTGCATGGAGGTGTGGCGCTCATATGTGCATGCGCTGATCACAGTCAAGGTGGTGCTGCTCTGTGACAGCGTACCAGACTATCAGACATGACCACTGAGTGGTTCATTGTATGATATGACACACAGGTCATTCTGAGGGCATATTCACATTGTAACACTTGAAAACTGTCATAAAATTTCATAAGTAAGAAGGATAAAATGGTTTTGTGATATTTCTGTGAAAAAGTTCCTGTATCCCTCAAATCAGCTTAAGATAAAAGCATATTTAGATTTTCCAATGTAGCATGAGTAATATTTGCTATTTATGCATTAATGCATTGAAAACACTACTTGTAACTATTCCAATATGTCACAAACTTCATATTTATTGATATTTTAACTTAAAAATAGATTCTAGAACATAAATAGCTGTGATCAGAGATATTCGGTTACTATGTGATGCTGAAGTGCAAATGATTTATTATTACTTGTACATCACATAATGTGAATATTACAGCTGGGCAGTCATTGCTGCATCCCCAGGCTGAGAAACAGAACTCGTTCTTTTAGGCCACCGCATGATGATCTCTGCACAGCATCACACACTAAAAAGAAGATCTCCATACTGGCTGTAGTGAATGCACATCTCGACTGATTAAACAAAGGATCCTTTACTGGCTGGAAAGAGCTCACAGTACGGGTAGGATGCAAGATGGGCATTAAGCAAGGAGCACATCACTGAAAAATTCTGCAAAAGTTCTCTGGTGGGCATAAAGAAAAACACACAAGGATTTATGCAGGCTTAATCTAAGTTATTATAAAAAGAATATGCTTTTGTTTTTGTAACTTGACGTTGAATTTAACAGTGTTAACAATGCAAAAGTAAAATAGAACATTACAGGAATTAAGGTATTTAAATATGTTCAGTCACTTGGTTGTCCTAAGAACTATCTAATGCATTTATACACTTAAATAATCATGTGATTTTTTTGCATAATTTACAATAATAACAACGCATGGCACAAACGTTAATAGGTTCACAGACTATTTAAACTTATTTCTTTTCATTTTAGTTGTTTCTTGAGTTTAACCAGACAGTTTGAAGCCAAGAGAAACACATTCCTACATTTCCCCACATCCATTTTAATCCAGTTTACCTTGGTGTTGCTCACAGTATTATTGTTGAAGCACCTTGTAAAAATTTTGATCCGTGTTTCATTACTAGATATTTACAAAGAATTATTACTGTTTACACTGCTGATCCACATGGGTCTGAGGAACATTTAACTTGTGTTTCGTCATAATGTAGCCATGTGTCTTTCAGACCACCCAGACCTGTTTTAGTTCCTCAAATTTGTATACATTTCAGCTTTGTGTTTCTGTTTAATGTAATTATAGCTTGATCACAATAATAGGATCTCATATTTATTATAGACATATTACCCATCAACTCTATAGCTTTCTCCTGCCTCTGTGTGATTTCAGTGCCAGAAATGTTAAATGGCCCAAAGAGAGGTGGGGTAATGTTTGGTTTATTTGATGTGCATTTGCCAATCAATGACAAGCTTGTCCTCAAAACTCTCTCTCGGAATATCACCACCTCCCGTCTCGGGTGGTCATACATTGTCTTTCCACTATACTGTTTACACCCATGCTCCTTTGATATAGAAGCCTATTTGTTTTCTGAGGCCTCGGCCTCGTATACTGTGAGGCAAGATAAACATTTTGAAGCTTCATAGGCATAAATAATTGATTTATGTCACACAGCAGAGCACGACATCCCCACTTCACACAGCTTCAGCCCTGCTTTGTTTTGGGCTAGAATATAACTGAGAGGACAATAATGTTTACCTTGGTGGTATTGCAATTAACAGAAGAAAACAGTTGCATACAAGCATCCAAGGCTGTCTTGAATTAAAGAGCAATCGTGGACAAGTACAACCCTGGCTTTTGTTTACGTGCGGTGACAGAGAGCAGTAAACAGAACAGGCAGAGGAGGGTGAATGATCATGTCTCTGATGGGACAGGCACACACTTATTCACACAAGCTGGTTCAGATCTGCATGTCATCTGTGTCTATAAATCAACGTATCTACTGCTTCTCTTTTTAAAACAGATTTTAAATTCGCCTCTGTCCTTGCAGCGTCTTATTTCTGTCCTGTTCTGCCTGTCTCTCTCCATACGTCTCTCTCTTTCTGTCTCTCAGACACACAGACTTATATGCACACACATCAAGAAATTCTCATTACCTCATTAGCAGAGGCAGCTCTCATTTAGCTCTTTAATGACGGTTCTAGATGAATGGGCCTGGTGCTGATCCCAGTGCTGTGACTGGATTAGTGATAATGACTGATCTATAGGAAGTGTGACAGCCTCATCTCAACTCTCCGCAGGTCTCATCCTCTAGCCTGGGGCCAGCCAATATGAGGTCCACAGGCCATGTCTGGCTCTTCTGTTCAGGTCTACACACACATATATATATATGTTTTGCAAATTTTGAAAATATTTTTGTTTCGTAAACGTTTAAGACACATCTACAATTATTAATCCAATATATTGTCCGTCAATTATTTTACACATTCAGTGTATTCCAATAATTGTTTCATGCAGTGTATTAAAACAAATACATTTAGTAAAAACTATAATAAATAGTAAATATAACTTTTATTGATTATAAACTACAATATAAGAATTTTCCTTATTCAATAGATAGTTCATTCAGTCTCCTGGAATGAATTTTGCATGAGAACACCCTTCCATTTTTTTACCTGTAAAATTTGGCATAGTATTGAATTAATCTAAAAATCTTTTAGCTAACATGACACTCCAGTGTTGGAAAGCCAAACTCTTCTAGAGACATCAGAACTGGCAGATAATAAACATGGTGCTTCAAAGTAAGCGAGGCACTAATCCGTCCTCAGGGATCACAAACACCCACGGTCTCACTCCTGTTCATCCTGTCAACTTCTGCTGTATGTGTCCTTCAGATAGGTGAACAATTTCCATCTCAAGTTCATTGTTAGCTTTAACATGCATACCCAAAACATACTTACGTCATCATGAATATGTATAAAGTGCAAAGTGAAATTCATACCGGTCCACTTCAGCTTCCTGTCAGTTCCTCCATCATGCACTATTTTAACCCTGAGGCTCCACCTCAGTCCCCCACTGTCAGTACCTCAGCTGATTCATCAGAACTGTTGGTCAGCCTGCAGTTCTTTTAGACTGTGTCCAGTCTGAAAACCACAGGGGACTGGGATCTTTGTCTGGAATGCCTAGCAAAACCATTGGGACCTACTGAGAACCAGGCAAGATGAATTAGTTAAGGCTATTAAGGTTGTCAACGCGTTCATTAAGATATTTTTGAGTTGAGACTACTTACCAAACAGCTTTCAGCATCTGTACTACTTTTGCTAGGTTTCAGATGAAAAGATCAGACACCTGTTCATTAAAATTCAGTCATAAAGCCATTAAAAATGTATTCAAGTGAAAGAGAATTCCGGTAT
>JBAMHV010000015.1:7360451-7374639 GCA_037177535.1 Pseudomugil gertrudae
TGTGTTTGGTTGGTTGGTTGGTTGGTACGTACGTACGTATGTTTGGTTGGTTGGTTGGTTGGTACGTACGTACGTGTATTTGGTTGGTTGGTACGTATGTACATGTGTTTGGTTGGTTGGTACGTACATACGTACGTGTGTTTGGTTGGTTGGTTGGTTGGTACGTATGTACATGTGTTTGGTTGGTTGGTACGTACGTACGTGTGTTTGGTTGGTTGGTTGGTTGGTACGTACGTACGTATGTTTGGTTGGTTGGTTGGTTGGTACGTACGTACGTGTGTTTGGTTGGTTGGTACGTACGTACGTATGTTTGGTTGGTTGGTTGGTTGGTACGTACGTACATGTGTTTGGTTGGTTGGTTGGTTGGTACAGACGTACATGTGTTTGGTTGGTTAGTTAGTTGGTATGTACGTACATGTGTTTGGTTGGTTGGTTGGTTGGTACGTACGTACATGTGTTTTATTGGTTGTTTGGTGAAATACAGAAACACTAAGTTTAGATTAGATTAATTTATTAATTTAAAAAATAGTAAAAAAAAAAATGAAAGACCGTGTATAAAGAAATAAATGATTATTGCTTCACTATGAATAATGAAATGCTTCATCATCACATATTATTCCCTTCTGTGAAAACAGTTTGAACATAGAAACAAACGTATCTTATGGGACTGAAACAGCACATGATGTATTGTTGGCTTGATCCTGTTTTGCATTAAAATACACCCTACGAGTTCTAAAACATCATGCTGTTTATTTATAATTGACAAAAAAAGTCATCTTAGCAATGTTTGTTTATGAATCTGTATCCGTTTTGCTCTATACAGTAAATTATTGTGCATTTAAATTTAAATCATGCAAGTTTTAAACAGTGTTGGTTGTTACAGTAGATGCTTTGATGACAACGGAGTGGAATCTGTATATATTCATTCCTACTTTGAGCAAATCAGCTGTTTTCACATCTACATGCTTCATATTAGGACCTGGTGTTGGGAATTTTCTCTCTAAGTGACTGTCAGCGGATAAAGCATTCATTTCTGAATGACTCCTCTTCAGATGAAATTGGTCTACATGAAGACACGAGTTCCTCCAACTCAGGATTGCTGCAGCCTGAATTGGTGGCACTTAAAGATGTGTTTTCACTTTGAACGGACTTATTTCTTGAGAAAATACCACATATATTGGATTTGAACTATAATTCAACCACATGTGCAGAAAAGTTAATGATAATCAATTGAATTAGCATTTGCCTTGTCTGTGATCTTGGGGAAGTTGAGAGGCCTGATTTGAGGAAAGGCTGGCTCGCTTGCGGGCTTGTCACATGTTTTACAAAGTATATGAATCTACTTCAATAACTCAATCAGTCTGAGATTAAATTAGGTTTTAGAAATCAGACAAAGAAAGGCTTCGATTGTGTCACAACATTTCGATGCTTGTAGCCCCCAGAGTGGTGATAGAGACACTAAAACAAATTAAATGTCTGCATCAACAAAGCTGAGAGCTGCAGGTTTTGTTCTGTCCCTTTGATTGACTGTGCTTGTTATTTGGTGGCTTGATCTCAAAAATAATATTTTCTTAAAGTGCCAATCCAATACTCTTTATCAGATTGTATTTTTTTTATCAGTTACTAAATCCAATCTAGATTATATCATGACTGTTAATTTTGCATTAACACACATTGCATTAACCTGGCCAGTTAAATGTTTGTTAGCCTGTCATTCACATGATTCTTGTAATAAAATGGAAAAATGTTGACTGCTTCTGTTGATTTCCTGTAAATGTTTTGGGAAAGCAGAATTTAAATAGGATATAATCCATGTGGTAAATGTACTTGGTTAACACCATTAGGAACATGCACAGACGTTTAGGGAAGTAAAAATAAAAGAATGTTTTCAAAGGTTCAAGGACATATAATTTTATGGTTTGCTTGTGAAAAAGCTTGTTGTTTCTATGGCTAAAGTTTACTACACTAAGGCAATTAAATAACATAGGAGCTAAAAGCAAGACAAGTTATCAGAATCATCAGATAGGCATAAAAATTAGATGACACTAGTATTTTGTGTGGCCAAAGATCAGATTTCTGATTGATCCAGCCTACAAAGAATGAAGCTTGTGCGTCTTGTCATCGTTAGTCTACAACCTTGGTGTGGGTCAAAGTGACGGCAATCTTTGCTTCCTCTCCGGCAAGCTGTTGACACATCATGATGAGTGAAAGGTGCGCAGAGGTGGGGGAAGCCGGAGCTGAGACCGGCGGTACATGACAGAGAGGTGGAGAGACAGCTCTGCTTGGGCTTTGAGTGTGTTTCGGAGGCTGCTTAATTAAAGGATGTTTTAATGCTGTCAGAGGATGGCAGGTTGGAATAATCATAGCTATTTGTTTACGGAGCACACACCCAGATGGACTTTTAATGGCTACAGCCTGTGTAGTGCTTCCAAGTGCCCTGGTGAATTTGAGTTTCATTACTGTGTGGAAACATTCACACGTCCCTTTTGTTTTCCTCTCTTGGTTTTCATGAAGAAACTGGATTCTGTGTAGATAACAAGGAAGCATGAGTACCTGGTGCTCTGAGAGTTTTTAGTGTGACTAAATGAAGAAAGACTCTGTGGCTGTGAGCTTAATTCTGTTTCTAAATCACAACCTTCTGTGTGTTTCAATAAATTTAGTAAACTTTTAGTTCCAGTACATGATTTAATGTGTCATTAAATTTAGATAAAAGCATTCACTTACATCTCTTTTTTAGAGCTAACGCATGTAAAATATTGATTACCTAATGAGAGAGCGAGTTTGAACTGCACACCTAGACATATTTATTGTAGAAATCTTTATAGAATCACAGTTTTAGTTGGATGTCAAGTGAAAGTAGTTAAAAATACTGCTAAGAAGCTAAAGCTGCAGCTTCATCTGAAATGCTTTTACTAGTTTTATTTATCTGGCTTCGATGCTGAGAAAAACAGTAATCTGTACCAAATTTAATTAGGGAACGTCATGGAAAGGAAATGGACCGCTCTCCTTCAAAACACATGCCCACAGTGTATACGCTCAAGCAGGCCAATAATTAAGTGGTTGTGATTGTAACTGTGATTTGTAGAAATAAAGTGTATGAAGAGCCGTGCTTTCTTTCTTTCTTTCATCCCCCTATTATGCTATTAACCCAGTATTAGCATGATGCTATGCAGCAGTGCTAACCAAGTTATGTGGAGTCATTAGATTAGTTTTAGGATAATGTAGGGAAATCCAGTTGTATTTAGCTTGCAGTGAGTGTAATAGTGGTTATACATTTAGTCACTATGAAGGATGCTATTAATTTACTTCAGTCAGGAGGTGACAAAAGTTTGAAAGATTAGAAGCCCCTGATTCAACATACTACTGTGTGATGATGGAAGATGAACAACACATTCTCTGTTGTATGAAGTGTTGCTGTTTCATTAACTAAACTTGATTTGGAAGCAGAACGACTCACTATTGTATTTTGTTGTTTTTAATGACTTTGCAGTGTGAACATTTGAATAATTAAAGGATATCCACTTGCTTCTTTTACTTCCAAGTGAGGAAAGAAACTCATACAAGTCCTTTTGTTCTTCCCGTTATTTTTATGGATGGTATTTTATAGAATAAGACCATTTTGTCAACTTGCTGCATTTCAGGACTGTAATGCTGCACAAATAAAATCCTGATATGCAGCATCATCAGAAAGTTGTAGACTATAGGTTAAACATGTTTTTCTACTCGCATGCTGGGAAAATGACATGAACAGGTTGAACTGGATCTGGTGTGTGTGTAAATACAGATTTAAGAAAAAGGACTACATATTAAAATGGGATTTATTATTAAGTCTTTTTATTTTTACTATTTTTTTCATAAACTTGATTTTTTGCATGCACTTTCCCACCACCATTTATTGATGGATAATCAATGTGGACAAAAAAATATTGCAAGGATTTTTTTAGGTTATCCTTAATAGAATATCACCCAAATATATTTAAGGATACCAAAGATTTTGGCAATTATTTACATGGCAACTTTAAAAGGGGCCAGTTTATTCTTTGAGAAATAAGTTTTGCCTGACCTTCTCTGAGGCTGGGTCAGAGGTCATATCACTAAAGGGGATTTAAAGATGGCTGTCACTTCTGCTGGTGTCCGTCTTCAGTTTAGCCTCCAGGGCAGAAACTTCCTGTTTGCCAAATTAAAAACAAAAGCCACCTTGTTATCATGCATTGTGACCACCTAGCACATCTTTGGGAGTCATGAAGTCGGGGTGGCTACAGGGGTGAGGGGCAGGTCCTGTAATCTACAGCTGCAGTGGGGGGTCAATTCAGCAGGAACAGACCCTCTTTTTTATATGACCATTCTCCCTTTAGTTCCAAATGGGGCATTAATCAGTTGGTTGTGGGAGGAAAGGCGAGTTGGAAGTGAAAGGTGGAGAGCAGTTCTGTTATCTTTTTATTGCTGTATTACACAAGTTTCACTGTAATGCTTTGAATATGGACAAATGTTGCTTGAAGTGTGGATGAAAATTGGGGAATGACCAAATTAATACACCAGTCTCTACAATTTTACCAGCTTTTATGTTATGAAATAAACTAAATGTCTGAGTGTACCAAAATAGTTGAATTCAAATCTAAAAGCCATAATTTGTGTTATTTGCATTTTCTGTTTGTGTGATTATTGCAGCTGTTGTCACAGAGCACAACTACACACACACAGTCACACACATATGCGCATACACTTTGTGGATGTTAAATTACATTAATATGCAATATTGGTCATTAGTACCTCTTTAATTATGAATGAAGATGTAATGACATTATCATTAATATTTAATTAAAGAGCAATAAAGTGTTATTTGGCAATATTACAAAACTAGACACTAATAAAGGAATGTCTTTAACATCTAATCATTAGAGACATAAGAGCTCTGTCCCTCTTTAAATCTGGCAGTGCAAAATAGTAAACATGTAGGACACATGGAGGTTAAAAGTGTGTCAACAATCTATGTTTATGTGACTACGAGGACTTCCTACTTCTACGTGGTCAAATCCTATTAAGCCACTGTGTGCTGTGACTCCAAGGATGTTTTCCAACCTCAGTGAATATTTATAATAAATAAATAATATAAATAATATTTTTATTTATCTGTAACAATTCTGGTCAATGCAAAAACAAGGTGACAGCGTGTTAACAAATGCTAATATCAGACAAAAGGAAACAAATGGATGTAAATCCCTGCTAGAATATTCTGAATATTCTTCTGTATGAGAGCCTCCCGCCAGGTGAAGGACTCTGGCTTCAGTCAGCTGATCCAGCTGCTCAAAGTTCAATACGCTATGCAAATGTGTCTATTTTTTAATGTTTGGATACTTTGACAAATGCATTTGAAAATGTGAAATGGAAGGATTCATCTTCTAGCTTTCAACATATCCTCTTATGAAGCAGACTTTCAAAACAGTTTGTTTATAAACCCTCAGAAGATGTCTCGGGGGCCCACTGGGCAGAAGTGCATCCAAAGTTTTCCCAGGCAGGAATGTGTGATGCCAGCAGGAACAACAGATTGCTTAGCAGCAGACACCCATGCAGTGACATTGAGATGCTAAAGCTGTAGCTTGTTTACACAAGTTTCCCCCTTTTTCCTCTCAGAAACCATCATTTAGCCAAACAATAGACACAATGTGGTCCTCATCTGAGAGTGGGCTGGTCTGACAAGGGAAGCAGTCACTTTGGTTTTCTCTGGAGTGGATGTTTACATCAGTGGGAGGCAGCATTGTTTTAACCTAGAGGATCACACACACATGACTTTCAGTGTTTTCTCTAAACAGTCCACAGTAAAATATATATTATTGCAATGAATCCATCTTTGCTATTCAAATCTTATCCCATATCCGAGTTTAGAGTTAACTTCGGGCTCTTGGAGTGCATGGGCAACACTTGGTAAAAGCTTTTAATGATCCTTAGCATTACTGTCTTTTCATATTTAATGCTAAAATTTTTCAAAGCTAAGCAAGATGACTATCATTGGTTTAATAAACTGTGGTTTTCATTTCCGTGTGAGCTTAATATCTGCTCATACACCAACCAATTCACAACCAAAGTCATTTCAAGGCACTTTAAAGATAAAGTAAGGTTAGTTGAGTAAATAAAAAGGATCACATAAACCAGATTAGCATTACATGCACGTTAAACATGCATTTGAAGCTCAATGAAAGGAAAATTATTCATTCATATGAATACAGAAGAGGAGACAGAGCACAGTATGGAACATGTACTATGGACAACACAGTTCCTCGTCTGACTTGTAGCTCATCACTGAGACTCAGGACTGACATGCAGGCCTCAGAGCTATTTCAGTTTATATTAAGTCCAACTAATGAGCTGTTCAGTGTGACACAGAGTGGCTGTGATTGATGTCCCCTTTGAATTGATGTGATCTGCCAACGAAGGACACTGACCCACGAAGGAAATGTTGATGAAGTAGTCACCTGGAAGTTCACAGTTCCGTACAGACTGAGAGGCTCGTGTGTGCACAACTATGGAGACAGGTCTCATTTAACTGGACAATAGCAGGCTCTCACCTTTACTCTTTAAGATAAGCGCTAATGAGCTCTATAGGACTTATAGTTTCCAAATTGATGCAAGATTGAGACAGTGATTATTCAATAATAATAAAACATGGTTAATTAGTAAGTTTAAATAAGGTTTGAAGATTTAAGGAAGTAATTGCATAAACATTTGTGTTAAATTGCATACAGTATGAATCATGTTCCTTGTGTTGGCACCAAATTGAGATGATTTTTATATAAAAATGTTACAAAAAAACCTCCTCTCAGAACCTAAAGAACATGATCATCTTGAGATATGCATAATTCTAAATATATACATTTCCTGGGCTGCAAGGTTGCGGAGTTGTTTGCAGCCTTACAGCAAGAAGGTTGCTGGTTTGAACCTCGGCTCGGACAGTGGCCTTTCTGTGTGGAGTTTGCACCTGTGTTAGCATGGGTCCTCTCCGGGTACTCCAGCTTCCTCCCACCATCCAAAGACTTGCATGCTAGGTCAATTAATCAGTCTAAATTGTCTTTAGAAGGGAACGTGTTGTTTGTGTGTTTGTTTGTCTCTCTGTGTTGGTCCTGTGATGGACTGGCAACCAGTCCAGGGTGTACCCTGCCTCTCCCCTAATGGTTGCCGTTATAGGCTCCAGCTGCCTGCAACCCTGAAATGGATGAAGTGGTATGATTTTACAAAAGACAGAATCTGCATAAATGAAAATTCTCTAGCAGAAGAAATTTGCATAAGATTGTTTTGACACTGACCCAGATTTAAGATGAGATACATTACTAATAGGCCTCCTTTAATGTTAAAACATAAATCCTGGGATATATATAAATGTATGCTTTGACATTAATGACTAAATATTACTTCTCAGTTTTTGCACAATGATCAAAAGTACTTCACTCTTTAAAATTTCAGTTCTGTCGTCCTTTTCTGACTAATATTGTGCATAAAAGATTTTTGTATGACAGCCTTAAAGAGGGAGAATTTATTCTGAGTCTGGCAAAGTTTGGAGGCACCATTAAGAGGAACAGCTCGGATGTAGTGAGTGTGAACTGGAGGTAGTTGTGCAAACAATGTCCTTTTAAAATATTTCAAACAAAAATAACACTTTAAACTATGCTGATTTTTCTTTTGTCATTATGTCACACAAAGTCTGTTTTTCTTCTTCTCTCTTTTCCATTCTCAGTGTTGTTCTTCTTATTTAATCTTGGCTGTATATGAAACAATGAAGATAAAATAGCCTTCAGAAGATAGTCAGTGTCTCAACCAACTCATCTGCCTTGCACGAGTCCTGATCAGTATGCAGTACAGGAAACAACTCAATTAACCAGGGGCCCTTAGCCATCACACCAGCAGGTTGCCTCATAATATTTCCCATAATGTTTCATCCAATTTGGAGAGTTTGACGTTTACCCCCTGCAGGACTGAAGCAAGAGACAATGACTGAAGGCAAGGGGGCACTGAGGTAATGATGGTGTGTGTGTGTGTGTGTGAATAGTAAAATGGAAGCAGAATCCTTGTTTAGGCCTGCTAGCAAGAAAGCATTTTAAAGCAAGTAAACTTTGCAACCACTATTACAAAATACTTTTCAATTTGTTGTGCATAAGCAGTCCACAAAAATCAGAAATGGTATGAGAACGTGAAAGAGAGCATAAAATATTATTTTGTGAGATATCGCACTAGCTGCAGAGGTAATAGACTACCAAGACTGTGAGTGTTTATAGTATAGTGCTGCTGGTTCAAGGTAACGTTTTAGGAGTTTTACAGTACCACCTTTAAGATCCTACACTTAAAAATATTTAAGCTGTCTGGGAGCCATCTTAAGGTCACCTGTCATTGACATGACCCTCCTTTTACCGCTCCACCACCCCACATCCCTTCTTCCTTTCTCTTGGAGAGAGGAGATCTCTGCAGCTCCTAAGTAGCAGTGAAGGAGTCACCCCGGTGGAACTGATGCCCCTGATCAGCGATGGGCTGGAAAAGCATAAAGACAGAAAAGGAAGGAGTGGATGGGTCGGGAAATGAAGAGAAAAGTGCTGAGACAGCACTTTTCCATAACCCACAGAGGGGGAAGAGAGGGCAGTGAGATAGACTGAGCGGGGTAGATAGAGAGAATTAAAGACAGAGAGGAACAAGGAGGAGGGTCTCATTTATGATTAAAAGATAGGCCAAATAACCCTGCGACCCTGAGGGGCTCTAATGGCACCTCAGTAGAGAGGGGGAACTTGGGTATCATTACCCATATCATGTCTTCAGTTGGAATATTTCTTGGAGTTTGAGGCCATCAAAGTTTTGCTGAAGGGTACTGGTAAAAATATATAAATGAAAAAATCCATAAGCTTTGGTCACTGTACATACTAAGTTTTCAAATGATACAAACGCCAAAGGAACTAAAGGAAATTTAGGATGATATGTGGAAAATGAAATGGAGAAACGATCACAGAAAGAGAAGCCACTGCATGGGATGAACCACTGACAGATAACAGAAAAGGCAAATATGTCCTACCAATGGCTGGAGAGAGCTGAACTGGAGGACAGCACAGATGCACTTGTCATGTCAAAAAAGGAGCAAATCTTGAGTATGAGGGCCCTTAAGGCCCGAATATATATAAATCCACAATGATACTATGCTGACCAGGTGTATATTTTACATCTTTAATAGACTTTCCACATTCGCATATTTAATACTAATACAGTTTAAATATGCTGTGTGACTTTCCAATTATTGATTGTGTCATGGTGTTCTATTGATTTATGTAGCTAAATATGATTTTCTCACTTGTGCTTGTGTATAAACATGCTGTTGGTCACAGTGCAGAGTGTTTGGGGTAAACTACGGTAGCACAGTTGTCATACTCAGTTGATCAGTTTCAGGATATATTGCAGACACCACACATACAATGAACACAAACATCATTTTGCTTAAAAGATGGAAATAACTAAGCAGATTTTTTTTAAAACCTCTTCCTTACCTTTGATTATCCTAACTTGGCATCAGAGGCATTCTTTTAGGAAAATGACTATTTATCTGCAACCACAAAGAAACATTTCAATATTTTTTATGTCATATTAAAGGGAACAAAATGACAAAATGTGTAAAACACAGTGTATACTGTATGTTACTAGAAAGGAAAGGCCCCAAATTTGAGTCTTTCTGGGCTTAAGGAATTACTTTAAAGGAACTTAAAAGCAGTTTGGAGGCCAATACATTGACAAGATTGAATGTTACAGTCCACATTAGCACAGACATTGAGGGAAATGTAGCAGAAAAGCAAGGACAGTTTATTTTTCAGTGTTTTCAGAGGATAATAATGGACAGGCTGTTTGTGTTTGTGTGCTTAGTGGAGGGGGTGGTGGTGGACAATAAGGTAAACCCTTTTAGCACATTCATAAAGGCAGCATTTAGCATTGTCACAACAACTGCTTAAAAGAGGCCAAGCCTTCATTAAACAAGGGCAATGATGCACTACAAAGTCACTGCCCCTTAGCATATCCGCCGGCATCTAGCTCAGTCCCTTCTGCCTAACTTACTGCCTGCTTTGGTACACAGCAGCATGAGAGCATTCTTTTTGAGTGATTTCTAGTGTGAAGTTATGGTGTTGATTAGCACAGTGACAGCTGCCATGATTAAAATGGCTGATAGTAATAGTGCAGCATTCATGCATTGACAACTTTGCTCTACATGGCTTTGTGAGTGGTGATGTATGACACCATTAGGGTAACCTCAGGGCCCTGGAGGACACTTATCTCCCTTGTCACGTCCTTCACACTTCCCATTCTCCCTCCAACAAAAGGACGCCTGCCCAAGAGCTTGCATGCTTATGAATTGTTATTACATGTGCATGTATTAGTGTGCAATAGGTCTGTTTTTCTATTTACTGTCCATCATTGGACAGCCTGGTTTTCAGAAAGTAATCTTTCTAGACTAAGAGAAGAACTCTCAAACTTTAACATTTATAGATTATCTGTGTGCTATTGTTAAAAACTCTCCAGTGCAGGAAAGTTTAGCAGAAATTCTTTTTTTTTTTGTCACAGATGCAACTCTGACTGCTTCCTGCATTGTGAAACACTGTCTTGTAATGTTACAAACATGCTTGTGTTTTAGCGGTTCACATGCCCGGACACTCGCTAATTCACATAAACCCTAATTGTGATCATTAAACCACATTTGCATCACATGTGTTTTCTTTTCAAAATGTGGAAACAGCAAGACCATTGTGAGCATCTCTTCATGTACATGCATCCTGTCTGTTCGGCTGCGCTGGGCAAATGTTTGTGAGAACACCTCTGTAAGCATGCACATCCCTTGGGGGACCAGCCAAGAGGTTGCTGACACCTAAAACACCCCCAGCACTGACACTGCAGTCATGTCAACGGAAGTGTAAGGCAATACCCAGTTTTCCTAACAAGTTGAACCTAGCTGGAGGCATCCCGGCATCCCAACACTCCAAACATATGTCCACTCCCCACTTCAAAAATACACACACTCTTATTTTTGGTGGCATGCAACCCCTTGATTATTTCAGTGGGCTGAATTTGAGACGATTAGGTTCTTAAGGTTTTGCGAAGGGCACAGAGTCAAGATACCAAGGAACAGCAAGAAAGAAACACCGAAGGCAACAGGATATTTAAGGTAGGGTGTGTGTGTGTGCGTGTGTTTGTGTGTGGTGAGGGGGTCAAGATGTAAATGATAATGATAGATATATTCACTCGCACAAGCACTTTCAAACTGCTGTCCCTGCTGATGAGAAAAACAGACCTAGGCACACGCTCTGTCTTCACCTGGGATTGATAACATTTGTAATTGAGGTGCTTACTATGGAGTGCTGGTTTCCTCTGACTTGCAAGGTGGTTTCCAGGTTGTCTCAGCGAGACGGGAGGCGAGGGGTGACGGGTAGAATTTGAATGTGGTGTGTTGTGTCCAACCATTAGCAAAACAAAATGGGAAAACCAAAGATTAAATTCAGTGCTGCTCAGGGACTTGTTCAGTGATTCATACCAACACTTTTCACTTGTGATAATCATGCACATCCTCAGCTCAGCCGAATAAAATATTACTCAGAGATGACTGATAATATAGTGAAATGGAAGAACCACAACTATGCTATAGTTGTTTCCCCATATGGAATCAGTCAACAGTACATTAACAATTTTGTTGTTTGTGTTTATTAGTGTCAGGTGGTAGTTAAATGGAAGTTATCCTTAGATGTAAATTTAATGATGAGCTATTATAAGATGGCACTTTTTAACTTTGCCAAAGCAAAGGTCAGGTGTCCATTAAAGTTGGCTCGTCTGTGTATTTGTCTGTTAGTAACAAAACTTTAAAAAATTACAAATAATTTTTATTGGATGATTGGTGATCATATTCTGGGTGAGATCAATATCACTGCTTAGATCCAGGTATTTTATAAAAGATTTATGACTATGGGAAGATTGGGATCATTTTCCTATTAGAAGTAAAAAAAATAAGGCCTGCAGTCAGTAGCAAAGAAAATTACAGTGGCTTGGCAGAGGATAACGAGTGCTTCTAGTTTATGTTTGGTTTCTCTGACCGTTGCTTATATTTAATGATAAAGTCATAGATCAGTTTTAAATTTGTTTTATGAAAAATATCAGAATATGAAATGTAATAATGATAAGTAAATCTTTGTAATCTATGTTTTACAACTAAAGTTGTCATAATAAAATGCAGGAAGGGACTACCACAGATTTTAATTAGTTCTATATTTCACTTTTGCTATTTGATTACAACCACCTGCTGTTTGCCTGTAAAGATGCTTGTGTTGTAAATGATGTCATGGAACAGCCAGAATATAATTAGAGTAATGATGCACAGACATGTAATGATGCCAAAATGTATTCAGTGAAAGCAAACCGTGTTCAAGATATCAGTCTGGTATTACAACGTCGTTTCTCTGCACTTTTTTATGTCAACAAGTCTGCAGTGAGCTACAACCAGCTCAGATATGGTAGGTTTATAAGCATCTTTTTTTAATCACTGAGAACTGTTAAGAGATCAGATGGCACTTTGAACCAAGCTTATTACAGACAATAGACATTATTTCTTAACAAATCCCTCCCAGTCTAGTAAACATTGAACAGAACTCACCAGTGTTACAAGTGTGGATCAATAGAGACTTAATTATAGTATTAGCTTTCATCTACAACACACATATTTCAATTATGCCAGTGTTTAAGCAGACACATGGCATTTTCAGAGCAACTGTTCGGCTGTATAAACTACAACAATAAAGCATTGATTATTTGAGATGATTTTAGAGCGAAGTAGGATAAAAAGATCCATAGAAAAAAAGAAACCACATCAGTGATAGTTCTCCAGTTTGATCATTTAAAGTTTGCTTCTCTATATAGTTTTGCTTTGCAAATATCAACATTTAAAAGTAAGTTGTAAAAGTGACAGACAAGAGTCTGTGGTTTCCAAATAGCAAGTCTAAAACGAACAACCATGATAAATCATGGGGTGAAACGTGAGTCCAGACTGTTGTCAGAGATTTATTGGCAGCTGTATTTTTCTAGTGTCAACTGATGTTCCATAAGACTTAGCCAGCGTCTTACGTTGCTCCTGCCCATGCTCACGCCCCAACAACGCGCACCCACATACACATTCTCGCTCTGTTCTGTGCACATTTGAGTGGACAGAAACACGCGCTATGCTTCTTTTACATTTCTTTTTTCATGCGCCTATAAATGAATCTGCACGGTAACTTTATCTGATCTGCTTTTAATTACTTATTTAATTTATGATTTTATTGTAATTTCTGCTGTTTTTAATGCTTTTTCTGTTTCAATGTAAAGTACTTTGAATTGTCCTGTACATGAAAGGTGCTGTATAAATAAACTCGCCTTGCCTTCTTCCCTCTATCAACAACCACCCAGCATTTAAATCTGAGTACTATTCCTGTGAGACCATTAAACACAACAGATTGAGATGAGTAGCAACTCTCCAGCGCTAGCTTTAGCCCACTTATCTTATTAGTGAGACAGCTCATACACATTTGATACCCCCATGGCTTCTGCTCTTCTGGCCTCAGGGAACCCGTAAGGGCTTCAAAGCCCTGATCTGGCGTCCTGGTGGCTCAGCATGCTGAGACACATACCACAATGATGTCGGTTTGAATTCAGTCTGTAGCAGTTGCTCTACGCCCTTTACGGTCACGCTGCCTCTTCAGTCAATTGAACTGATAAAAAAAAAAAAACCCACATAATTCATATTGCTTTGACTTTCAGCCACGATACAGCAAGATTGTATTCTTGCTGTACATAAATCTATGAATGAACTATTTATCCTCTGCTGTGTTCTTGTTTAGAAAATTAAAACTTCCACATCAACATATTTGTTTTTCTCTTGTCGTAAAAGTCGGTTGAGCTTGTGCAACACTCAAATCAAATTCAAGCAGGTTATTTTTGCTGTCACCTTAAATCAAAGCAAAGTTTATACTGTCTGATTAAACTAATTAAAAGCTAACACTTTTACAGAAAAGCTCAACAGTTCAGTTAGATAATTGAGTTTTCCACAAAAGTAAAGGTGACCAACAATTACGAGACACACACAAGTATCTATCTATCTATCTATCTATCTATCTATCTATCTATCTATCTATCTATCTATCTATCTATCTATCTATCT
>JBAMHV010000015.1:7375443-7391457 GCA_037177535.1 Pseudomugil gertrudae
CTATCTATCTATCTATCTATCTATCTATCTATCTATCTATCTATCTATCTATCTATCTATCTATCCATCCATCTATCTATCTATCTATCTATCTTTAAACTTTTTGAAAATTATATATTATTCTTTTGAATAATATATCATATTTTGAAATGAAGCACTTCATTAGTTTCTTCTGATTGACAAGTAAGTTGTGTAGCGGTAATGATCTGGCGTAAAGAAGTCTCTGTTTGTTACTGTAAGTAGCAACACATAAGTCTAACCTTTAGCTGCTTGCTGAAAACTGAGCTGAGCTGTGCTCCTTTGATGATTTGAACCCTGTGCGTATGTGCACATATGAACATACGCAACCGCAGTACCAGTAGACTCTCACACAAAGCCACCAAACACTAGTTTTACAATATTTTATAGTATACCTTGACTACCATGGTCCCTGTTAAACCTTGCTGGGAACACATGAAGCAAAGATCCTTTCTTGGTGATTTGCGTGGCAGTTGAAAGACATCAACTGACTTACTTTTTTTGCTATTCTTCTCTTTAGATTCTCCGAATATCAATACCAGGGGTGCCCATCAACTTTTAGATGCAACCCTTCTCCAACTCACCTGAAACACATGGCTGGTTTCCTCATCCGTATGTCATTCAGCCCTGCAGAAACCTGGTAACAAGACATTGATTGGATTAAGGTGTGTTGGAGAAGACTTGCATCTAAAAGTTGCAGGATAGTAGATCTTGAGGGCTGGAACTGGACACCCCTGATATAAACACATGCACATACACAAACATACTGTACATAGTTGCACAATCCTCTCCATCAGCACCCTATTGTGCACAAAGTGCTTACAAGAGTCCTTGCTATTCTTAAAGGAGTCGTGTGAACATGCTGGGTGGGCAAACAGCCACTTCACATCTCACCTGCCTTTCTTTAGCACACCCACTTTTCTCACACTTTCCTCTGCCCCAACCACTCTCTCTCAGCCACACACACACACACTCAGACACTTGTCACCATAAAACAGGTTGTGTTGTCAAGCTGCCTGTCACCATGTTTGTTTCTGTACACCATATATGAGCTCTGTCAGCTGTTCCTCACGGCTGAACCACAATTAACCCCACACACACACGCTCAGATGCACACTTGTGCACGCACTCACACACTTGTAGACCTCCTCGCATATTTTGCACTCTCTCTGGCTCTTTCTCACTGCGGCTGCCCTTTCACTATCAGCTCACACCGAAATCCAATCCATGTAGCAGGGTCATTCACTCTTTCTGTCAGCATTTAAGTGTCACTTAGTGAGTTTGCAGCATTTGTTTTATGTGTGCTGCAATGCATAGTTTCAATTTTCAATATTGTATAAGATCTAAAATTGAGAGTTGGTTAACAAAATTAAAGCCATTTGATTTGTTTTTGTGTAAGAAAGTTCAATCCCCATATTAAATGCCAAACCCATAAACCAAGAATAAACCAAAGGAGAGGTGTCTCGCCATTTACCAAATGATGGGGTACGACACTGGAGCTGGTGGTATCCAAGTCATTTGACATCTAAATAAGAAAGACACTGAAACGGCTTCAGGCTTAGAGGAAAACAAACCCATGATGGGATGTAGCGTTTGACGTTCATTACAGAAACTTGAATTTTATTACAGAAGGTGTTAACGTTTGGAAATGGTGGCAATTCAGATAAATATTTTCAGCTTGAATATTGACCTTGGTGTATGTGTGTGTGGGAGGGGGGGGTGTTGACGCACTTTACATCTACATTAAAGACGCTTTGTTAGTGGTTTCTGCATAGTGAAGCTGATTTAGCTCAACTTTTCATACTTTCCCCCAGTTTTTGGCAGGTATGGCCTTATTTCCTTCATTACCTAAATCAACTAGATCGATGGTTTATCCCACCAAAATGTCAGCATAGGTTATAAAAGCTCTGAGTTGCAGATTTGGGTAACTTATATCTTAAACAGTTTATTCTAATATGATCAAAACAACTAAACATAAAAAATCATTATTGTTTTGTTGTAAAACGTTTCTTGTCTTCTTGACTAAAAAAACTTTGATCTTCTGTTTCTCTCTGAGTTCCTCTCCTGAAAAGCTTTAGACTGCTTTGTCTGCTTGTCTTATTGGTCCAAAACGTTGCAGTGGAAGGCAGCCACATTATTGTTTCTTTGAGACACGGCAGACTTTCTACCAGAAAGCAGGTAGAGTAGGTGTTAAAATGAAGAAAAGGTTAGACAAATAAGGTCATTGAGGTAATGAGCAATTTCCTCTGAAAAAAATAATATTAAGCATTAGTGACCTTTTTCACATACACATGAACACACTTACACACACATGCACACAAAGCCATTTAAGGAAAGAAAAGATGTGGATGAGAGTGGGTTTATTAATTACTTAAAATTATAATAACTACTACTTTAGTTTTGTTAATGAAAGGCCCATTTGAATTTAGTGAATTTTTAATAGTACATGCAGGCAAGTCAGATATGTTTATATGTATACTTTTATATGTGTATATAAATGTACTACACATATATGTATGTACTTTATTTGTCAGATTTTTATGATTTTATTCAAACGGGCAGTTAAATAAACATAAAAGTCAGATTTTGGTCTGACTAGCATAATAATTATTTCCTAATATATAACTGTGTTGATTTGGTTGTTATTTTAGATTTAAACAATGACTTCATCAGGTTTTTTAGGTGTTGCCACCAGAACAATATGTTAAGAGGATCGACAATATGTTACCTCTTTTGTCTGCATTAGAAATGTAAAAATAAAATAATTTTCTTTCTTCTGGTAATAATGCATTCCTTTTTAACAGATAATATAACAACACATGCATGTATCTTAAATGCAAATTTCAACAAAAAGTGTAATTTCAGCTGAGTATAGCCTACTGCTAATCTGTATCTAACTAAATGATGCTGTATAATCGGGGACTAGAGACAGCTCTTTTCAATTAAATAGCCTGTAATGAGCATATTTGTCAACACATGCAGTCTCTAACAGCAGCACTCCATGGCACAGTCAGAGTTTCATCTAACTAAGCACAATACAGTCATGGAAATCATTAAAATCCCCCCAACTCACTCCATCACTATTTCCAAAGTGATCTGATGGAGATATTACCTAAATGGCTGGCAAGCTGTGGGCTGCTAGCTAAATACTAATATGTGTCAGAGCTTGGGTGAGGATTTATGACTCACCATCTGTTCACCGGCATACAGTACAATGTTAGCTTATAATGTTAGCTTTGATCAAGACCTCCTTGTTCATTCATCCTAATCACATGTGAGAAGATATTAGAATCAAGTATCTCCTTTAACCTGATCATGACTGCACAGTGCTCATTTAAATTATATTTCTGAGCTTGTGTATTTATTTAATGACAACTTAAATGACAATTCACAACGTGATTATAGGGAATGCAAATAAATAGATTTAACTCAGCAATGCGCTACGTTGACCCGCGACCCGACCTCAGATAAGCGGTAGAAAATGGATGGATGGATGATTTACTTTGAAACAACTAAGTCAATTCTTTTTCTTCTTGAATTCCATCTCTTATACTCCGTTTTCAGTAAACACTGAGATAAAAATTCTCAAAATATATCTGACATCGCACTTTTATCTTTGAAAACATTGTTGAAAATATTGTTTAGGATGAGTGCTTCAGTGAGCCTGTTTTTATACTTACTGCCAAACACTGTGTGACAGTTAATAGAAGCTGCATAATGAAGTAACCATTTACTAGTGATCTATATGGATCATTGAGGAAAAATAGTGAACTTTGTGAAGAATTCCACTCAATCCATCTGTCCAAACAAGTTTATTCTAACATTTGTCTTCCCAGAGAAACCTGCAGGCTTAGAGCATGCCTAATACCATTTGATGAAACAGTAAAGATTCTCCATATCTTTTCCCCACTAAAAGGCTAATTGCTTTGCTGTAGTCAGATTTATGTCCTCCCCATTCTCCTTTATGCGCTAGGCATCTGTAAGCCCTCGTGCTGCCAGTCTCCAAAGGGGTGTATGTTATGATCCCGTGTCAGCGAAATCAATCCTTATCAATTTTAAAGTTCAGATTTTTATTTCATGGCTTTCATGGGAGCACCTCTCAAGCGAAAATTACTATTCCAGCTCTTTTTTTTCCTGCTGCTACTTCTCTCCCCATCTGCGTCCATATTGATTGTCTGTGTCTGCAGCTCTCCTGTGGTTTTTTGGCCCTGTAGTGGCCCATGGACTGTTGTCAGCAAGTGCCTAAAGACATAACTGAGTTAAATAACACTAACTAGAGCCAGTAATCTGTCTCAGTGTGACTTCCAAACATTAACAAGCTCTGGCAATTGCAATGTCTCCACAGTGTCTGGGCTGAGACCAAAAAAGGTCAGATGCAGTAGTACAGAAAATTACACTTGGCTATGTTGATATATTTTGGAATTACACTTTTTTTATTCACATGCTAATTGTATAAATTCTCCATTCTGATAATCCAGTTATCACAGTGTCAGACAGGAATACTGGTAAAAATGTCTGGATCCTTCTCCAAAGACTGAATGATTAGACACATTTGCACTGTTGTGTCTAAGTGCGTGTGAAAAAAACATGTTTATGTGAGACAGTAAAAATGGTGTGGTGATGGTGAGAAGAAAGAGTCTGATTTCGATCTTCCAGTGAAATAGTTGGAAAGCTAATCACAAACAGTACAATCAGACATCATGAAAGAATTCAACATGTTGGTGAGACAAAGTGTGCAGGAAGGTTAAGAGAAAACTTATATGGATATTTCTTGCATGATCCTGCATAAGCAGAAGAATATAGACGAGTTGTTGGTCTAATTATGTTACAATGTACTGAATGAGGCTTAAATCTATTGGGTTGGAGATCCCGATCAGTGCGGTCACAGCTTGATGGGGTATAAGAAGAGACTGGTTGATCAGTGCACTGACAGTATTACAGGCTCACATTTTTTTCTTCCATTTTGATTAAACTTGGGGTCAAGGTAAGTACACGATGTATATACAAAATCCCATGAAGCTGTTTCACAACTTAACAGTCATCAATACACAAATAAAAGAATAAAACTGGTCTCATAGTCAGTATCATCTTATAATGTATTACTATCCAAGTTCTGTGGAACCAAGTTTGCATGTTCTGATTCTCTCTGGATACTCTTTCTTCAAACCAAACTCACCAAAAGCATACACGTTAAGTTAATAAGTAGGAGTAGACGAGGTTGTTGGTGTGTGTGTTGGACTGTCCTGGATATGCCCTGAACATGTACTCTGCCAGATAGCAGCTGGGATACTCACCCTTTCACAACCCTTCATGGGACAACAGGTATGGAGAATGAACAAATCAAATGTGAGATGTAGCTGTGATGTTTATGAAGCAATCAAATTTAAAACATATCCATTAGTTCTAGTGTATCTTTCTGAACAAAATATGTCATTTTTACATGGAGTAAATACCAAATCCTTTCAGAAAAAAATGAAGCTACATCTGTTTTTGCACATGTTATCTCTTAACTGCTTTCAGGACAACAGAGAAATAGTTACTGATAGCACAAAGTCCAAGCGTTTACTGGCAGCCAACAAAGTTTATTCCCTCAGTTTCTTTGACTCTTTTCCTTTTTACAACTTGTGTCAGGTAAACATTGAAGAGCTGAAGATTTGGTAGAAGGGCTGTTGTTCACACTGTGTGTGAGCTATAGTATCTGTGCCTGTGTATATTGTAGAGAGGATAGCTTTGAGGCCTCCAAACAGTAAACTAATGGTTCAGCGCTAACTGTCCACTAAGTGGGTGGGACAAGGATGGCCTGACCCCACTGGCCTTCCCACCAGTCCCCTCTAACAGCTTTGGCCTTGGGGTCAGCTCAATTTCCCCACTGCTGAGTGGTCATTATGGAGCGCAGCTTTGATAAATGCTCACGGCTGCTCCGGCTCCTGCTGGCTAGAGACACTGCTCATCTGCCCGGCTCAGAAGCTTTAACGGGGCAGTCACACAGAGAGGAGGGGAAGAATTGCTCTAACATGTAGAGGAAGAGAGACGAAAACACACATGAGAAAGATGAGAATACCAACAGGAAAGAAACGGGGAAGCAGTAACCAGACCAAAACGGGATCCCTAGGATCCTCACTTACCTCCGCAAGGCCAATGTTGCTTAGCAACCAGATGATCGGAGCCTCCTCACAGTTTTCCTCTGGCAGAAAGGGTAAAGTGAAAAAGATAAAAGAGGCAGTGATGGTATCAGAGGCAAAACAAATCAGATAAAGATTGTTACAGAGCCCAGTGGCACTCCCATTCCCCTTTATTTTTCTCCCTGGCTCCCTCTGCCTCTCTTCCACTGAGACACTGTTGATAAAAACCTCTGAATATATTAAACTCACATTTCTCTAATTCATTGCATGCTCCAGGTTGTGAGTTTGACAGTTCAGGGTGCAAGGCAGATTTGCTCCACTGTGCTTCATGATCTCTGTGGTACACTCTCACAGCACGGCTACATTGTAAAGTAACATTAGCTAATAAAGTGTTATAAAACTGTGCTAAAATATCACAGAAAAGGCTAAACATTTATAAGAGATGCTATAAATCACTCAACCTTAGTATTTCTACTTCAATTAGTTTAGTGTCAATTACAAAGTAAGTCACATGAAGCCGGTTTTCTCATCAATATACAACACTGGAACTGACTGTGAGGCAGTTTTAATGCTCACTGGTTGTCCTACGCTGTTAGTCGTTTTAAAGGAAAGTTGAGAGGCTAGAGGAAATCACTGTGGTTTTTATGTATAAAGAAGCAGTTTTTTTTCAGTCACAGACCCTTAAAAACCAAAACGAGCCAAAAGCACCATATTGACTGCTTAACTGATGTTCAGGTGCACGATTATTTTTATTTTTGGTTCTTTGCTGGTGCTATTTTGGGACTCACTGCTCAGTCACAAGAAGACAACCAAAAAAATTCATACCAAGAAGGGACATTTATCACATGCATTCCTCATGAATAAATTATATGCAAAAAAGATTTTCTTTGTTATAATTGTTCCTTTTCTTGTAGAACCATCCCTACGAGGACCTCACGCTCCACTGTGAGTCAGACCCTGAAGATGTAAAGAAGGATGAGTGTTTATGCTGTTCTTCCTGTTTGTATTTGTTAACCACATAGTAAGATAGAGTTGATTACACTCTCATACAGAAACACAACTACACCACCATACACCAACAAAATCAGAAGGCTCCTTTGAGGGCCTCATACCACAATGACAGTGAAGAAACACAAAAAGAACATCTCAGGATTGCACGTAAACAAGAAATGGATGTCAGGCAGAGAGCAGAAATACAATGGAAATGAGTGGGAAAGGCAGCATCTCATCTTCTATCTGTAAAAAACTTTATTTTGCGATCCTGGTCAGTTCACAGACTTGTCATTAAATGATAAAAACGTTAAACTATCACAATATTTGCAAAAAATCAGCTTAAGAGAAAACTGATATATAGATAGATTAACACATAAAACGGTCATTTTAGTCAAGATGAACATATTTTACACTCCTGTGCAATGCAAATCAAACCATACATTAAATGTGTTGTTCATCACATTACAGAAACATGGTACTACCTAAAAAATGGCTGATGTTTGTATGACTGAATGTGTGATGCATGTACTGAGTGTGTGAATATCTTAGCCTAAAGAGGAGATCGATGTGGTGCATCGAGCTTAAGTAGTCTCACACCTCCCCAGCTGCTCTGTCTGCGATAGAAGCCTGCTGGTTGTGAAACTAAGCAGAATCAAGAATTAGATTTGGCTTATGCAAAATATTGGTCAAAACAGTTTATTCTTAAAATACTTTTTCAAATAAGACCATATGGGAGAAATCTTCATATATCCAGAAAATGTTCATTTTAGCTTGATTACTCTGGAAGCGCGCTTTGCTGATGCAGTGAGTTCATACATCTAATTTATCCAAATTCTTGTTTGAAACTGTTACAACATTTTCCAACATTTGTAACACTTGACTACACACAACTCTGGTGATGGACTCAAACATTTTTATACAGTATTTGCAACTGTGCAAATTCTCAGTCACAGCGACTTGCTCAGTCACAGGTTAACAGCTGAACAGACTTCAGACCCGAACTCTAAACCAATCGTACTGAACCACCAGCTCATCATCTTTGAACTCAGAAAGTTAAAAGACCTTGTGGCAGTGGAGTGGTATGTTTAGTACACATGTGACATCTGTTTGTTTTGTCAGAAATGAACTGGATGCCTCGGAGCATGCAGCTGTTATTTTAACACCTTTTTGCATATTCAAGAGACCCTCCAATATGAGTTTTCTTCTCCCTCCCCTATTCTAGTTTTGTCTTTCTTTACAGGTCATAATTTCAGTGATACCTCAAAAATGACTAAACTGCTATTCTTTTTTCCTAAATACAGAAATAATCCTTCAACCAGATTCAAATATGGAGCAAATTAGATGTGAAAATATTAAAATACACCCAATTTGTCATCCTGTCTACAAAATCTTTAATTGTTATATAAGTAATTATAAAACATACGTTTACTAATAAACAGTATAACCTGTAGAAGGAGGCTTACGGTATTTTTTAGGCAATTCTGTTAAGTTATCACCTCTCATGTCTCATCATTTTAACAGTTATACATACTTGATTACATCAAATGTTAGAAGTACACACACATTTTGTTATAACCTAAAGTGTAAGTCTACAATAAATTGTTATGTTAGCATATTGTTGGGAAGATAAACAATCCCCTGTGTTCAAACACAGAGAATGCCACTATCTGTCAGAGTGTTTCTCTGCAGGGATATGTGTGTTTGCATGTCTCGTTACTGTATCTAAAATGAGGGAACAGGCGAGTAGGGGGGAGGAGGACAGAGGCGGAGCTGCAAAGGTAACAGATTGGCTGTGAAATATTGTGGAGTCTGCCAGTTGCACCATGATGTATTGGGAATCACTCGCTCACTAATTACCTTAAATTAACAGTAGAGTTGGGTGTGACAGTTCACGTAACTGTTTTTTCTGCTGCTACAGATGAATGGGCTGGGGGAGTTGATGCCAGGTTGCTGTTGACAATCAAATTCTCCTTCAAAGTCCTAATCAATTCCCCCCTCTCTCTCCACATATGTGCTGGGGAGAGATTTAGATGAGTCAATGAACCTGCGACGAGGTTCAGAGATTTCTGTGTCAATGAATTAACTGAGATTAGTACATTGATGATATCTTTGTTTATGAATTACCATCTTCATTGCTTTTGCAAAGTGCGAAAAGAAGATGGATCTGCAATCATTTGCAATCCGTTTTCTAATAATATTTGGGCAACATAAATAGCCTCAGTGAGCCCGGTTTGCACTTTTAACTTGATTTTTTTGCATCGCGATGTGCAGCTTCAGCAAATGGGGCAATTTTGTGTAGAGGTTTACTCCTTGTTACGGTTAAATGTTTATTATGCATATGTGAAAGCTAATCTTGGCCCTGGTATGACCAAACTACTCCAAAGTCGAGCCTTTCTACAGCATACGTGTTCACTCACACCAACACACAGAGTAAATTATTTTCTCCCCCTCTAAAGAGAGCTTAGGGAGGATTTGTGGGTCTGTGGAAAGGACCAAGAAAAATGTTTTCTGATAAATTATTCACGGTCCCACAATCCCTTTTGGGCAGAGTGTTGCATCGTGCTGCATAACGCATTACACCTTCACTACCGCTCTGGTCCTCCTTTTTCCTATCCTTCATCACTCAGTCACTCTTTCAGCATGCTCTTTTCCACCCTGTGCCTCAGATTTTTCTTTTTTCGCTCCTTACTTATCCTTCCTATGCCGCAATCCCAGGCCTCACGCCCCCAGAGAAGGGCCCAGTTCCCGGGCAAGCTGTCGCTGATAATGGTGGCAATTAATAACATGTCATAATCCTGCAGAGAGCAAGAGGAAGTGCGTGTGTGTGTGTGTGAAAGGCCAACACCAGTGAGTGTGTGTGTTCCAGAGAATAAACCCTTATGTTTTTTGATTCAGTGTGTAAGAAGTAGGACAGCGACCTTGTGTATGTACATAAATATATACAGTATAATCATGTGTGTAGGTGTGTTTATATTTATAAGATAAGCTGCAATATATATGTGTGTATGTGTGTTTTTGAAAGCATATGAGATATAGTGAGAGAAGAAAAGAGCAGGGTTTGGCAGCTGCAGGTCTTTAGCACATCCTTTGCTTAGTGGACACAGGTGTTGTACACATCTGAGGTCACTGAGCCTCATACACTCACACGTGCACACATAAAGGCTTCAGAGTCCACAGCAAAGAAGCAGAGTCATGGGCCAAGTCACACCATACTGGTACATAGCTGAACATAGAAGTGAAATGAACAGAGAAGACAATTTTGGAGTTAATTTTTTTGACCGTTTTCTCCCAACAAGTAAAGGCTGCAGATGACTAAAATAACAATCCAGAATAACTGTAAATATAAATACAGCCAGCAGTTTGATATGGATGAATGTGCCATTAATGTATTGTTAAATATGCTATAACCAATATATGAGTAGATTAAAATCTGTTCAACATCCTCAGGGAGTTTGATGCCAGATGTAATTTAAGCAGAAGCAACAGCCCAGCATTCAGAATTTTACCTCTTTGTGATGTTATTCTATATACACGCTGCCATCAGGTCCTTCTCCCCAGGTGCACAGTCTTGTATAGACACTGTATGCCTGTTTTGCCTCCCCTCGCCTCAGTGCAAACTGCAGCAGACAGGTGTGATTCTGAATACTCTTCTTTGGACCTAACATACCCAATTACACTGATAGACACATTGATATATATATAGTCATGTACAGTACATCCTAAGACAACCAAATACATGAATATAATTGTGTTTGCTAAAGCACAAATACAAAATAAGCTTCTTTTTAACAACTGCATGTGCATAATTCTGTGTTAACTATGCTCTTGTTCTGTATTAGGCAAGCATTTATTCTTCCTCAGCATGCAATAAATATTTAAAACACATAAAACATTACTGTGACTTTGATGATCCCCTGTCACCATAGCGCTGGGCATGTCTGTGTCCATTAAAGTTGTAGTGTGATAAAACAATAGGTCTATGTGGAGGTCAAATAGAGTGTCATGGCAGGATCAGAGGACAGGGTGCAACATTCCTTCCTTGGCCTCCACTTGTCTGTGGCCCGCAAAGATACATTCATCTCCTTATATACCAGATTGATTGCAGCTTTTGGCTGTTTCCCCAATGTTATTCCATTCAAACAGGATTAGACCTAGCACTTACCCTCTAACAACAATCTCAGGGAGTATATTATTTTCTGGGAAAAAAGGGGGAAAATATATTTATTTATTTAATTTACTTATTTAGCTTTTCAATTTATTCTCCCGTTTGGTTGTAAGCAGGAATGAGTCCCCTCTAACTTTTGGTCTTTTGAAAATACAAAGAAAAAACACAAAAGGTGAATCAGACACTTTCCCATCAATTGATTTAAAAAAAATAGGCCAGACTTTGGGTTAGTTATCCCAAAAACTGGGAGAGTCAAAGGGTAGAAGCATCAGCTGTGTTTCCTGTGATCATCATTCAATCAAGGGAGTAAATTTCTTTACCAGAGAGAGAGACTTCGAGCAGGATACCAACAACTATGGTCAGCATGAGAGAAGCAAAAGAAGAAATCTGTTCTTAAAAGATTTTCTCAAGGATATCATATTAGATCCTAGAAGAAACTAATTCCATTTTCTCTAAAGATCATTAGGCATGAACTACATTGATAAATATTTTTGAACATATACCTGGGTTTTTGTTTTCAAAGTTTTATAGTTTAGTTTTTTATTAACATCTTTTATAACTAATTAAAATAAAAAATGCAACAGAAACAATAGAAATAGCAAAAAAAAAAACAAGCTATCAATGTGCTAATTGCAAAGTGAAAGATAATTTCCAATTGGCAGGCCTAATTTAATCCTTGTCAAAAGTATTTAGCTGATGGTAAGCTGAAAGTTTGCAAAGTTAATGTCTCTATTTGTGAAAGATTATATAAAGTATTACATCGCATTTACAAATACCAGTTGTTCCATTGCTTAGGTTTGAACTTGTGCATGAAACTCTCCAAGAAACAGCCATTTTCTGTCTTCCTTTATTTTCTGTTCCAACCTTTCTTACCTGCCTTATAGGTGTAGCAATACTTAATGTAAGAAACTCCCCTACTACTTGTCTGAGTCCACCCCCTTCATCCCAGTACACCACTGAAGAGTTGATTTAGTTACCTACTTATATTACAAAAGCAAAGCTGCCTGCAAACCCTGGCTGATTCAGCCTCAAACAGCCAAAGTTTACAAACCTCTGGCAATTTGTACACTCCTATTAGTGGTCAGGGTAGGTGCATTAGTAACTGTCAGTGAGCCCTGCCTGATGCACTGCTCTCATTTGACCCAATTCATTCTAGTGGGTGTGTCCCAATGGCAGTGATATATACCCCCTGTGATTTTACTGATGTATAATCACTCAGCTCTCTAAGAACCCACAGTTATCTTTACCTCAATAGGCTGAGGAAACAATGAGAGCACCATACATAAGCTTTCTGAGAAGTTGGGGCAGAAGGTACTGGGTTGTGTAGGTGTGTACTCTGGATTCTACAGTATAGATATGAACAACTGACTTAAAGTCACTTAGCCAGTTAAGATGATGGTAGAGTCACTCTTATTTTGTGAAAATTATGCACATAAATCTATTATATTACTGTTCTTCAATGTAACGTTACTGTTGTGGATCACCCGTTCTGAACATAGGTCATGATGGCAAACACAAAGTATCCCTGAGACTTTGCTGTTTTGCCTTATCCTAAGAGAAGATTGGATATTCAGTCCATGTAGAGCAGTGCTATTCAACTCAGTCCCAGGAGGGCTGCAGCCCTGCAGGTTTTCAATGTGCCCCTGCTTCAACACACCTTACCAAAATTAAATGGATCCAACAGCCAATCACGTTCTGCACAATGACTCATTAATTTTAGTCAGGTGTGTTGATGCAAGGATGCGTTTAAAACCTGCAGGGCTTCGGCCCCCTGTTGAATAGCCCTGATACAGAGCATTAGTTGTTTCATATCTTTCATCGGGATTTTCCATAATACAACCTGTATCACTGCGTTTCTGCCTGATGAAAAGACATTTAAGTCAGGGGTACCCTACTCTTGTCCTCAATGTCAACTGTTCAGCAAACTTTCAATATCTTCAACACAGTTGATTCAAATGCATGGTTTATGGGCAGACTTGTGCACATCTGATCAGAGACCCATTTAATTTCAGTCAGGTGTGTTGCACTAGAAAGACATCTAATACCTGTCGGACCATGAGCCTTGAATATCAAGGTTGGGGGATTACTAACCTAAAACTTGAACTTTCTTCTAAAAGTTTGTATTATAAACTAACATTTGATATAGATAGGAGGGAAAGGAATGGAGGAAACTGACTTTTTTAATAAAGCTTTCAAAACACTAACCCAGACCAGACCAGACTGACACACAACCTAATACAATGAACCCGTGACTACAACCGAGTAACTTAAATACAAAACAGAAGCAACAAAACAGAGATGAACCACATAACCCAAATCAACACAGGTGAACTAATTAACATGAAACAAGGAAAATGACAACACAGGAAACCAAGAAACACAAAGAAACCCTCGAACCCTAACACTGTTGGGTGCTGAAATCCAAACCGGTTAGAAAGAAGAACTAAGTGTTAAGATAAAAGAAGCTATCTCAACTAGACCAGTATCAGTTGCTGGCTAGAGTATTTCTTCATAATAGATATAAGATGTCTGGGATAAATGTTTGTTCTGCATGCCCAAATTGCCTCTGATTGTTGTTGCACAAGTGCTTTCTCTCTTCTCGTGTGTTCCTGAAATGCTTGCCTTATTCCTTTTGCAGCATGTTTGTTATTCTTATGGCATGGTGGACAGCACCCAAGAGTAAGAAATGCATGAGATTCATCTTAGCATCCCTCTAACCCTGATGCAAAACAACAACCTCTGCCCCACAGAGCTGTTTCATCCCAGACCCTTCATCTGTGCTGTCTCTCTATTGCTCTGCATAGCATAGCATAAATCAAACCATGTGGGATTCGTTCTCTACCCCACAGAAGTCATAGTCATACCCTTTCTCCCCCTGTTACATTCACAGATTTAGTGACATTGTAAATAGATAAACACAAGCAACATCTATCAATGCAACTCCCAGAAAAGGTCTGTAATCAGAGTACGGGTTTGTGGCCGATGAGGGCTATCTCCATTTACCTTGGGATAAATCCGTCAGTGTGACCAACACAAGCGTGCCAAAGGGCCCTGACAAATCACCCCAGTCAGACCATGGGGCTGCTGGGCCTTATTGGCCTGGCCTCTAAGTGGTCTACCCCTTCAGCGGAAAGGATTGGCCCTGTCAAGCACAGCTAGATTAAAAAGTATACTGTGAAAGAAATGATTTGTTATTAGAAAATGCCCCTTTGTGAATCTTTAAGGGAGAAAACAACCGTGTATGACAGCAGTGGAGAGCAGTGGAAGGTGGGGTGTAGATGCACTGGTGATTCCTGCACTATCCACTTTTGTCAATCTTGCCATCTTCCATCATTCTTTCGTTTCTGTTTTGCTTGATGGTCATGTGTACACTGGGTGTTTTTATAAATGCCTTCTTGATTCAGTTTTTGACTATTGTAAAGACTGGTCTAAGAGTTATGAATTTAGGGGGCTTTAAATTCATTGAGGCCCTGATTGAGATTCTGGTAAGAATGTAGGTGGCTTTCAAAGTCAATAGTTCCTTCCTTGGATCTGTCCATGTCATGCCAAAGAAGAATATTTTCATTTGGAAAACACACTGTGGTGGGACGTAGCTAAAGATGGACCCAAAAGCAAGAAGAAGCTAAGGACAAAACAAAGAGCAGATATGATATTTGGCTGACCAAATTCAGATTTTCTGTGACTAAACCTGACTCAAGAAACATGACAAGAAACACAGATAACACCACAAATAGTGGGTGTTTCTACATGACAACTACTTATAATCACATCCTGTTAATGTTAAATCACCATAACTGGTAACCAAACTGTTATTTATGCTGGAACTCCATCTTTAGCTTTCGTTTAAAGGAGCACATTATAACATACACAGCTTTACAGTGACACCTGTTTAGATTAAAAAGAAAAAAATATATAATTAAATTTAAATGCAAATTGCACTTTGCAAATGGACAATTGCAAATTGTATTCATCATCTTGTACAAAGGATTCTGGGTATGTTGGAAACACAGAGGATGCATGGAAACTACCTTAAATATTATATCCATGAAGAACATTTTATGTTAGAACCTATTTTACATCTTTTTGGAGGTAGGGAATGCCATGTTCTCTTTCTCACGGAAGCAGTGAAGGACAACACGAAAGGTGGCTGTGGAGAGCAGACCTAGTTTGGACAACACCTTTGTTTTATGCTCCTGCAAACTCAGAGAAGCAGTCAAAAATACATGGAATGATTACTTTATTTTAAAATAGGAAGTCTAAAAAATGATAAACTATACTAAATATACAATAATATTTTGTATTCTTACATTTAAAAGGGACATATACTGCAAAATCCACTTTTTTGGCCCTTTTTAACCTTTTAAAATCCATGTTTTTGTGGACTTTTAAGTGTTTAGGAATGCAGAAAATATCAATTTATTCCTTTCTGATGCTGTGCATATTTTTTATATTCTTTGTGGTCATATTTTTCAGTCCGTTTAATTTTCTCTATTTTCTATTAAATTTTTTTAATCTATTACGTCACATTGTTTGCTGTGGGTCTGCCAAATAAGGTCATGGACTTCCAGGTAATCAAATTCATGACTCTGATTTGTTGACATTTATAGTAAACTTACCAATAAAATATTTCTCTGCAGGTAGATTAGTGTATCGCTGCTATCAAGCTACAAACATGGCGGAACAGGGTAGAGTTGAACTTCCTGTGACCTGGAGGGG
>JBAMHV010000015.1:7395512-7405512 GCA_037177535.1 Pseudomugil gertrudae
ACATTTAAAGAGACGGCACCAAAACGAGTCGCTCTGAAGACGCACCTCAGAACAGGGTTATAAGGTGTGTGTGGAGCTCATTTCTATTCAGTTGAAAAAATTATTGTTCTGCATTTATTTACATTACAAAATGGGGATGTTGAAGATATTCACCATGTGTGCACATCCTTTAGAAAGACAGGATTAACTTAGTTTCAGCTCTAAAGATGAGGTTTGCAGAGAGGTTTAAGAAATCAGAACACAATAGATATGAATTTAAACAATAACATATTCATATTTCCATCCTGCTGTGTGATGAATATTTGACAGTCACAATTCTTGTCTCTGTTTTTCTTGGATGTTTCATTAACTCAAAGAGCAAAGCTACATGACTGCCAGCAAGATGAACGTTGTGTGTCAGTGTAAGGACTTAAAAGTAATAAAGAATCAAATGTATTGTGGCAACTTGTATAGATCATGAGAGAATTTGTGAGATATGCGAGCCACAGCCATACTGACAGCATGGTTAAAAACGGGACCTGGGCTGAGAGAAAATAAACATTATTTCTCTGTGGTTTACCTGACGTTTGACTTTGAGAGCTGAGATTTAGTGACACTTTTGCACCAAACACTCTGTAGACACACAGTAGTAAATTATTTGAAGGTTGGGGGTATGTGTAGTCTTGCTGATAGAAAATATTAGGTACCTTTTTTTCTTGTGTGTATGTGTATGTTTGAGAGTGTGAAAGAGAGCATGTGAGTGTTATGTCGCTCGTTGCAGCCATTTCCCACCTCAGCAGTGCCTTAAATCCTACAATGGACAGGATGCACATTAAATACATTTCATTTGTGTTTGCATCGTTTCTCTGAAGTAATCCTAAATATTTGTTAGATGTGTGCAGTAAAATGTCTGTTCTTTGGAAAGCTAGTCAGCAAATTTGACACTGGGCATTGAGAAGGAAAGTTTCTCCAGTTACACCATCTGGGCTCTATTTATAAGAGCAGAAGAAGACACAAACCCTCCTGAAAGTGCAAAACTTATAAAACTATCTGAAGCGCTTGCATGTCTTTATTGACATGCCCTAAAAAAGTTTTTAAAAACTAATTGTAGAAACAATTAGAAAAATAATTATTTATACAAATTCAGCCCCAAAACACACACACACAGTTTATTCTTTAAGTGAAGCTGCTGCAGATTAAATTAGCAGTGAAAAGGTTGAGGGCAGGGATGAAAAGAGGACAGGTGGAAACTGCTGGTTCTCAGTTACTAAAATGTCTACAGAGCTAGTCTTTTTTCCACTGACACCAATGTAAGTATGCGTGCACACACACACTCTTATGAGTCTCAAGTCCTTCCTGGCACTCTCATTCTGAAGCATATCTTCACACACATACATGACCTGAGACAACACAGCTGGAAGAAAGGTCAAAGGTGACAGAGTTCTACAGTTTACAGAATAACTGGGATATACAGTTTGAACATTTTCTAACACGCAGTACATGCAATGCAAATACATTCATAGAGATAAATACCAACAAAGATATTGATCACCATCCACTCAAAGTAAATTGATTTGCATTTCATCCATCCATCCATTTTCTAACGCTTTTTCCCTGAACGGGGTCGTGGGGGGGCTGGAGCCAATCCCAGCTGTCATCGGGCGAGAGGCAGGGTACACCCTGGACAGGTCGCCAGTCCATCACAGGGCGATTTTAATTTCATTGTAGACAAATTACATCCACACATCTTGGTTTGTCATGCACTTAATTGCAGTTTTAATATACATCAAATTTCACATTATGGTTGGAATCACAGTCAAACATGCTGTAACATGAGGAGGTTTTACTCATCTTAATGTTGTTTGCATGCTTGTAAAGCACTGTGATCTCGTAAAGGAATGCTATTGACAAGAAGTTCAATTTATAGTATTTTGGTGCTGGAGATACACATAAAAAGGTAGCAGTGTGACACTGGCAACACAGCAGCTCAATGTAATTATAATAATAAGAAGAATAATATCTTTTCCAAAAGAATCCTGACATTTTTCAGTTTAAAGTTCTGATTGTGGGAATGTTAGATTTTTTAACACTCTTCATATTGTCGTTTATGTAAAGCTGTTTATTAGGTTTAGGAAAACTTTTTACCCAACTTAGTTTCTACAGATTATAACGCATAAAAAGAGAAAGACCTTTTGCTAAAATGTTCCAATCAGTCAAAACAAAGATACATAATTTTTGAGTCAAAGTATTGAAGTAACGTTCAGATTATTGTCAGGAACAAATCTTTTTCAGCTGAGCGTGATAAATTTTACCATGTCAGCTGTTTATTGTTGTGGAATTCCACATTTCCTTGTAAATTGTAAAGGAAAGCTACCCTCAATTCCATGAGTAAAATTGTGAAAAACTAATCATTTGTGTGAAGTTTGCCATCATCCACTCCCCCAATAAAATGATAGATCAACTCTGGTGTGCTTTAATTGTAAAGATCTAATATCATGAAAGTAACTGTGTTATTGGTGTTATTTGTGGAAAAATGTAAGCTCTAAGTTTCCCTGAGAACAACTTCCCTATCGTCACAGCTGAGAAGTCGCACCATCACAACAACAAACTATCTGAATCCCTCAGGAGTTAGTTTTCTAATAACATGTCAGATTTACAAGCAAGCACCATTACATTCCATAATGTGGCAGTGAATGGGAGCAGATGATAATACTGCTAAACAACCCAAAAACAAAAACAGCCTCATCCATACTTCGTGATGGTAAGCTATATGTTTAACCTCAGCTGCTGGGTTGTTCAGACAGACAGACAAGTGGGAAAATACTCCAACAGCCTTTCTGATCACAAAACATTCCTACACCAGTGATGCCAACACTGAAATCAAGGGGGGTGAAGTGTCTTGCCCAAAGATACAGTGATACATGGACTGGAAAAGAGGTATCCAAACCACTAAGCATACAGATTATAGCTAACCTGCTCTATTTGAGCCGCTGCCACCTTTTAGATGCAAAAGTAAGGAAGACCAAAGCTGGGATGGCAAAATATTACAGAAAACCACAAGGGAGACCATTCAGACATGAAACTATCAAATATAGTTAATTCAGTTATCAGACAGGGTGCACGTAAAAGCCGTAAGAGTACAACTCATCAGTAAACACAACAAAAAAACAGAGAGGATGGCGGTCGTGATGCTATACTTACCTCTGCATTTGATTACATTTTCCTCCATGCCACTCAGAATATTTTAGATGTTATGTTACACCCTATTGATTACTAGTTAATTACATTTTTAATTACATTTTCTTTATGGTCACCATTTCACTTGTGATAATACAACACAGAGCGAGAGAGAAGACCCTCACTTCCATAAATCTCATCTTTATTTGTGGTGGCTGGCCATCAACAAATACAACTGTGTACATAAAATTTTACTAACATTGATTTTGAAAATATTAATATTACTTTAAACATTGGAGATGTATTATTCAATTTAGAACCAGAAACCATAAAATCCTGGCACTATAACTCAGTTAATGAACAGGAAAAGTCCATTACAAACCTATCAGTAGACGCATCATCTGATCCACATAAGTGCCTGTGATAGAAGCAGAATCATTTACTTTATGCTGCACAGAAGACCCCTTTAATAACAGCAGAAGGAGCATTGTGAACGTAAAAGGAGCTCAGATGAATGAACAGTTTCTCTTTCTGTCTTATGAACGCGGGAGACATTATAAAAACTAAATTTCATTTTTGCGCCACGTATTGATCATGTATATTGCAATGTATAATTTCCTGAGGAAGAAAAATTGATGTGTGATTTCTTTCTTCTTTTTTTTATACTTGCCTTTTGTTCTTTAATAGAGCTAATTCTGTCAGACTATAATTGGCTGATGTGATGAATGGATAAACATTCACCACATCCAATTTGTTGGACAAACTGTTTCCTCAGATCCTGATGCAGCCATGTTTCTCCAACTCTTTATCAGCAATAACATGACTTAAAAATACTGTGGCTAATTATGTTTACAGAAAAAACTTGGAAAACAAGAAGATATTTTTACTTCAGATTGTTGGAACAGCGTATAGTTTTATACCGAAAGGTGGTGTCTGGCAAAATTTCCCACAAAGCAGGAAATGAAAAAGGAGGTGACAGAAGTAGGAATTAAGAACAAAATAAATGGGATGACAGAGACATGTAATTGAGTGAGATGCAAAAGCAAAGAGCGGCCAGACAAAGCTTGTACTGTCTCATCTGTACCCAGCAGTGTGTGTTAATTAGAGGAATGCAAGTTTTAAATTAAGTGCTGAGTAGCATGGAGCTGTAATGAACTGAGATTGGCCTGGCACTGGGCAATATGCTGGGGGCCTTATGGTATTTATGACCTAGGGGGCCACCGCTTTATCCCCGTCCTCTTCACTTCAACTGTGCCACAATACAGCACTGTGTTTTTACTGTTTGTCATCTTAAATAACAAAAATTTAGATCAGGACTCCTGGATTGTCAGACCGTTTATTGATTGTAATCCGCAGTTGCCATGTCAGATTTGACCATATTTGTCAGAATTTTAGGACGACATAATTTGTGGTTCAGGTTTAAACACTTTTTATTTAATAAAAATATTTATTTTGAATGTCCTATAGTTTGAAGAACATTATCAAATTGAATTGGCTGCTTTCCTTTGCAAAATGAATAAATAACCCATCAGTGCCTTTATTGTAGCCTATTAAAACAAGAAGAATGATCCCCAGTTCTTATAAAGTCATCCTCTTCCAGTCTCAGTGGTGAAAAGAGCCATTCCCTTTGGAAGACGTTCCCTACAGAACAGAAGCGTGGGGGGTATCATTGTCCCTCTGCCACCCTCCCTCCCACACAGGCCTGACTGATGTGTCCGGGCATTGTTGTCCAGGAGGATCACTGGGATCATTGAGTGGCGTGTTGTTTTAAGGGCTAAGCTCTAACCAAATGGCTCCATTGTATGAGTCATTCTGCCCATGGCTGTTAACAGCCTTGGGGCAGAGCCAAACAAGATGGACTCATTTACAGGCTTTATGGCAAGCACAGAGACGTCTGGCTTAAATCATGCTTCAAGTTATTCAGTTACAAGTAGTCCTTAGTTTTACATTCCTCGTGTTTTTTCTACATTTAAGTATTTCTATTTCGATATTACTATTTGTTTTGTTGATTGAAGTTTATGTCAATATGTTAATTTCCCTTAAATATGTCTTATTTCTCATAACTGATAACCCGATATATTACACAGTGCATAATATGCTGTGCTGCTGTTTAAAAATGCTTTTTGTATGCATCGTGGTGCATAAATAGTAGTACAAGTGGCAAAAACGGGTCTCTATTCTTCAAAAAACATATATGGTATGTGAATCTTTCATCAGTACACAATGTATGTAATTTTTTAATAGAGCACTATGGGTAATGGTGACTTTAAATATAAAATTTGATTATAAATATTTCTTCCACATTATATGAGTATTAAATGATTTAAAGTCTGCTTTGAATAATTTGCTTATCTGAATATAGTTTCCCAGCTGTGTTCTATTCCAACCTCTCATTATTCTTTTATTAAAAATATTATTTTTATTTTAGCACAGTTAAATCCATACTTACCCATCAAATACCTGACTTATCCTGTAAAGCACAAAATATCCTCCTGTGTTCTTGTGACTTTCATGCAGTATGCATGGATGAAATCAAGAGTGTTAACCCAATATGTCATCTCTCGACCTATTCCATGTAATGCAAGGCATCGATTGTTAATTTATTGTTTGTTTCATATGTCTCTGTACTTCATGCAGTAGTCAAGAAATAAATGGTTTCTAATAAAAAGGCAAAAAAAGATGCATTTAGAGTCTGGAAATCAAACCCACTACCCGTAATATACACATACATACATATACATATATATATATATATATATATATATTTACTGTAAAAAATATATGTTTATTGTCAAAACACAGCAGACCCACATACATGAAAGTGGCAGTGTTACCTTTTTTCTCACACAGTCGTTCTTAGATATGATGACACAGCTCATAAATTATTTTTTACACACGTACACTTTGCATGAACTGTGTCTGATCAGCAATTCGTCTAGAGGTGAGTATTGACAGGTTTTGTTATTCATAGCATATTCAAGCTATTATATTTTCTCCTCCGCTGCCATAATGTTGCCAGTGTTGCGGAACACATTGGTAGCTATCATTCGCTGGCTCTTTTTAAGAAACGTCTTGAGGCGTGACATTATTACCCATGAGCCATAAGGAGCCTATTCAATGACCAAACAGGGTTGGTTTCTCCTTTTATGGCTGCCATGCTCTCTGTGAGCACCAGAGTTCAAAAGGGCACGGCCTTCCTGCCCTCGCGGCGCATAGACACCATCTTTTTATACTTCCTTTAATCGAAACACCGTGTACTACATCACATTTATGCTTTGGGCAAATTAAGGTTGCTATATTGATTTCATATTTATCATTATATGCCAGACACTCATATGCTCACAGATCATCCTGTTTGCCCCATACCAGTAGACATGTATCCCCCATCCTGCAGTATATCATCCTGCATACAGCCATATTTGTTCAGGGAGCGCATTGTATTTTCCATTGTTTTGGTGTAGCAGAGCTCTCTTTGCTTGGGCTAGAATCACTCTTCAAGGCTTTGCCCTTCCCAAGAGTCACTTTGAGCAATAAATGAATCCAGTTGGGTGAGTGCTTTAAACATGGATTTGTTGTCTAGCATTTGTCAAAGGTCAACAGCAAACAAGCCCTTTGGTGGCCATTTAACTTTGCCACTGAACTTGTTCTTTTTCCCACAGAGATCTGTGATTAGCAAATATATCTAACCTTTCTTAGCAATGTAGGTCAAAAACAGGTGATTCATAATGGGGATGGGAAGTCATGTCAAGTGGCATGTTAGTATTTCACTTACACTGTGATTAAAGATTTTTGGAAAAGATGGGAAAATGACTTAATTTCAGTGTGGTCCTCCCTCTTCTTCTTTTGTGTCCAGGGTTCTATATTTCCTCCAAAAATCAATAAGTTGGGAGCTGAAGAAGCTATTGCCGCACTCTCTCTGGGTGCAGTGCTCATTCATTCATCCTCAGCTCCTCTAATAGATCATGGAAGGTTGAAGACGCATACAAAAACAGACAGAGCTCTTTCAGCCCACCCTGCTTCTCCTCCGAAGGCTCTTCATAGCAACAACAATCTTACTGAATATACTGATATCCAATTTAATGTAAATATTAACCTAAAAAAATATAAATACTTAATAGTTTTTATGACAAACTGTATTTCTGATTTTCCCAGCTAAACATGATTGGTTGGTACCTTGTGTGTTTAAGGTTTTATGTTAGTTGTCTATGACAGTCTAGTCGTTAAGCAAATGTGGAAAAATACCAAGTTTATTTCTGTTTAGCAAAACCTCCCTCTGGTAGCTATGATTTAAATACTGTGGGAAGCCCCTGGCAGAGGATCTAGCATTTAGTCTGCATGTGCAGTTATAATCAGTTAATTGTATCTATGCACAATTGAATAGATCATTTCAGAAGATTCATTACAGAGCAGCAACTGAAACTGAATGCACAAAAAAAGACAAGAAACGAAAATGCCAAAAGAGGAATTCTGAACTTTGGTAAACGATAGAAAAACTGTGCTTATGTGTGTGTGTTTCCTAAAGTGCATTCAAACATAAACCTGTAAAATGCAATGAGTTTTAAATTAACCTCTTCAGTATATTATCTCACAATGCAGCCTGACATGACACAGTATTATAGGTTTCACCATTTACAAGTCTAATGTAATGACAGTAATAAGTAGGCACTAAAACATCCATGACAGCAGCTGCTTGTCAGAAGAGCCCTTCCACTGGTAAGTCACATTGACACTTGCAGCAATTTGGTAGCATACTGTACATTGTCTTAAACAAACTGTACATGCAAGTTAACACATTCACAAACATTTCAAGAAATGCATCTAAGTGATCACAGCACTGCAGGGCGCTATTATTAATGGAATTATTAGGCATGCAATGCATTTTGTATGAGAGTTGTCATATTCATTATACTGCATTAAAACACATAAAGGTCCTGTGCCTGTGGCCCAAATAGATGGCGACCCTCTAAGGAGTAAGAGGGGGTTATCAGTCCAGGTAGACTTTCTTTTGCAACTGCTACTGTAGCTGACCACTCAAGGTGCTTTTCCATTAGTACCTACGCGACACTACTCTACTGGCACAGGCAGTACTATATTGTACTCGACTGCTTTTCTATTACAAGTCTCAATCCTCTAATAACACACAATGCGAGTTTCTAGATGCTTTGCATGGAGTCTGCAGAACACCACAGAAGAAGACGAATACCATAGAAGAAGATCAACACAAACACAGAAGACTTCCTGATAACTTTTTACCTGGGGCTTGAAATATAGTTATTCGTGGGATATAGACTCATGGCACAAATCAAGAGAACTCGTCGGAAGGCAAGACTAAACACCCTGGATCACATCAGACCAATCAATGGACGCCAGCCTGTTGGACGTCACGTTACCCGCATGGCCCGACACGCTTGGAATCACAACGAAGTAGGTACGAAAAATGTAACCGCACGGCACGACAAATCCTAACGGAAACGCTCTGTTTCTGGGTATAATCGTGTAAGGCTTGGTAGAGGTACTAGTGGAAAAGTGCCTTTAGACAAATGTCCACTGAGACTCTTGTGTGGAAGGGGGTTACAGAACAATTTGTTATCCTCTTGTTCATTAACTGTAATATGAATGTAACTGTATGCACAATTGAGGCAGTTGGACGCCAGCCACGATTACCGCTGACCCCAGTAATGGGAAACAAATTTGTGTGAAAATCACCGGCCATTCATCTTTATTTACATGTGATAATGAGGGAGAGTGTGATAGCACTGCAACACTATTCTGTAGGGAGGCTTTATCATCAGGCAGGCTAATGCAGATAAGAAAATGACCCGCAAATATCCAGAGACAGGACATGCATTCACAATAAAGGAAGTAAGAAATAAGTGTGTAGGAATGTACGGTAGCAAAAATTAAATAATAAGATGCAAAGTCAAAGCTGTGTAAAGCTACCTTTAAATTTAAACTTACTAAGTTTTAATTCAAACTAGTTTAAACTTGTAGTACTAAAGGTACTAGATTTACTTTAAACTATTACAGACATAATTATAATCCTTCTTTGTGTTATTTTCTGCATTTGAAATAGTTTTTGCTTAACTTCATCATATTGAGAATCTCAAGGTCTAAACCAACAAAAATCTACCTCACAAACAGCTCTTCATAAGTATGTCCCTGTAAATGTATATCCTCCTCTCTCTGCTCGCCCCACTGCTCTTTGAATAAGCATCACTAAAGCAGCATTCAGGGGGACATGTTCCTGTCAAAGATGCTAAACCATGCAAGTCGGCTTTTGGGTTCCCTACATGAGTCCTTCTAAATGAGATGTCCCTGCGGATAATAGGATGACCTGCTTGCAAGCCAGTGCTCTGTGTGGCTCTTTTCATGCCAATTAGACTATGTGATATAGTCAGAGCAGATGTACATATCCAGCCTATCCCTGTCCTGGTTGCACATTGTGACAAGTTAAAGACAGAAAGAAGTATAACCTTTGGAAAATTTTGCTAGTTCTAACCACTAAAAGTCCTGAAATAAAAACTGTTTGCCATCTTTATATGGCCTAGAAAGATTTCACTTCATGCTACACTACACAGTTTAGCTCATTTACTTTTATAAACTTGAAAATAAATTGTTTTTGTCTCAAATTAAATATGACAATGATTCCAAACTTAGTTATTCCAGTTGTAATCAATTTTGGCAAATAGGATGTGTTGAAAAGTTTATCCAAAATGCTGCTAAATCAAATGAAATGTTGACATCCCTGCCCCAAACATCATTCTAGCTCCCCCTACTGTCTAACCTGGAACTGCCCTCAAGGTGTTCAATGGGTCATTGAGACCATTAACTCTCAGACAAAAAG
>JBAMHV010000015.1:7410512-7415881 GCA_037177535.1 Pseudomugil gertrudae
AATGCGCCACATGTTCCTAAATCACTCTAAAGTCAGGCACATATTATAACCTTGTTCCATGCTTGCTTCATCCTGTGATTCAACCATAGTTTGTCTAAACTAAATAAAATATCATCAATGTATTAATAATATACTAAGAAAGTTCTTGGTCTACAGGGGGAAAATCCTGGGTCTTGGCTCTGATGTTGGTGAAGGTTGCCAAGGGGGTCTGACCCTCTGACAGTCCAATGGAGTGCATAATCTGGGGTTAAGTCATCTGACCTGGCTGACTGGTCGTTCGCCTGCATTTTCCCATAATTACTGCTCAGGCTACCAAACTTTCTCTTCTTTTCTACTCTTAAACCAACACAAATCCATTCCTCACTCCCACCATAACCTCAAGGCTCTGACATAACCTTTACCCATCAGTCTTCCAGAGTCCATCTGTCAAATTCACTTTCATCAATATGACTAAACCGATCATAGGTTTTAGTGGGGGCACCTTTCAGCTTAGAAAGCCTTCAAATCTTTTATCAAATATCAAGGTAAACACCTAATATTGAAGCATCTAAATCTTAGATACGCTCATAGAATATCTCAGAACTCTTCAGATGGATAGTTTATGCCAGATAAATTTGTTTGTGTTAAGTTTTTGGAGGGGTATACAAAATGGTACGGTACAGAAGTAAATCTTATATAAATATAAACACAGATAAACACAGCTGCAAAAACTTTGCTAGCACTGCATTTATATGTACTGCTGATGTCTGATCCAAAGTAAATCCACGGAGCTCTGGTAGTGAAAAGGTGGAAAAAGAGGGTGGTAGAAACAAAATAAAGGCAGAGAAGAAGAGAAGAACAATGTTTGATAAAAATGAAAAGAGAGAAAGCAAGCAAAAAAGAGAGAGTGAAAGAGAGGAAGAGAGGGATAGCTCCTGTCAGCCGAGGCCCACTACAGTGAAACACTAACTGTAGCGACAGGCTGATGAGTCAGTGTCTCTTTAAATGGCAGCTTGTCAGGCCTCCAGCTCTGAGGTGGGCTGCCGACCTGTCAGGGCCCTCACCACATTAACCAGCTGACCCTATCATCCTTAACATTGCTCTGCCACTGAGCTGCCTGTCAGTAACTCTGCCATTTGGCTTCCCAGAGATCTGCCAGAGAGGGCAGACACAGCCACCTCTTAGTGTTGTTTATTGATTTCTGACCCGCCGCTTAATAGTTTTCCCAGTCCCCCTGAATGGCTTTTGTAAGCAATAGGGTTTGTACATCTCACAGATCAATACCTTTTATATTTACAATAAAATTGAAACGGCTTCTTGGTGGGCTTCTAGTACCTCGGCATTTGTCATCCTTCTGCAAGGGAAAACTATGTCATTATCTGAATTAAAACATTTATTTCTGATTAAGAGAGTGTCCTATCTCATTAATTTTCCCCTTTCCAATACGAGGGGAATGGAATCCTATTGATTTTTGCACTTTTTACACATCTCCACTACTGGGAAGATAATTGAGAAGTTAGCCAGAATAAATGAAGTTTCTAGTCTTGCAGGGCAGCCAATACCTTGGAAATGCGAGGTGTTTTTGTGGGAGCAGGCCTTTAATTTTGTGCCAGCAGAAGACAAGAGGACTGAACAAATTGGATTAAGGCAGAGGGTGGTGTAGAATTGAGGGCTGGAAGAGTTGGTGGGTGTGTACCAACACTGTATGTGTGTGTGAGGAAGGGAGTAAACTTGGTATTTCAACAATAACGAGACAGCCCCTCGGCGCGCCACAGCCAAATTTTACAATATGAAGATACTTCATGAGGTGTAAATGAATGCATTTGAAAGACACAAGTGATGAATTTCCACCCCCTACTTATTGTTGAGGAAGATTTGAAAGACAGAAAATCAATGTTTGAACTAGACCTTTAACACTGCAGAGCCCATTGATTTAGCATTATCAAATTAATGAGATTGAATTAAGATGTGGCAGTTATCTTTTTTTGTGTTATACAGTCCCTGTAGTCAGCTCTTTGTATGTCTTTTTATTCTACGAAGCATTTAAAATATTGATGATATTCAAACGATTAATCAAACGGGCCAGTTTTTTCTAGACATGCAAATTAAACAGTTTTAGAAACCAGAATTATTTAGTAAATTCAATGTTTAAACAATGTTTATTCTAATGAGAGTTTTATTTGGGAAATAAGAGAGTATATAATAAAAAATAATCAATAGGTAATATATCCGGATATAAATTTAGCTTCTTTTTTCTGACCACATAAATCTGTTTTGCTTGTTGTAACAAGTAAAAGGAGAGAAGAGTCACAGAGTTAAAATGTGTTCAAATGTTGCCCGCTTGCTGTGGCATGGCCACTGTGCAGATCTCGAAAAGGCAGGGCCGTGTGGTCAGCTCCAGTTTGCACAAACCCTGCGCAACTGATATGGAGGTCGTGAGAGGGGTGACTGAACACAGCAATTGGACCTCACAAACACTCAAAGAGGCCAGCACTAGCCTACGTTTGATACTGCCCGATCTTGCTTCGGGGACTGAGAGAAAATGTTGTCGGACTTAGAGAGGGCATCGTCCATCATGGCCCCAGTTCTCCTGTCAGCCAGCTGATTGTGGAAGAAAAGAGAGGGTGAAAGAGAAAGAAGAGAGGAGGAAGCCCAGGAGTCAGCTGGGAAGGCAATCGTGAAGGAAAGAAGAGGAGAGTAAGAAACAAGAAAAGAGAAAGAGAGGAAGACATGAAGTGCATGGTTTCTGCTCCCATCCACTAACTTGCTGCCTGGCTTTTGGCCACAGGACCCCTGAGAGGATTCACTCCTCCGCTCCATTCCTCTTTTCTTAAACCTTGCTGCCACACTTTCTCTTCCAATCAACAACACCTTTGTTTCTCTTCTCTATTATTAGATCTCTCCATCCTTTGGTCCACTGGATCCATCCATTCTTCTCTTCTTTTCAAATGAGCCTTCTGTCCTTCCTTCCCACTTTCATGGACAGCTGGATGTGAGCCTGATAAGCCATGGAGTAAGTGGGGCTATGCCAACACCATGCAACAGAACTATCTCTGACAGGCCACTAATTTAACCGACAGAAGAGAAACCACAACCAAACACTGAGGATAGCAGACCGAAGAGGGGCTAGAAAAGGTCGGAAAATGGGAAGATGAACAATAAGAGACAAATGTGCTGGTGTTACGGCCTGGGCAAGAAATATTTTCTTCCATTCTCAAAATATGGGATTTAGGAAAATACTCCAGGATGACCAAGTGAAAAGGGATGGTAAACTTGTATTTGAAAATTTGGCTGTTAGTGAGACATGAAATAACTGAAAATGATAAAGTTTAAAGTTCTTATTTGTTGTCTCAAACCGGACAATGCAAATTAAATGGTTTTCAGTGTTTTCACTGAACAGCCTTGTCATATGTAGAAAACAGTATCAATTCCAGAATAAGGCAAACTTAAAACTTAAAAAGTTAGGAAAGAGACAAAGATTAGTTTATAGGAAGTTTATAGGATATGCGTGAAATGAAACAACCAACAATAAGATAAGTTAGTGATGCACTGAGTATGGAAGGAGAATCCATCATAACCTTAGTTTTTCCCATCAAGTCAGAGTCATGTCTCACCACTTTGCACCATGTTTTTAAGCTGCAAAAAAAAAAGAGTATGCTCACAATACAAGGCTACAAACATTTTTTTCACATATACAAATAATTTGTTTGGTTTATTTTTGTTTGTTTTTTTCTTAAAATATTCAGAGACTCTGGGTAAATCATATGTATAAAGGCCAAGAATAAAAACTATATGGTTGTACAGTAGAAATAAAGATCTTGATTTGCACACCTGTGTACCTGTGCAGGGTTACTGCGCAACAGAACATTGCCATTCAAGAATGTATGTGCATGAAGGTAATTCAGTTAAAGTATCTTATTAATTAAAGCTTAAATAATTTAAATTAATCACATTTTAATCACTGGCGACCTGTCCAGGGTGTACCCCGCCTCTCGCCCGTTGACTGCTGGATGGATGGATGGACATTTTAATCATATAACATTTGCCCCTAATGTTTTTGGATGAAAATATCAACCATTGGACACAAATATGAAAATCTTAAGCTGTAGAAATGTCTGGAGTTTTTTATTTAAAAAGTAGAAGAGAAATTGCAAATATCCCCGTTGCTCTGACTGCAGTTTGGAGCTGGGTGCGTTGTGACGACCGAGCCTTTTGTCGGTGTTTTTGGATGAGTGCAGAGACTGCTGCAGCGCTTTTCATTGAGAACAGTGAACAAAAGTCTACAATAGAAAAAGTCTGTAGACTTTTTAGAAAGATCTGAAAACACTAAATATTGTAACAAAGCTGCCAATCAACAAAGCTCTACTGTGTGAACTAGTGTAATCATTGTACCAGGAAATTGTGTGAAATGTTTAAAATGCACACTAGGATTAAATAGCTCCATTTTTTCAGCATCTTTATTTTTCTGCAATAATTTAACTATATATAATGGGTATTTTTTCTTCTTTTTTTGTCTTCTGAAGAGTCATGTGAGAACCATTTCTCTTTGCCATTGGCTACAGTTACATGATGCTTTTTAAATTGGAATGAGACATTCACAACAAAATAATTCCAAATAAAGTACTCTTCTTCGGTTTACATAGAAATCGTAATTCCAAATTAAGGTTTACATGGAAAACACGTTTATTTGCCTTTTCTTATTTCATTTTAGTACAGTGTGTTGAACAAGGTTCTGGTTACCAGAGGGGTGACATCTATCAGAAATAAACAACCTCTACTTCTTATTTCTTATCTTTTCGGCCACAACATAGAAACTCTCGTAGTATGAATGTTTGTTTCAATGTTGATTATATTTTTGAAGTACCAGCTCAACACAAGCATATTATATCCCATTTTCAGCAGCTGAGAAGAAGAAGGAATACAGAGTATACAAGACGGAAGACAGAAGGGTTAGGGTTAGGTAACCCAAGGTAACAAACATGAGCAGAACAACCGAAATTAACAGAGCAGAGTGAACGTTTACTTGATCAAAGATTCACTTTGAATTAAAATGAGAATGAACCAGCCACTTACTTTGAAATTAAGTTTGATTCTAAATTGTCATTTTCATTTGGAATGAGGTGTTTACATGGTCATTTTTCATCTTTTATGCAAATTTAACTTTAATTTGGAGAGGAATTAAAACTCACATGTAAACATGGCCAGTGATGGTCAGCTAAAGATGTAACACAACAACAATGGAGACTGTGAATCACAAGGAAATAAAAAAAAACATACAAGACGTCTTCAGCTTTCTGTAAAAAAGATATACCTGTGTTGAGGCAAAAACTTCTCTGTCAAGAATGAGGAGTCTGGTTGTAAAAGTGAAAATGATTACAGGTTTATTGAAA
>JBAMHV010000015.1:7415981-7427079 GCA_037177535.1 Pseudomugil gertrudae
CTGAATATGTCAGAGGATGAAACTCACATATGAACTAATTAAATATGAGAAGCATGTATATGAAATTTCCATAACACCTGTGAGTTTGACTTTTGTTTAGTTTCCCATGTTCATTGTATGTAAAAGAAACAAAAGGGAATTTTTTTTTGTGTTTACATGTAGAATATGCATATCTTTATGATTCCACTTGACCAGAAAACTTACATCTAAACCTGGAGTTTTTTATATTATTTTGTTTTAGTGTTCTTTCTGAATATCCCTGTCCTGTATGTGATTGTAATTTTTCATTATTTTACATTCTTCACCTTAGTTATTAAACCTTAGTTAACTCTTCTTCCTGTTTTAGTACTCGTGTCTGAGGAGTTTAGTTTCACATCAGTGCTTATCTGACTTATTGTCACACCTGAAGCATCGGTTATTATGTGTACGCTTTGTTTTTAGCCAGTTTCTTATCTTTGTTTCCAATGCCATGTCACCTGCATATTTAAGTTTTTTGCCTAGTTTGTTTTTTTACTTTATAAAGCTTTGATTTTTTACCTTGTTAAAGTTATTATTTTCCTTACCCGGCTCTAACCTACATTTCAGCAATTAATTGCATAACCTTTGGAAGTAAATACTAATGGACAAAGAATGATCATTTTCATTATTTGTTGTTATAATTCATCTTAATATTTAAAAATATATATATATATATATTGTTCAAAAAAAGCTCAAATAAACCAAAATTAAATAGTAACAAACAAAGAAAATACATTCTAAGCAACAGGACAGGCATTGAAACCCACCACACCACCTCTTTCCATTTGTTTATCTGTATAAACGTACTCGTGGCCGGTCAGGAACAGTGTTCAATGAACAGCTTAATTTGTGGATGAATTTCTGTGCCTAAAGTAATCTAAGGTGGGATGCAGAAAGGTTGGGTACATTCATCACAAACACAAGCTTAACATAAGTGAAAAATTACAGCATTCCCAATGACCTTCCAACCAATCAGGCCTGGTAATTACACTCATTCATTACAAAGGAAGGAAGAGATGGAAGAATACAGAGATGACCCTTCAGGATAACAAAAATGTTTATAGATGGGAAGAAAGAGGAAAATGCAAATAGTTTAGCTATCTGGCTGGATGGCCCTGAGACAATGCAAAATAATATTTCTTTAGGCCTGTATCAACTTTCATTTTTTGCTGCAAGATAAAAAATTGCTGTTACACAGAAATACACCAATTTGCAACAATATTGAAGCACAAGGTAAACAGATACTTTTTAGTCCTATTTTTTTAATAAACCAAAATTATTTGTGTCCACATTTCTATGTAAACAGATTGCAACAGGTTTCTCATTTAAATAGTTTACCTTTGGATAATTGTGATCATGAAGTTTTGGCCCAGTTAAAGCAACCTTTTATGAACATACTGTATGAAGTCTAATATAATAATGGAGTAATTATATTTTATTTGGCTGGGATCATCTGTTTGGCTGTTTTAAGAATTTCTCGTGTACACAGACCTATCAGCAGACTTTTGTTGTTCTTTGGGTGTATTTTGTTGGCCTAGCTTAAACTCCATCAGCATGTTACTTCTAATACAGTAACAACATGTAGATTCATAACTCATTGCTCATGCATAAGTAGTGTGACGCTCTGGTACTGAACTTTCCGATACATTTCATTTCCCAGATGATGGTATCTGACTGTTTCTTTCTGATTATGTAGATGATATTACTTTTTTTCCTTGTTGATATGTGTTTAGGTGTCATTTGCAGTGGATGATGTTCTCATTGCTCAGTTTACCGCACCCATAATAAGATCACCTGTGCTATGAATACATTTCCCCACTCTGCTCGTGTATTTGGATTTGCAGGATAAATGAGTTTCTTTCGGCCTCGAAAGGAGCGAGAGAGACAGAAAGAACAGAAGTGGGGAGAGAGAACACATCAGGCACGTTCTTAGATTCACTTTAGAGCTTGACACCTCGGCGCTCGGTCAGTAAATGGCTTTTCTGCAAGAGGAGGTGTGATATGGGTTTGTGTGTATGTGATCGTGTGTTTGCTTCAGCATGTGTAGACTACATGAGTGTCTAGGTGTGGCTGCAATGCTGCTTGGTGTTTTTTTTCGTGTTTTGGTGTGTCTTTTGGAAGATGTTGGTGTCAGTGTGTGCACACAGGAGAGGAGCTGAATTTTGTGGACATATCTACATCTATTTGCCCTTTTTGTATTCCACCCTGCTACCGTAGCACAGGCCTCAGCTGTCATTATTCCCTATCCATCCACAGAGAAGTTATAGTTGGCAAAAAACCCATCAGGTGGGCAGGACAACAGATAATTGAGGTGATGATCGGAGCTGTTCAAAGACAATTGATAGTGATGGGGGAGCAAGTAGCTGAGCTGGCTGACCGAGCTCTCCAGGGGCTCAGGGAGCACCAGACTGGAATGAAATGGATACTGCAGCTTTTCGCTCTTTTTTTTTTATAGAAAATTAAAAATTCACTGTTAAACAAAGAAAAAACTGTTTTTTTATTTTACTTTTTGTGCTAAAAATTGCTTTATTTTTCACCAAAACAGCAAATTAACACTGTAAATACTGGCCTCCAGACCACCTTGGGCTTTATTAATAGCTCAAATCCACTACTTCAATCACATAACAACATATTGAACTAGCAGAAAAAGCCATGACCTGACCATCATATTTCCACCTGCCTCAATTCCAGTGACAAGTTGCCAAACTTCAAAATCCCCCAGAAAACCCAGTTAAGGCAAAGCAAGTTGTAAAGGCGTTTTTCATAAGCCGAGGGACAAGGAGGAACAAATGGAGGTTATTACTTTCCTCCATTTCAAATAGCCCCCTACTGTCTGGCTGAAATAGGCCAGGCAAAAAAATGTCTTTATATCTCACACCCGTACCTGACATCATACTTCTGGATTTTTCTATTACCCGCCGGCATCTTTTTTATTCGTCTGCTCTTTTTTTTGCCCACACGCAAATGTTATCACCCAAATGTCATCAATTGTGTACATATAAAATCAGCCCATAATGTTAACACATCTGCTCACTGACTAGTTTCGAGAACAGGATTCTTCAGCGTCCTTGGATGTCTTTGCTGAAAAGTTCAGATTCCACCAGCTATGTTAGCTGTGTATCAGAAGCATGCCACTTTTACCTGACCTGCATGCAGTTGTTGTGTTTCAGGGGATCAATGAGTGGTTTAAGTCCAAGTGCGTGATATCAATAACCCATCACATACAGAGACACCTCTCACACAGTCATAAATGCACACACACACACACACAATGTTCTGTTAAACAGTTGCTGTATCAATAACTCTTTCAGCTGTACAGTGACACACAGACACTGTCACACACATGCTGTCACAAAGAGATGTTGTATCGATAACTCAATATTTCAGGCGTCACTCTTCTAAGGTGCACCATGCCCTCTGTGGGGTAGGAGCTGGGGGAAAGGGGAGGGGGCAGGTTGGCAGCAGAGGACACTCCCTGACAAGACCGTCACACACCTTTCAATACTTCCACTCAGCCTGTCGTTAACTTGTATGTGTGTGTCTGAACTTGTGGCTTGAGCTGACTCCGTCAGCAACTATTAGTGATGGCTCCCGTCTCTAATCGTCAACCCACACACACACACAAATACAAATTCACACCCACACACACTTTGTTGTCTCAACGCTCTGCAGACATCACCTTAAAGCTGGCTCATCTGGGAAGACGACCCACCCTAGCTCCGCTTTGTGACTCCCCCGATAACTCTTTTCTCATTGCTGGTTCATCTTGCAGCTCCTGAGTATTGACCTAAGCTGTCACCCTGACCGGCACCCCTGACCCCTCTCTGCGACAAGGGATCCATGACAGGGCCGAAGGTTCAAATGATTTTCCTCTAACTCCTGCCAACCTGTTTTCCCAGTGAGCTGATTGCTAATGGCAACATTAGAAAAGGGCATAAAAGAGATTCCACAAACAGTTTGTCCCTTGGATTTGGAAATTTAAATCTCTGCAGAAGCTTATAAAACAATAAAGTTTATCTGATTTATTTATCTTTGCACTGGCTGCCATAAATACATTTGGATGTGCCAGGACTCTGGCAGAGCCTTGGCATCTGAACTTTTTATACAAATTATTTTATCATATCAAAAAATACTGCAACAAAGTTCTTTTATTTCTCTTCTTGGTCATATGTTTTATTCCATTTTTGGTTTTTGAAAGTTTATTTAATCATGTTCAAATAAACGTCCTCCATCAGCAGTATTTAATCTTTTATTCTCTGGATCAGTGCTAATACAAGTTTTTTCCTGAAAACAACTCATAATATCCTGCCAAGCATCCACAAAAGAATACCTTCAAGTGCTGAAATGCCCCTCCATTACAGGTCTTATAACACCTGCCTGAGATATATGTATTTACATGGCAGGAAATAACATTAGAGGGATAACAACTTTATAAATCAGGCACATAGAGGAATAGTAAGCACAGGAGAAGATGAGATGAGAGGTATCTGAGATGGCATTCATCATATCTATGTGGTTTGACATCCTTTACCAAGAAAATGGGTTAAATCCTGCTTCACCGTTTTAAGTGCAACACCCCTCCGACATAAAACACAGAATTTTTCCTCTCTAAATGAGCTAAAAGAGTTCCAATGCCAGCCTTGTTGATGCCACCAGTCCTGCAGGTCGTCCTGCTTTTCCATTTATCCAGACAAACAACGGAGATTTTATCATTAATCAAAAGTTACAAACACACTTGGCTATGTCATAACTCCTCCAATGGGCTTTTCCGTTGATTGATTCCTATACACACATGCTGTCTGATTACCATAATGTGTTCTCGTGGCAAAAATTCTGGCAGTAGGGGCGAGTGCGGGTGGGGGTTGAAGGGATGGTGGTGTTGGTAAGGGGTTTTGGGAGGAGGGGGGTTGTTTTGAAGCAAGCAGGAAGTAAATAACAAATGGCCCAGACCCCACCTCATCCAGAGTGATTTCAATTCAATGTTCCATCATAGCTAGTGGAGAGAGGCGAGTGTTTGGGGTTTGGGCAATCAATTACAAATATGTGTAGGCAGGCAGACACTATCATTTCACTGATTGTCACCAGTCCACAGTGGTGACATCAGGAAGTGATTCATCAGTCTATTTCCTGTGACACACGGAGAAAGATGACATGCTAGGACCAGTGGAATTATGGGGTAATCTACAAGAAGGGCTCTTTAACATGCTTGGGGGACAAACACATTCTAATGCAGACATTTAACCTCTCTCCTCTTGCGATTGCTCTTAACTGACTCGGTCCATTCATTTATTTCAGCCTACAAGTCTGGCTGCTGATGAAACCATCAGTGCTATTTGTCCACCAACATGTCAAAAACTGGATAATTGATGGAATCCGTGGAACTGGAAAGTCAAAGAAAAGAGACGAGAGACCAAATAAATCCTCAAGCTTTAATAATATCATGCATCATTACGACACTTATAGACAGCAGATAAGATTGTTAATTAGTAGATTAAATGATGAAACAATTAAACTAATCCAGACATGTGTACTGACACAACTACACGGTAGAATGATATGATTATAAGGTAATTATTACAATAATTCAGCTGTGATACAAAACTACAAAAAGGATCATTTAAAAAGGTACAATGTGGATTCATTCTTTTGATTTTCTCCCAAAAATTTAGGAGGTCTTTTGCATCACTGACATCATCGTCTGCAGCAGCTGCTGTTATTTTTAACCTAATCTCAAAGCAAAGTGTGCAACTGTTAAGAAAAAAAATATTCATATGTTCTACATAATGACACAAGAGGTACATTTTCTTATTCAGCTGAAGTTTTTCTTTCATTGTTACCTTTTGTGTTATCCCAAAGCCGCAAAAGTGGAAAGCAAAAGACTGCTTTATGCAGTTTGTCATAAATGTCTTAAAGACAAACAGCTGCCTATTTATACACAGAGTACTAAACCTAACTACGTTGTTCTTAAAATCTAAACCCTGCCAAATGGTGTCAATATGAGCAAATAATGAGTGACTAATATAAGATCTATTGCTTGTGATGTGTCACATTTCCACCAAGCCCCCACCACTCATTCATTTGGTTATGATTTAAGAAAAAGCTAACCAATTCAAATCCAAAAAAATCCAGAGATACAAATCAGTATATTTAGTTTTGTGGTAGTTTCAAGAATTTTTAAGAATATTTACTTTTTACTTTTTCACCCACTTCTGTATTTATTGAACTACTTTACATAATGACACATGGATGAATAACACTGGCAATGTCGAATCAGCCTGGTAGTTTTTTGATATATTTACCAAATATAAATTATTAGAAAACAACTTAAATAAAAATGTCACTACAAGGTTATCCCTTCATCTAATTTATTCTCTGTACAATAACAAATATCAAATAGAAAAATATAACTGGTTATACAAAATGGTTTTAAAAAGATTAAAGTTAAACAAAGAAAAACAGCAGAAATGTCACTTAGATTTTTTTAAAGATCAATAATAATAATAATAATAATAATAATAAATCTATATTCTTTTGGAATAATGAACAATACAGAAAGTAAATCCACTGTTTAGCAGTGTTCTTGCACACAGGCACAGATGCATCTACAAGCATCATCTCTCAGGTCATCCTTCCACAGAGATTCATGCCATGTTGGTTGTAAGCACAGATGATACCAGCAGGCCAAACTTTATTCCTCCCCATTGCAATTGCGTCTGTGAGCAGTGACTCTATCAATCTGTAAGCAGTTGGGGAAGATTGCCTAATCCAGTAGCCAAAGGACTCTCATCATCAGTCTGCTTCTTCTTTGTATGTGTGTGTGCGTGTGTGTGTGTGTGTGTGTATGTGTGGGTGTATGTGCAAGCGTGGATGTGTGTGTGTGTGTGTGTGGCCAGCCAGAGCTTCGATGTATGTACTTCCCCTCTGCTCCTCTGCTTAACATTATCACCCTCATTTGTAAACACAGTCATCCATCAGTTTCCTTCCCCCCACTTATCCAAACAGATGAAGAAGGTGTATATTCTTATAATTTGCTCTCATCTCAGAGAGAGACTGAATAATAATAATCTCTCCCTGATGTACAGTTGCCCCCTCCTCCTTTTCTTTTTCCTCCACTTTCATTCTCTTTCCTTTCTCACTTGTGGATGGTGTATTAATGAACCGGCCTAATTTGACACCCTGCTGCAGTATAATGGATTAAAATGAAACTGTGCCATCCATCTACCAGCCACAAATAAGGAATGCAATATAAATATTGTAATTCATACCTGTGATAAGGATCATGCTGCCAACTCTGACCTAAGTGATAATAATCTAAGCATGGTGATGTTTGCCAGGCTACGTTTGGGTGGGAGTTTTGTTTCTTAGTTGTTTTTTGTTTTTGGCAAGAGCAATGTTTCATGTTTTCTTTAATGTACCCTATACATTATTGTGATGCTTATAATAAAAATATTTGGACAACCAGTCTTATAAAATTTCCCAGGGCAGTTTTTAATGATTATGTGTGTGGTAGAAATAGGAAATGCTTTCCAAATGTTCTGAATTTACATGATAACCTTATTGTTGCGTAAACTTGAAACAACCGATTCCTCCAACTGAGCAACTCTGGTCCTTGAGGGCCACAATCCTGCAGGCGTTTGGACTTTCCCTCCTTCAACACACCTGACACACATCAGACTTAACTGGCAGACCTGTGCAGAGCTTAACATCAAACTTTGCACATAATTAAAGCAAGTATTTCAGCTATAAGTAAGTCAATTATTGACTCAAATGTGACTTGAAATAAAAGTATAGAAAAGCCTTTATTCAGGGTAAAAATTAACTTAGTACATAGTTGGAAAATGAAATTGATAATTCAAAATTAAACCTAATTCCAAAGTAAGTGGCTGATTTATTCCCTTTTTAAATCCAAATGAATTAATTCCTTTATCATGTAAAATTTTATTCTGCCCCAAAACATCTAACTCAAATTAATCCCTCGTGAGGAGTTTTATTGGCTATTGGATTCATAAAATACAGGTGGCTTAGAGCAGGGATACATAAAAAATCTGCAGAACAACAACCCTTAAAGACTGACTATGGACACCCCTGTGCTATGGGGTGGTCTTTAGTTCCACATGAATATTGAATGTTGTCTTGCTAAGATAAAAATATTCATGAATTTAACAATCAATGCAACAATCAGGGTCAAAAGTAGACACTGATCTTTCTAGTACATTTGTCCTTTCTGATGTGATCTAAAGAGTTTTGGCAGAAACTGTATTACTAATACTTTTACGTATACACATATACTCAGTGAAGAAACAGAAATCAGTGATTGGCATTTATGTTTGTGCAGAATGGAAAACATGTTGCTTTAAGGATAGTTCTTCCGCTTTGCAGCTCACAGGGATCATCACGTTCTAATCACAGAAAATCTTTATTTTCTTTGTTGCTCTGTTTTTAATCTTCATGTTCATCATCTTCACTGAGTCTTTCTTTTTCGCAGCAGGTGTCTGGACTTTAACAACTCCTATAAGCCGCTCAGTCTGTCAGCACATTAGTCACGCTCTCCCAAGGAGCTTAAGTTGCCCCTGATAAAAGACCCCAGCTTTGTGCTCACAGTTTGGGCCACATGGTTAACACGCTGAGATACTCCTCCGCAACAACTTTGTGAATGAACATGATACGTGGAAAGCTGCATTGGCAAAAAGCCAGTAAAATAGTCATGATCAGAAACATTTGTTTGCAGCTTAGAGATAAAGAATGTTACATAAATTATTTGTTTATGACTTAAACATATTTTTTATTTTAGATATTGATTTTATTTTAAATATTTTAACATTAGCAAAAATTATTTAGCAGTTATTTTCTCTCTTCCATAGTCACAAAAATCAGTCAAATTTTTGCAACACTTTGAATGTAGATTATGTTATTACTGAACCTCTTGTATAAGCACGCCTGCAAAGCGGGGCTATCCTGACCGATGCTTTCTGAATAGCAAACATCCCAGTTCCTCCATTTGCAATGTAGATGTGTGCGTGTGCCCCCACTCGCTATTGAATTGTTTTCTTAATCGTTTCCTTTGTGCCAAGACGTAAAGAAAACAGATTGTGTCTGAAGAGCATTGGAAGTGCCGATGACCCCTGGTCACTACAACAGCATTAGGACTGCCAGAACAGCAGATACAGAGCCAGATGGGTCAACCACTCTGTCCTGCCATGATTGCTTGCACCAACATTTTCTTAAAGAAGACAAATTTAGAATTCAGTTTTGCTTTCTGCTATTGTTGATGTAATCCAACTATTTGATGTGAATTTACTTAAATTCAGTTCCACCATTTCCCTCCCCAAGTCTGCTGTTCTGCCCAGTTTCTCCTTTTTAAGAAAAAGGGCAACAAAAGGTCATCTACTTAGTTATATCTGTATTTCTAATATAATTATTGAGTTGCCCATCCTATAAATAGGAGTGCTCATGGGTGAAGTGATAGTTAAGGAGAACATCCCATGGGCGCAGACTCTGTTCCACGTTTTTATTCCCAGCAGTATGGCCTACACACCATGTCCCTCTCTGTCTCCTTCTCTCCTCCTGTCAGTCTTCACTGCGCTTATTTATCTGAAGCCATTTAAAGGTCCAGTTGAAATAGTAACTACAATGATAGTAAAAAAAATAAGTATTTAACCTTATGTTTGTTCAGTCTAAGAAAAAAATAACCACAAGCATGATCACAAGACCAAAACACTGTAAAACTATAATGAAACCTTTCAAACCTCTGCAGCATATTCTATTTATTAATCCAATAATGGTTCCAAATCTTTGGGATAATAAAACTCTCTTTAATATATATGTATGCAGTGAAGTTGCAACATAATAGGGGCCTTGTGAAAAACAGAAGGCAGCAAGGCAGCTGAAGGATGAGACACAGGCCCTGCAGAAAAGAATGTTCCTCCAGCAGAAATTGGTTTAATTAATAGGACATTTTACATAATGATTACAGTGTAATTGCACCGACTAGCAGAGTGTCATTAAATATATCCTTGCTCCTTTACAACACCCTCCAGCTAAAAATAATGAGTTACATTGGAAATCACCATGCAACAGGTTCATAAATAACATTTAAGCCCATACAAGACAAGTACTTATAAATAATAAATATTTGCCTTTTGTAATTGAAGAAAAAATGACTGCCTCTTTTTTCTGTCACTGCACGCTGCTTTGTCCTGTTGTAAGCCCTGGAAAGGAGATTTTCCTCATATTTCCCCCTCTTGTACATGCTGAATAATTTATTTGCTGGCTAATAGTCAACACTGTTAACACCCGGTGGTGAAAATATACCTGTGTCCAGATAAATGCAGCAGCAGGCTACAAAGCGATTATCCCCTGCTTCCAGATATTTTGTTGGGAGCAGTCCCTGTATACACTGCAGTAAATCACCAACTTCCAATTACCTTCCTCCATAAAATAAGGCTCGTATTCAAATCAGGACCCAAAAGAGAGACAGAGATGAGACAACTGAACCTATGCCTGAGGGTGCTGACTGAATATGTGCATTTGTAAATGTGTGAGTGTCGGGAGGGGGCGTGTCCGATTTGTTTCTGCTTCTCTTTTTATGCCAAAGTGACACGGCACTACTAGCCTTGTCTATAGACTTTTAGTCAAGTTGATTTTTCTTTGTTCAAAAGGTTGGCAACTGAAATGCTTCCACTAGTTTTTATCTCAACAGAAAATGTTTCTCTGGAATATTCTCCAGTTACGATGAATGAGTTATAAACCAGTGACGCATTATTTGAATTACCAAAGCAGTGGAGATTGTTCTCAGGGGATTGTTTTGCTGTAAGTGGATCAATCAGTCAAACAGGACCTTAAAGCGGTTCTTGGAGGCCTTGTTTAAGTTCTTGATGCTGTTGCATAATTATCATCTGTCTTAAAAGAATCAGTTTTTCAGGAAAAGGCAATATCGATATCTGTATGAGTTTTTATCAAACATAACAAAAAAGTTAATTGATCATTATATATGTACTTACATATAGAAACAGTATGTTAGATCCTGAGCCGTTTCTTTTTGTGCACACGTACATACATGTACATATACATATATATACAT
>JBAMHV010000015.1:7427397-7438214 GCA_037177535.1 Pseudomugil gertrudae
ACCCGGAGAGAACCCACGCTAACACGGGGAGAACATGCAAACTCCACACAGAAAGGATCCCGGTTGGAGCCCCGCTCTATATGCTCAATAATTATGTCTAAAATACTCACTGGAGCAGGATAGTTCTGAATGATATCCAGCGTACTGCAGCAGGGCGTCTCATAAAAGTATGCACTATAAGTTTGGAAAACTTTTGGGGAAAAGCTCGTAGCACCTCAACAAAAATGTTAAAAAAAAATTTTTTTAAATTTTCTACCTGCTTTACAGTCATTTTTTGCATTACAGCATTGATATTGTTGTCTGCAAATCTGTTGGACAAATTTGCACTTATGTGTGTAGAAGCTATTAGGTGCTTTTTAACACACCTCCCATCTCAAATTGCCTCCTTATTCTCTTACCATGAGCCCCTTTTATCTCAGCTCCACTACTTGACATCATATCCTTCTTATCCTCCACTGAACTAGCAAGTCTGATAAATGTCTACTAAGGTGTCATCACCACACATGCAGAATAGCTTTGCACACGATTCACTTCTGATCAGGTCCTCTGTGCAACGCTGGGTAAAGAACATTCAGGTTGCTTTTTTCCCTGCTCCCTTTCCTGCCTCTGACTTTATTAAATACCTCCACTCACACACACATAACAAAATGCTTCTCTTTCACACCTACATCCTGGCAGCAGACACCACCATTGGATTGCATTTATGGAGAATGCATCAATAACCAGAGAAACTAAGAGGCCTTGTCAGGGATGGCGAGTTGTCACAGGCACAGGCAAATGATTCTATGCGATGCTCATCTGAGCTGCAATCAGCCTATAATCTGAGTATACATCAGGCCTCTGTGACATGGAAATTTCCTGCTCCTCCGATCTCATTTTCAGATGCAGTAATCACAGGGAGAGGCGCTCAACCTCACCAAAATGTATAAATAATTTTCATTCAAACATATTAACAGTCAAAATACAAGAATCCATCATGGTGTTGCAGAGAGCTTCTTACGAAGCAATCAAAGCGTCCACATGTGTTCTTTGTCTTTGGCAGCTGAGAGACAGGGCACAGATTACTTGTGTGAATCCTGTTTTGCATAATGGCCTACCCCCTTGGTGCTTTTAAACTTTCCTGCCAATCCATTACGTTTACCAAGCCTAGCTTCCTGTCCGTCTTTAATATTATGCTTCCTTGAGAAGTGGATCTGGACGAGGGCTTAAAGACCTTTTTATTAAGGCATGCATGTGGACATCTATTCATCTTCCCTAACTGGGAGACACGTTTATGTACCATAGCCAGGTTTTGTACCGCCACCTTAAAGAGCAAAAACTTGCCCTTATTTTACCTTATTGGGTAAAAATGAATTTTTTGGGATGAGTGTGTGAACTTTAAGGTTGTCAGGCCAGAAATTGTTTTAAGTAGAAATGTTCTGAAGTTGAATGTTTTGAAGACATCTTCCAATAAATGCATATAAAGGTCAACTGTGAGCTAGAATAGACTCATTGTTTCACTGAGACTAAAGATGTGAAATGGCACATATTAGGCATAGCACCATCTTATTAAAGCACAGCAAAATATCAGTTTCTTTATGCCAGAGGAGAAAGAGAATGTTAGTGGAATTCACAGGAGTCGGAAATTAAGGCAGTTTGAGTTTGGGAGCTACCCGAGCTTGACAGGACATGGGCTGCAGTTTTATGTCATGTCATTTATCTGCAGTTTATATTTTATATGACCGCATTGTCTCTTTCAAGAACCTTTGGAAAACACATAAGCTGTAAAAACAGCCACCCTGCATTGTGCCTCACGAATGCTAATGTTTTCATAACAGTTTCCGGCTCTTAATAATCCACACACACTTTTGCACAAGGTATTTCTTTCTGATATTAGTTTAAATGCATCTTCCTGAGCAGCAGATGTCGGGGGTCAGTGAAGGCGGAAACCTTCGTAAAAACAGGTGAGCAATGAAACATTCTAAAAATGGTGGGAAGCTAGTGAGGGATGCCCTCATTGTCAGCGATAAAGCACACTGAGGCAAGGCAAACACCCATGGATCACAACCCTTTTCATTACAACAGTAAGAGGATCCATACTTTCCATTTCATACTATCAGCTTTAAATGTTAAAACCAAAACTTTGATGTAAAATTCCATAATAAAAAGAATAATAATGGCTTACTGTGTGCCTACTGATTAATGGGATGGATCCTCGAGGGGTGAAGATGAAAGGAAGAATATATTTTCAAAAACTGTCTTAAGTAGAATTCAGCTAAAGGAGACAGGATATACATTTTCAGAAATTTTTTAAACAAGAGGTATGCAAATAAACCCAGAAATTATCATGAACTCCCTGTTTATTGCTTCTTTATTTTTTATTTAAATATTATAATGATCAAGTATACTTAGATTTTTTCCATACACAACACCACACACACATCAAACTGTCATTTATTTCTAAACAGACTGATTTGCAATATCTCAAGATGTAACAAATTACTAAGTGTTGGAAGATCTTCCCATGTTTATTTAAACTGATTGCACATAAAATATGTTCACGTGTAAACAGCTGAAGTTGTGCAAGTGTGTATATCACATTTTATTAAACTTCAAATTAGGATAGCAAATCCTTTTTGCTCTATTTGTATTTTGATTTCTTTGTGAGCTTTCTTGTCTTCTCTTTGCACCTTTACACTCAGAGGGCAACAATGAATTATAGCTCAGTTAAGTACAGTCGCTGAGCCCCAGAGATTCATAGACAGTTTCAGAGATAAAGCCCGGTCCGACTGGATTGCTACAAGTGCAATAACAGCAAGAGAGGGTTACAATAAAGTTAAGTTTAATGACAAGAACAAATAACTTTAACATTTGGCTCGGACACTGAACCCTATTCCTGCATCACATCTGATATATCAGCAAGCAACTGGCTGTGACCGCTGGGCAATTGTATTTGCCACTCTGGCACTAGTGACGCATGCAGGGTCTTGTGGCATGTGTCCATTTTATTCAGCTGGAAATGCTGGACTCTGACTAAGGCACGGGATGAGGAGGAGAGGTCTGGGTAGTATTACTGTTGCAGCACAGCTGACATCATCCAGGTTGTTCTCTGTGCACATACCTAGCCTCTAGCTAACTGTTAGCCTCTGGATAGCAAGCAACAAGCATCAGGCTGCTCCTGCAGAGCTTTGGACAGGCTCTTGAGGACAGGGCCACTTAGCTATAAATGAGCACATAAAATGACACAGAACAGGAAAGGCATTATAGGTTGCCAGCTGCTAGTTAGTTTAGCCTTTTTTCTGTTGCCAGCCATAGAATTAAATTCAAGTAATAGTGTATTATTGTTTCATTAACACATTAAACTAATAATTTTTTGTTGATTCAATAAAAATACAAACAAATAAATAAGACTAAAAGGTCAATTTTGTTTAAAAGGTGGGTTTTATATCTTAAAATCTTTAATTTTGTCCCAGAAACTAATAAGACTTAATAAATAAATAAAACAGAAATCAGAAAATCTTTACATTGGAAGAGCTCAAATGAGTGATGCTGTCTTTTCATCATAATACCGTAATCAGTAATTGCAATCAAATCAAGCTGTTAATTATTATCAACAGTTTTATTTTAGTAATAATATTAAATATTAAATAAGTTGGGTAGGTTTGCACTCACTAAAGTGATCTTCTGTCACTTACTGGCAAACACTTCTTACAAGCTGTTCTGGCTTTCATCAACATGTTAACAACATGAGCATGCCCAGTGCACTGATGAGAAAATTTTATGGATCATAACAATATTCAATTTGCTGCCACAGCACCCTTTGACAGGGTACTTAGCCTCAGTGAATGATGAGCACTGATGGCCCTGAGGTGTTGCTGATGGCTGCATGGGTCTGCTGGGCAGCTGCTGGTCTGTGGCTGTATCAGGGGGTTCAGGCAGGCAGCCATATTGTCAGAATCTGTAGGAGAGGAGACCACAGCAAAATAGATAATGGGATTTTATCATATCTTGTAATGTTAAGGTGCAAAATTACACCTGCTTTAATAATTTGCTTTGGGAAAATTGCAATGGAATATTTTAGCAAGCTGTCATTGAGGATTTTTAGGGAGTATTAACCTGAACTCATCATTTTTCTATCCAAAAGAAACCTTCCTACCAATTTACAGCCACATTTCAAGTTTACATGGCCTGAAAAGACCCATTCATGACTTCTATTGTTAAACACAGGCCACATATGCAGATCTATTTGAAGGACCATTATCCAAAAAGAATGTGGTAGACAAAGTGAAGACAGGGTAGTGACAAATGATCAGCTCGAAAATAGGCTGTAAGACACACTTTCCATGCTAACAACAAGGCACGCAGAATGGACGCGCCCCCTGTCGAAAACAAACAATGTGCTTCTAATCTATCATCGTTGATCCATGCCATCATTACCCCTCGATGGCCATGCGGACATCAACATGACAATGCGACATGCAGGAGGAGCATTAGTGCGATTGATTATTATCATAGAGAATGAGGCACAAATCTCTTATGTAGCATTATGGCCAGTGAGGAGAGTAGCAAACAAACAGATTTATGTCATGCTTGTCCCTGAGGAGGCAACTTGGCTGAGCAGTGTGTGCACATGTGTGTGTTTTTGGCATAAATGTGTATTGGAAAGCTTTGCAGGTGAAAAGTTGTGCTAATTCTGTGTAGGTTGGGCTAATGTCAAGCCCCCGAGTCTTGTTCTGCTGGCAGGCTGGCTGGTGATTAGAGATATAATTAAGAGCAGCTTTGACACAAGTACCATCTTCCACCACCTCAAGCTCTTGTTCATCACCCCGCCCTCTGCCTCACACACAAATACACACTCCAACTGTCCCCCCCCGGGCTATTTCACACTGCTGTTTATGGTGCTTTCTCCATTATCCACCAACAAAAGGAGCCCTCATCGCACAAAATCCCAGCCAGCTGTGAGCCCGACATGGTGGCGAGTACACAGCCTCTCTCTGGCGACAATAAAAACTTGAGTTTTAACAAAAAAAGTTACACCATATTTGCTCAGACTAACTATGATGAAAAGCAATGAAGACAAGGGATCCTCATGTAGGTATCAATATAAATATTACTGGAAGGTCAATTAATATGTAAATTAACTCCTCCATTTAATTAGCTATTTAACTATTTTCCAAGGCAGAGACATATTAAATCATGCTTAAAGACCCCTCTAACTAGCCTCCTGACAATAGTGCCAGGGAGTCGTGGGCTCATAAACTACCGGCTTGACCTATAAAGAGCCCCGAGTCTGCTAATTCCATCTCAGCCTAATTTTATGACTTGCATAAAATAACCATAGTGCAGCTTTGTAGCTGTAAAGAGGATATGGGTAATAAAACGGAGCTGGGGAAAGCATCAGAAATCTCCTCTTCACTAGTGTCCTCATTTATTATTCTATTATTCTTTGCAGGGTACCAGGCTCATGTGAAAGACAAATGACCTTATTATATTAAATAATTTGTGAGGATATTAACCGTTAATCACACATAAACAGCATTTAAAAGGTATTGATTTTCCAGCGTTCTCAACAGCTTGTTAAATTTACTTCCAATAACATGATAATAGATAATCAGGTGAATGATCCTCATTTGTAGAGGACAGAGGAAAGGTAATGGCCATCACTGACCTTGACGCCACAATATTTCTTTCTCCTTTTCTTTCATGACCTTCAAGCATGGTGATGGCACAGTTACTGTGTCGAGCATGGGAGCGTGATAGTAACTATTACTTGATTCAAGTTGCTTTGACATAACCTATTTAGTTTCTTATGTTAGCAGGAAGTCAGTTGTAGAACAGACCTACTCAACATGTTTCAATGATAATCTTCCATCTTCATCAGAGGTGTCTTTTAAAATGTTGTAAAATGATCCAAATAACGTGTTCAAAGAGAGTCACAAAAGAGTTAAGGATGAAATAGTAATATAGTTAGTAATCCAGTAACAATTGTTTTAAAAATTTATATAATTAAACACAGAGATTGTCAGACTTTCTACTAAACTGAGGCTAAAGTCTTAAAAAATAATCAGATTAATGACCACAAAGAAAATAACTGTATCCAAAATTGGTTAAAAGGTTAACTTAAACAGCTTTTCAGAGATTAAATCAGATCAAATTAATTGTACATATTTTCTGTTTACCTGCTCTGCTGGAAGAGTTTAACAGGCAGTAAATGGTCCGTGCTGGAGGACAAGATGTAGCTTTTAAACCCCAGTGACCTTGTGTTTGGCTTTTTCACAAGCAACTAACTTTGTCTGAAAAGTTGCTAACCGTTTCTGTGCTTCTGAAACACTTCATCAGAGTCATCACTTTCTGTTTGGCACACTTGACAGCTGTATTCTGATCTCCATGATTACTTTTTGATGCAGTCTTTTCCTTCCTCAGTGTGTGTGTGTGTGAATTTGAACGAGAGAAACGGCGCGTGTGCATGATTTCTATGTGTCTCCTGACCGCCTGCAGATACCATTTAGGTTTGAAAAGTCCTCCAAGTTGCTGTTGGGGAAGCTGACTTGCCACAATAATAAATTTGCAGCAGGTAACAGAGAATAGCAAGTGGCATGCAAATCCGTCTTGGTGTCCCTCTGGGGCCCCAGTGCTCACTCCGGGAGAAAATGAAGCCATGCTGTGCCACGCACTGTCTCTCTCTTTCCCAGGCCGAAAGTTAATTTCAGTGGAAAGAGCCAAATAAGGTGTCAAGTGCTCTCTTTTCTCCAGCCATGTTAGCACACCGAGGCTTACTCAGTAGATGGATATGAGAGAGGATAGACTCACACTGTCTACATGACACTGGCCCTCTTGAGTCATTATGACAGGCCAATCTTTTATTAGCCTGGGCATCGTATTCAAACCCTATCAAGAAAAAAGTGAAGTTGAATTTTTTTCTCCACGAGCATGGCAGATTTATTATGTCCCCCCTTCTCATATAAAACTAGATAATGTTTTGGACAGTTCTGGCTTTTCAAAATGTTGTGCGATATCAATGTTATGCAGTATCAATTAAAAGATATAACAAGACCATAGTCACACTGCTCCGCAAATGATTTTCCTAAAAGAAGCATTTCCTGTTGGGCCGTCTGTGTGCTCCCTCACCCTCATGACAGGATCCAAAATATCCTGTTTTTATATTATTCACAGATTTCAGACAGCAAATGAATAAACGGGGGGACGGTAGAGTAATTCAATTACTGTGAGGTAGTGCGAGTCTAGTTTTATAGCTTGTTCTCTGCTCCGTGAGCACATCTGCAGCTAAATGAACAAGACAGGAAATGATCATCTCCCATGTTGTTACAAGATAGCTGTTAGGCGGCCACAGTAATGACATAAACCAGGTCTGACTGGGGTTCACAGAAAATTATTCAGATATATATATATATATGTATGTGTGTGTGTAATTGACTAAAATATCATTGTTTACCATCTTCAAGTATGTGACCAGTACTATATGTAACTTTAATAAATGTGTGGAATGAAAACACTAAAAGTACTTTTTTTCCTTCATATTTCTGACTACATCTATCTGGTGGGTTCAATTTTCTATAGTCAAAAATGACCATCTACAGAAGACAAACTCGCAATAAATTGAAGTCAAAATGAATTTTTGAATCAGCTTTGAGGCCCATCCGAGCCTTTCAAAAGCAATACTTGTGTAAAATAAGCTCAGTTTCTGGATGACAGAAAGTTGGCTAACTGGAGATTCAGGACTTGTAGTGCAACTGATTCTGAGGCTCGTCTGTGACGGTGTTGGGGAAGAGGGGTAAACTGTATTGATTCTGATCCAGTCTCATTTTTGTAAGCAGACGGCATTTCACGCTGTGTTTGGGTACCTTTTTGATGGTCTTGACAGCTTCTGCTGAATGCTGTCAGAGACTATTTGGCAGGCTGGACAGGGGTGGTGGAGGGAGGGACACGGGGAGGAGGAGGAAGGCAAAAGGAGGAGGAGGAGGATATCCGTTTAGCTCAGTGCAGGCTGGTGACAATCGCTTTAGCCTTGGAATCAATTCTGTCTGTTTACAGACCATTTCACAGTCTTTTACCTGTAACATCACTTGTGTCAGTCCCATTAATACTCCCAGATATATAATGGTTGAATTAGCATAATGGCTAAAGCAAGACCCTGGACTGTGTGCAAATCGCAAATGTCAACATGTTCTCTTCACTATAACCCAATTAAAGGCCATTAACAGACCTGCTTGGCTGAAAACATCAGCAAAGTTAAAGACAATTCCAAACAGCATCCCTCCAACCCCCTTATTCACTCTTGTAATAGATGGCCCATAGAAAATGAAGTGTTTGTAAACACTTGGCCAGCATAGACTTCGGCTGGGTTATCTCAAGTCCGGCAGTGTCCTTAGCTTTGGCAGTAAATTTCTGTGTTTATTCTGTTTATCTGCATGTTTCTGAATTGTATTAGCCAGTTGCTTCACAAAAACCTCAGCTCATTAATGTGTTTTCTATGAAATGTTAGAAGAAAAAACATTTGACATACAATAACATTGATCCTTATTTAAATGATATGATCTGCAGTGGTTCAGACAAAAAGGTAGGCAGATGTTTGCGGATCATTGAATCCACCATGTGGTCTCTGCTCGGAAAAATCTAATGAATTCAGATGCATATTTAGTGTTGGGCTATTAACTTCTTTTTCAATTAACTGGTTGAAACTATTTACTCAATTGCTCAGTCTTTTAACAGCTGGTAATCTTGCATATTCTCACAAATTAAATGTAAGATAAGGTAATTGTAATACGATTTTAGCAGCATTACATTTTAATACAGAAAACTAATACAATTACTAACAACCCTCCCAAAATACTCCATAAAAAGTGTTGTATTAAAATTGCATTTACAGTGTATTGCTATCTAAGAAAAAGATAAAAGGGAATATAAACCATATTTAAAGTATCGTACCCCACAAAAGAAAAAAAAAATCTACTGGAATTCCTTTTTCAGCCAAGTGAATGTTGATGGATTATTAAGCATTAGATAAACAAGAATACATATATACATGTAACAAAGCTTCTCGAACACAAAGTTTTCAGGTTTTATTTCTAAACCAGACAAATAAATCATATTTTTTGTAAGGGGTCAGACGGTCACAGTTATTGGATCACACCAGTGTAATCACTAAAACAGCAAGTCTTTAACCAAATGCAGAAAACAGTTGTCCTATAGGCTGTTAGTCAGAAGAAGTGCTAATTCAATAAATACACTTTTCAAACATGTGAGGCAGAGCTCATTTGTATTGCCAGACAGTTTGGATTTACGTGTAAATGTGAGAAGAGTGCTCCTACTTTCAATGTAGCATGAGCAAAAAGTAAGCGAACAGCAGTACAAGTGTCAAGAAAAGTCCTTGGAATTATTGTTTAAAAACTGCAGAGGCAAGCAAGGCCTGACTGCACATCATCTATGGCCTTCAGTTAGTTGTGTTCCAGCCCGATTACACTTCTGCCCCTGAAAAAGCTATTTAGATATCAAAATGCTTGGTGCTTCTGAACCTTATGGGTTTGAATTTACTGTAATTGTCTGTAGCGCAACTATGCTTTATTATTTACTTGCAGAAGGTTTTCTCTGTTTCTTGCGTGTTTTAATACGCTAACAACAGAAATAAAACCAAGAAAAATCAATAAGACTCATGCAAGTGTTTTAGCTTTATTGATTCAACCCTTATCATAATACAAAAGTTGTTAAAGATACCCAGATGTGCTGCCTCTTTCTGCACTTGCGTGCTATTAATATGAAAGTGAATTGCACAGTATTGTTTGATAATTGCGGTGTCAAAGTGTTTATGATAAATAATGTGTTTGGACTCGGTTCAATGCCTTCACCTAAGTCCAGCTATTTGGGTGAAAATTAGACAAAAATTGACTAAAATAATAGCTTACCAACATAAGAGATATGAATAAACATCTTCAACAACAAAAGTATAAGGGTAAAAGGACACTTTTTACACACGTGCATGTATGTAACCCATCATCACTGGGATCCCTAAGGATCAAGAACACACATCTGTACTGCAGTCAGGTAGCTAATGGTTTTTATATTTAGGATTCATTTTGTTGCATCTTTTTTCTATAATTTTGAGGGTTTATTTCATGTAAGAAAAGTATAACTCTTTGGGCTGTTCCATTGTCCCTGTTAAATTTCCATTGTAAGATCACCATAGCATATTCATTAACACATTGCTCTATAAAATGTTACTTTTGCAGCTGAGAATAAGTTTTGCAGGATTACCATACAATAAGTTTTAGGCTGAAGTTTACAGAAAATGTGTTTTTTGTTGAGTCAGGAAACTCTTAACAGGGAAGTTTTTATGATATAACATTTATTTCGTTTCCAAAAAGTAGATTGTATTTGACTCCATGTTAAACTATAAAAAAAAAAAAAACATCTGCAGCGTATATAAATGATGGCCATTTCTTCTAACTGTTGAGATGTGTAACATACAATCACTAGCTAACAAAATTGATGAGCTCCAGGTGCTAACCTGGTCTCAGAAAGAATACAGAGTGCAGTTTTACGTGCTTCACTGAGACATGGCTGCATGAACACATCCCAGACTGTAATGCGTCTGTACACGGCTTCAAGACGGTCCGTGATGACCGCAGTGAACGGCTCGGTGGAGACCTTGGGGGAGGTGGAGTCGCAGTGCTGGTTGGCCAGCGTTGGTGTCATCCTGGACGTGTCGCGGGAGACATGGAACTGCTAGCTTTAGTCAGCTGCTCTACCAGAGAGGACCCATCGTTCAGAGACAGCCTGTCATTGGAGAGACTGTTAAAACCTGGTCTAACGATGCTGAGGAT
>JBAMHV010000015.1:7438314-7494997 GCA_037177535.1 Pseudomugil gertrudae
TGAGATGGTGCTTCCAGACAGCAGACTGGAGTGTCCTCTGTGGTCCTCATGGAGATGACAACAGCTTGACTGAGTGTGTGATGGATTATATGGACTTCTGTGTGGACGGCACCATCCTGGCAAGAACAGTGAGGACCCTACATTAACTATTCGAATTTCCCTCTGGGATCAATAAAGTATTTTTCATTCATTCATTCATTCATTTAATATACTCTGTTCGAGGTGGTTTTTTTTTCTTTTGTTTTGCAAACTTGGCTTGTAAGAAACTGTCAACTGCCTGTGTGTGCAGATCACTGATGCAGCCACCAGGCCGGTTTTCATGTTGACATCAGGATGCAGCCTGCTGTGTGCTGCCCACTCAACTCACCTCTGTTCAGCTTCGCACACAGGCTGCAGTGATAAGTCACCCAGCCAGCAAGTATTGATTGGGGGTCCTCAAGGCTTATACAAAGTCAAGCAGGGGAGGTGACTGATAGTGTTTTACAGAGAACATTATCACTCCACTCGAAGGCAGACAGAACTTCCTTGCCCAAGAAATGGAGACGACCACCCAAGCTGGGAGTATATGACTTGACTCACTGAAGCGCTGAGTCCAATTTGAAAGCCAAATTGTGAGGCTTAGAACAAAGGGGGGAAAAGGGTGATAGTTACAGTTTGTCTGGTGATTTTTTTCTCTCTTTGTAGCACTGACAAGTCCGTACAATACTATCTTTTCTATAAAATTATATATATTATATATTTATTTTGCATTGTATTAAGCTGATAGATTAGCATGTGTATGTCAGGTGACAAACACAAGTGGTGTCAGTCACATAAACAAGAAAACTAATTATGTTACTCTTTTTAATTTAACCTGCTTTCACATCCATTGATGTGCATGAATTAAACAACAGCTCTAAATAAAGGAATGTTCACAATAAATAAAAACTAAGGTGCTGGTGGTGATTTTATTTACCTCTTCGGCCTCTTCCTTCTTTAACTTGTCTCTGTTCAATCTTTCTTGATCATTTTCTGCCTAAATAAAGCTTGCACTCTCTCTGAGTAATCAGGCAAGAGTATCAGGATCTAATAGACTCACACAAGCTCCCTTATCAGCCAGGTGCAATCTGAGGCCTCTGCTGCTTAACAAGGAATTAAACATTTTTCCATGCTGCTGCCAGCACTTTAATTGATTGATGCTAAAAGTTTGGAAAATATAAGCCTGGTGCGTTGAATGAGGTGCTGTTTTCCAGGCCCTGCTGGACCTCAGTGAGAGAAGAGTCCTGGATTAGAAGTGGCAGTTCACATTTTCAGCATCAGCCGACCCTGTCATCTCAGCCCGGCTAGGATTTGTGTAGGTGTGAGCATGTGTGAGTGTGTGTGTGTGGCATGCGTGTCTGCCACTTCACATGGAGAGCAGCGGCTGAAAGACACATGTACTTGAAATAAGGGAATCAATAGAACACTTAATGAACAATTAGGGGAACAGCTGTAGGCCTGTCAGACACCCATCTGCACACAGACTGAGAGTGAGGCCTTGTTACAGCTCGGAGGCTATTGCTTCAGGACATGTGCAACCCCTCTTTAGCCTATACACATCCATTTATGTACACCTCACCTCACTCCCTCTGCTCCAAGCTGTGTGAGCCAGGCTCAATTTAGTCAAATAGACCTCCATCTCCTTTCATCCCTCACCTCACATTAGCAGGAAAAGCCACTTAAGATATGGAAATGGCTCAGGCCATCCTTCAGGGTTGTGTCAGAAAAGGAGGAGGATCAATAAATTTGACAATCCATGGCATTTAATTAAAATGGCTGCCGGAAGCTAGGCAGTTTGTTTTTCTGTGTGGGACTCAGCCCGGCATTTATTGCTCAAATGAATACATAAGTGTATTCATAAGCACCATGTACATTAAATCCACCTCACTGGTCGAGTGGGATTGTGGAAGGGAGGGGGGGGGGGTGTATGGGGTGGGGTTCAACTTTCAATGCTGACTGAGCACCCAGACAGGCAAAATTAATATCTCCACCTCTGCCCCCCGTGACTTTTAACGTATTCTTGATGCATAAAGAGATATCCTCCTCAACGAGGGCACTGACAAATGAACATCAACCACAGCCAGCTCTCCTGATTTGCCTGTCTGTGACAGAGGCGACCTTATGTGCCAGTCAGGACGAAAAATAGTCAACAGTAAATGTACACTGACAGAGGTGTTGGATAGATAGGTTCAGCCTTCATCTGGGTGTCTGACATTTTTACGTGTAGATCAGCAGGCTATGACCGACAGCTATTATAGCTAACTAAGCACAGGGATCCGGGAAGAGAATCAGAGGATGGGCAAAGTCTGATAATTGACCTTGTACAGCCTCTCCGTCGTTCTTTATTAAAACTTCATTTAAAGAAGAACAACCCCGGGTGGGTGCTGCTCGGGACTCTTTATCTCCTGCTCTTTCAGCAGCTATAATGGATTACATAGGAATCCATTATGCATTCCACACAAGAAAGAAGTAGGGCCCTGGACCTGCTTAAAAATATATTTTTAGTACTGAAAATTAATGTGTTCACACAAGCCACTGAATCATTTTAAATGTTCTTTTTTAGTACATTAGGTATATGTGTTGAAAAGACCTATATTTCAATGAGGCTGTGGGGCTAGTGGTGTGAGAGTAATGGGTGTGCTAATTTATTCATGATTTTAGCAGTGTTGCTATCTCTGTTTTTTCTTGTGGCTATTAATGTATGATTTAAAAGCATATTTTGTGTTTTCAACTATACTGTTGTTGAACAACCTTTTATATCCATTGTACCTATTATTTATTATAAATACCACCAACAGAGAGGGACTAAATCTGTGCATACACTGGCACACTTACCAAGCTTCAGACACACCTGCTTTGCACTCCGCTATGTTATAAATAAGGCACTATAATTTATCAAAGGTCGAGCCAGATTGGTTGAGTTCTGTGGGCCGATACTGGATGATGTGATCTCTAACTAGAAAACAGTTTAGGTTTTTGATGAAAAATCTTAGAAATATTAAATGTTGTGTTGAATAATTTTCTTGCAGCTTTCGTCAAAGTGTTCACTTGTTAATATCTGATTACATTTAGTCTCACAATAGATAACGCTGTTGACTTCTACAAAATCTGTGCTTTCTTTCCTATTTCTCTTTTATTTGCATGCAGTTAAGGATAAAAGTTTAAGGAACATGGTTAGTGTGAGATACTTTTTCTTTCTACTTTTCTTAAATACTAAATCAGAACATTTAGTTCTGATTTAGTTAGATTTAGAACAAGTTATTTGGGTCTTTTCAACTATAGATCCTCTATTTTTGATCATTGTGTCGGCAGTCCTTTTGAAAATAACTTTATAAGTCAATAGATAAAAATCTTCCCACCTTCTGGACAATCTGCTTCAGTGTCTCTAGAGTTAAATGAGCACAGAACCAGCCTTCTTAATCAGTTGTTCAGTCTTTTGGTGTCTCCAACACTGATGACGCTTCCCCAGTAGCTAAAACTTTTTGCACTTTCAACAAGACGTGTAGAAGATTAGCAACATTTTGGTACTCACAAGGAATGATCTCAGCTTCTTTAAGAAGTAGAGTGTGCTCTCTGATTTCTTGTAGATATCCTCTTTGCTGCATTTGCTGTTTAGCTCAGCTCCAAGGTGCTTGTATTCCTCCACTACTACACACTACTTCTCCAAAGATGTAGACTGTGTTTTGTTTCCAATTCTTCTTCCTGGAGCTGACATTCATCATTTATCTTTGTTAGTGTTAGTGAGTTTAGTTGACAGTTACCACACCATCACACAAACAAAATTACACCCCAGAACTGCAGAGTCATTAGACTATTTTTGCAGATGACAGCACGCAGAGTTGTATTAGAAGTCTGAAGTGTGCAGTGTGAGGAGAAATGGTGAGAGTACAGTCACCTGTGGTGCTCCAGTGCCGCGGACCACCATCTCAGACACACATCCTTTCAGTTGAACAAGCGCTGATCTATTTGTTGGGTAGTCATAATGATCCTCAAAGTGCAGCCTGATTAGCCCAGATAAAAACGGGCTCTTTGAAGCAAGTAGATCAGGGGTGACCAACTCCGGTCCTCAAGAGCCACAATACTGCAAGTATTGAGAGTTTCCCTACTGCAACACACCTGACGCACATTAAACTTGTTATCAGTCTCTGCACACGCCTGCTAATTACCCATGGATTTGAGTCAGCTGATTGAGACTCTTGAGGACCGGAGTTTGCCATCCCTGAAGTAGATGATGACATCTTCATCCATGAACCCATAACAATAAGTAAACTGTAATGGATCGTAAATATATTAATCTGATTATTTACCCAATAACAGTCTTTTAAGAACTTTCACAATCTGAGATGTTAGGGCAACTGGTCATTTATTATTTTTTAGGCACTGGAACAATGCAGGATGTTATCTATGGCACAGGAAGTTAAAAAGGTACTAAAAATCCATCAAAGCTCACATAAAAGTTAATTGATCTCAAGATTATTATCAAAGCATAAATTAATGTCAATTCCAACTTTGGTGGATCAAACCAATAAATGGCAAATCAATGTTTGCTTCTATTTTGATCTAAAGTAGATGGGTGATAATGGCATCTTTTTACTGCAAATATTAAATATCCTCATATAAATATATAAGCATAGCTTTTGTGAGTATTAATTTAGATAAGACATATAAGTAAATGTGATAGAAAATCAAATGCAAACCTCCACTATATCACCTATTATCGTTTTAATTATTTGTTTCTTCTGCTTTGTCAAGTTTATAGTGTCTCCTACAGATAGTTTATGGTACTAGCTGAGCTTGTTTACCTTGCCAGTTTAAGACAGAAGAGATGTGCCTTGGATGTTGCTGATCTGTTTGTAAGGCACATAGGCAGAATGGGGGGTCAGGCTTGGCGTGTCACGGAGCCAGCAGCGGATGTAGTCTCGATGAAATAGATTATTCAGTTAGACACTGGAAAAGTAGTGGCTTTGATATGTAATGCTAAAATAAACAAGAATACAATGTTTTAACTTATAAGCTTTAGTTTTGCTGTTGCTCTTTTGCTCATTTATTGTCTGTGTTTGAACAAAGTTGAACATGTGTTTGTAACTTCATTTGATTTTACTGATTTTGTTTAAGGCCGTGTATGTGTCAAACATGCATTTTTAAATGATATTTAACTGATTTGTTGTTGTTGCCAATTTTATCTAATCACTCCTCTCATTCTATATGCAAATTATCCCGTGTCATCACCTGGCTGGGATTGGCTCCTCCTCACCACACCTGCTTCAGCTGCTCCCTGATTTGCTGTCCTCTGGTGGTCCACAGGGCTATTAATGTTACAAGTTGTCTGTCTTTTCTTTTTATACTTATTGGCCTCAGTTGGTTGTCTTTTTAGTTTATGTTATTGTTACAATGTATAGCTTTTTGAAGAGCACTAAGAAAGAGTCCAAAGACGCTACAGAAGGTGTGTGACAAGTTGTATATTTAGATTTTGATGATTTTGTTTCTAACAATATCTCATACTCAAATGTATTCACGGACCCAGTTGGCAGATGACGGCTTTATTGTTTACCTTGGACAATGGTCCACTCATTGTCCACTCAAGAACTCAAAATACAGAATGATTACAGCATGTATAATATTTTACAATTTTAATTTCTGAGGTATTAAAAGGTTAGATTGCGCCATTAGGTTGACTGTGAGCACAGGTGCTGATTAAGTTGATTCACTGAGGCAATTACAGCCAGATCCCCTTTAATTACTGTGGGTTTTATTGCAACTGTGTGATAATGGTGCACAGGGCCTGCAGGAGTTTTTAGATGGTGATGAGATTGCAAAGCGGCACACAAAGACACAAATCCACGAGATGGAAGAGTTCCCTTAATCACACATGCACACATACACGCACATATTAAAAAAAAATGCTTGAGTGGAAAAAAAAAGTTACATTCTCCTACAAGCGCACACAAAACTAGTTGTATGCCATTGAACACCTCGATGTTAGAGGATAATAACCGGAAAAACTTCCTGACTGAGATTAGTTCCAACATAAACATCAGGTAAAGCTGAAAGCAGTGAGAATGTGTGTGGTGTCTGATATATTCCTTAATTCATAGCACGTCCCGTCACACACACACACGCACATTTTACACACACAGACAGGCTGACAACCTCCTAACCTCTACCCTAGCCCCCCCAGCCTTCCCCCTTAGATTCACAAATACACACCACAACATGCTTGCCACCCTGCTCAATGCTGGCAAGCAATAAAAAAGAAGTCGACAGCTACACAGCAGGCAATATCCATTGCCTTCAACCCGGGTGCCTGTTTCGGATGCATCTGGTTAGTAAAAGCTGACAGAGGGCTGGCCATGCCTCAGAGGACAGCAGAATGAGGAATTTCGGCGTTCCTCCACATCACCTCTGAGATGCAGGAAACACAGGAGCAAATCCTCCCACCACCACCTCCAAACACATCCCCCCCACACACAAAAGCTGATGTGCTCCCAAGATTCTCTGTCACCAGGAATGGAAATCGAAAGCAGCACACACATCCGTTATCTAAATGTTAACTCCAGTGCCCTTCTTGTTGTCACAGCCGGGCGAGGTTAGCCAACAGCAGGTGAGGAGCTTTGCTTTGGGCCTCTGCCACAAGAAACCCCTTTCTGCAGGAAGAGAGGAAGAGTCACACAACAGTGCGCATCAACTTGTCTTCTTTCACAAGTTTTTTTTATATTATAAAAGTAAAAGTAATGCAATAAAAAAGTGTTCAGATTTTTTTTACTGCACACGTGAGTTAGATGCATTTATAGGACTGTTTTATCAGAACGTTCAGAAGTTAATGAATTAATTCTTTAGCAAAACCCATTAATTTTACATTTAAATCCATTTATTTTTACCAAATAAATATAATAAAAATAGTCATATCTTATACTACTACTGAAAGGAAAGTTGCTTAATGAATTGAATTTAAAAATATTACAAATAATTTATTGAAATCCGGGGATGTTCTGCAACAAACACTTAAAGAAAAGAACTGCTGAAGCTGTTTTATACTAGCATTTTTGTGTGGTTAAAATAAGCATTACAATAATGCTAAAAAAAATTTTTTAATTTATTTAAGGAGATTGCACAACATGTGCATCATAGCTGAATCCGATCAAACTAACTGTTCCAGCTGTCTCAGTCAGTTTATGATCTGGGCATAATACAATGTTCTGCAATATCTCTTCTAAACACATAGATTAATTATTAATAATCCATCAGGGTGGTGCTGAATCTACAGAAATACAAATCTAGAAATACAGTGCTGAATTTTTGCCTATGAAGCAATACAATACAAGCAAGCAATCATGAAACAATACATTTACACGTTTTACCCTTATTTTAACACAAAATTGAACACTTGTGATTGTGAAAGGAATCAGGTCTGGATACATCACTGGACACATTTTTAACAGAAGAGGGAAAAAAGGTTAAAGACCTTTGCCCTACTATGTGCTGTAGGTCATGTTCACAGGCTAGAACGCTCTTAAAGCTGCTGTCTTGTGTGGTGCTGATTAATCACAGCAACATGACATTTATCTGGCTTCAGCCCAGAGGAGATGTGTTTGGCATGCAGTGCCTCAGCATTTCTTCAGGAGCTGGTGGGGGCGTCGGAGGAGACGGGTGGAGACAAGTGGACAGTTGCATGGACAGACTTGAGGCTCTGAATGCAGTCTGATGCAGTGCAGGCGGTATTTACGCTCCGACGGCTGCAGGATCCGGGAGCTGGGTATATTTAGCCGCCTAGAGATCACGCCGAGATGAGATTTCAAAGTGAAGTACCTGTTTGAAGATGCATGGCATTCCACAAGGGTGGGCAAGGGCTACTGGGTATAAATCTTGCACCCCTGCACCTGGTGTGAAGACAGCGAGGGAGTGTGACACCTAAGATTTAGAATGTCTAACACACAAGCTGTACATGTGTAAACTACACATTCATCCATATAAATTTACATGCTCCTTGGGAATGATAAATGAAAAAGACGTCGCATTTTTACACAAAGACACACACAGAGACACACAAACTGTGCATATTACGTGTTATCTTTTTTGTTAGATGTAATTCTAAGCATTCTCACAATCATTCATCATGATAGGATCTTGGGTGGAAGAAAGGGTTAGAACTTCTGTGGTGATGCTTGGTGTGTTTGAGCCATATTAAGCTAATTCTATGACATTATCATAAAGTGGGATACCTGCAACGAACATGTGCTTTTCAACACAGGCATGGAATAGACACATTTATAATAAAATGTCTCTTCTTAATCAATTCTTTAATTGTAATAATTCTATAATAACAATTTTCTTTCATTCAGCATCCATGTTTTTATAGACAGTTTTAACATTTCTTGTATTTTTCCAGTTAATTTGCCATCAAAAGCACTTGGCTTGTCCTACCCTCAACATTCATCTGGTCATTCTCAGATCAGCACTTAGACTTGAGGATTAAGTGCGAAAGGTCTCCATGTCCTTATGAACGACTCATGCCGAGATTTGATCAGGGGATTTGTTGTAAAAGTAGCTAGAGTCTTAAGCTGTAAAACCAGACCATACTTGCTTTGCAGACCTGATAGGTTTGCTTAGCATAATTTCCTCAAACTGATGACACCTAAATACAAATATTTATTGGCCATCTCTGTGTTTTATTGTCCAACCCATCCCCCTACACAGACACCCATCTGTGGAGCAGGGGAAGGCCTCCAACATAGACTCCCTCTTGATAAGGAATTTGCTTGCCTACAAATGAGATTTTCAGGAATCTGCAGTATCAGTGACACTCTGGGCAGCTGTGTTAACTGGCAGGGTATTGTGTGTGTGTGTGTGTGTGTGTGTGTGTGTGTGTGTGTGTGATCGGCTTGCTTTGTAAAGCCAACTTATATTGCATTTCCCCTGAGCCTGTGACTCATTAATCAAATATTCATACATTCCCTGTAACTACATGGCGAACACAGTCAGCGCTCAAAGATCACTTTGTGGCCACAAGCACAAATGCTCTTTCATGTTTCAGACAAAAATCCCAAATGTCCCATCACCTCCTGCCTATTTGACCCCTCCTTTTCCATTCCATGCTCCAAATCAGAAGCACATCTCTGCAGATCCTTTGCTTTTTGCATATTTGAGGCTCCCGCAGTATCTACACAGCCTGTCGCCATTCCAAGAGAAAAAGACAGACCGATGATCTTAATGACGCCTTTATGTGCTTTACTGTTGCTTTTCCATGCCAGAGAAAAGAAGAACAGATGAGGGATTCTTGCACTGTCAGTCCATCCTCACCCTTGCCCCGGCTGACCCACACAAGACAGTCCCCTCCTTTAAAAAGCGCAGCTCATCAGAACACAAGGATTTGTAATGTACAGGAAAACATCCAGCATGGCTCAGAGCAACGGAAGCGGGGTGCACAACAGGACAGATTATCCATGGTAACAGAGTTTTGCACACAAGGATATTTTCTTTTCCTCCACAGAGGAACACAATTGCTGCCAGTGTCACTGGGTCACATTTTTTCTGGTTCCTGGTTAATGGGCTGTAGAGATGGTTAGCACGTACGATTAGTTTTAATCTACTACATTTGACTGGGAGAGAAAGGGATTGAATTCATTTCAACACACCGCTGAGATTGCCATGCAGCAGTGCAAATGAAGCAAACATTTCTTTTTTCCTCTCCCGGAGTCACTTTAAAATCCTCAAGTAGACTCAAAGGAAGCACACTGGTAAAGTGAAAGGCTTTTAACTTTATTCATCTTCTGCTCCCCCCCTCCCCCTTTAGCAGTGTTAAAAACATTTACAGATACATTTTTAAAGTCGTGCAACCAGACATGGAGTGCATGTTTTGCTCTGTATTTGGGACACTTCAGTGACTGTGGCTTGTAGCTTGATTTCAGCTCTCTGTCTCACTTACAGGTTATTTAGTCATGGTTATTACACAGAGACATAAATTTCAAGAACTAAGAAGGAAACATAAAAAAAGATTATGTGAATTGTTAAAAAAAAAGGCACAATAAATATACAAGTATTAGTATTAATACAGGAATTTCATTTGACATTTATATCTGATTAAATATTACAACTGCCTGAATTTGATTTCATCCTATTTTTATGTTTAAACTTATATGATGGTTCACAACACATGCTGCCTTGAGGTGTGCCATGTGACATTGTAATATCTTTGACTCTTGCAACCAATTGGTCACCTTTAGCATAAAGCACACAGTAAGGCTGACAGCATCATCACATGACAGTGATAAATCACTGTTGGGAGACAGAAATGTAGAATTCAGGTTGTTCTATACGTTTCAGGATTTTAGTTTTAACAGTTCAGCTGGTTTGATCAAATATTTTTGGCAGAGATTTCAAACTAATTTTATTTTTCAGACAGACCTTGACTCATAATATTCATGGCTTTTACTTTATGTAGTTCTAAGATGATATTTTAGCACCGATATTTAATGTTTCAATTTTCATTTTAACTTCAGAATTCCTCCAAAAAAAGATGTTTTTCTGCTTCTATCAAAAAATATTTGCAAATTCCTCTAAAAAAAAAAAAATGGACAAAATAGTTCAAGAAAAACTGAAGAATTCCATTTAAGCTGTGCAGCTGTGAGCCATAAATCTTCAATCAACCCAAGTAATGAACATCTGAAACAGGGATAGACCTAGTTACTCCCCCTCATACCAGAAACATCCCTGTTTAATTTCAACACCATACATCTGGTTTATTATTCTCACACTTTTAATTAATAATAATCACTTTATCCGTAGTTTGCATCATACATATGCTTTTCAAGTAATAACACTGACATAACTACTGGGAAAGTTACACCAAGTCTACAACCCAGTTAAAAACATTTTTTTTTCCTACGTCAAATTAAAGATTTATTTTTATCCATATTTTGGATGTCTGCAACATAAAGTTTCTATTAACATTTTCTGTACAAAAATATAATTAATGGTGCAAAAATGCTTTGTATTCTCCTGTATGCTGGTACAGTAAAAATAATGTCTTCAGATTCAGCTATACAGCAAAATATTTCCTCAACTTTACTCATTTTCACACTGACCGGCCACCAAACACTTGCCAGTAAGAAAAGTTTTTGTCCAGAACCATCTATTCTAGGTTGTAGAAACTGCCTTTAAATAGCTTTGAAGTTCTACAAACTGTCAACAGGGCTGTCAAAGCAGCACAAAATCCCCAACAGTGGTGACCGTTCTCCGTGTATCACGTATGAAGGGCCATTCCCTCTTCTCTGGGGTCAGGCCCGCCACCAGGGCGTAATCTCTGCTGTGACCCTGCATGAAAGTGAACGCTGGGTATTTCTCCTTCGGTGAAGGCTGTAGCACCTGGAACAACAAAAGATTGGGCATTTTTGTTTGGAATTTCAGTGTTTGCCATTATAAGAAGCAGTCTCACTGTCTGGATTCAAATTACATTCACTTCAGGACAAAGAGAGACATACTCAAAGAAGAGGCATGGTAAATTTAAGGAAGGAAGATTGGTTTAAGTCATCTAACATAATGACTAGGCGGAGATGCCTACTACAAATTAAGTCAAATCCATGGTTAAATGGTGCCACCTACTGGCCAACAAATATAACACTGGCACAAAAGAAAAGCCACATAAATAAACACTGGATGCACAGCAGTGTTAAAATAATAATATCTGGGAAATGACTCATAAAATTACAACACTGTACGAGTTAGTTTTAATACATTCTGTGATGTAGCAGTTTTACCCACCTTCGATAGCTCTTCCCTGATCCTCTCATAGTCTTGAATGCTTCTGGAATAAAAACCAATGGTGCAGCTCGGGTCCATCTTACTGAAAGGCATCTTCTTTGGTGAGGGGCAATGATATGACTAGACAAAGGGAGACACAATACATCTGAACATATTCATCAAGCTGAGGGGGGGGTACCTGCAGGGCATATATACACTCCATGACAGCGTCAACAAAAAATAAGATGTATTCTGCATCATCTGCTGAATGAAACCCTATTTATTTGCCGTCACAGGGTCTATAAATTTACAACTGTGGCGCATTGTCACATTGTATGCCACAGCATGCAAAAGCATAAAACAAAGTTGCTATACTGTGCTGAGTGCTGATTTTTATGTATGGGTTCTGAAATATTAAGCTTCACGGTGACAGATTCTGTATTTGCAGTATTTCTGTTAAGTGGCAGTTTCACTTATCTGAGCAGCAAATAAATCAGTAGATCGGGACTCTGTAATTGGGCTGAGCGAGCTTTTAAAGATTCACACCCTTAAGTACTAACAGAAACTATTAAATTCACATTACTGGGGCTGCAGTCAGCTCGTCTACGCAATTTCACATTACTTGGAGAGGGAAATCGCTGGTGCTGACATCCACAAAAGACTGACAATAATGAGGGTCCATGTAAATCAAGCTGTCATCTGCAAGGACAAAACAGAAGACAAGTTATTCAAAAACATCAGATTATTACAAAAAAAAATGTGCTTCTCTTCAATTTCTATGCAGAGTGGTTCAAAGTCACTCGCTCGGCCCGATGTTGGGCTTTTGGTGCGTCAAATATGCCTCCCAGAAGGTTGTTGCTTTTTAATATCCACCAGGGTGGATTAAATTCTGCATAATCAGATGCGTTTGTACAAGCACATTCTTTACACCCACAAAAAAGGAGGTTGTCATTTAATTTTTGTGAGAGGGAATTACTTTTACAAACACACAATTATATTCAGCCATTTGCATATGATAAATGCAGTGCTGAGCTGCTCCCTGGCAGGGAGAATGTATTGCTTGTCATTTAGACATCATCCACCACTGTATTTCAAATTGGTAAAATGTAAATGCGTAAATATTGACTGCCAAGATGTACAACTGAAGGTTCCTCCTGGCTCCTGAAGGTGATGAAGAGTGGCTCACTTTGGGCTCCAGATGAAATTTAATGCATGCCTCTTATGGAAATCAATTACAGCTCACAACTTGGGAGGTTTACTCGTGATAAATGGGTGAGGCTTTGATGGGTCATAGAGAATAAAGTAAGCCTTGCTTCACCCGCTTTCCTCTCCACTCCTCTCCGTTTTCCTCACACAAACATGAATTCATTAACTTACTTTGTCTCCACACATACGAAGGGTGTATTATGCAAAAATAATTTGTTATTCACGTCGACCTCTGTGTGTGTGTCTTTCTGTTTTCCATTATGTAAAAACTAACCTTGAAATCCCACAAAGTAGCAGGCCTGTTTGGGCTTTCCTCCTACGATTCCTATGCAGTATTCCAGACTGAGAATGCTCTAAATGATCACACAGACAACAAAGAAGAGCATTTTGTTTCCTGCTAAAAAATTGTATTAGAACAGATTTTTAACTAATCTTTTGACTCCATAGTGACTAATTCCCACTTAAAACATAATTGCATTGGTTTGCTTTAACCTGATTTCCAATCACTGAACATAATCACTTCTTCCAACATATTTTTAAGCTAAATGAGAACTTATGGGGAAATAGATACCACACACCTTCGCAAAGTGGAAATACTCAGGGTTCGTCCTCTCCCCTCCCAGCCTCACTGGGATGAGAATGATCACAGCTCGGTTATCAGGCGAGACAGGTGTAGATGCTGGTTGGTTATCCGAAGCTAGATGACGAGTGCCTGATGTCTCAGAGACCTGCCCTGCACTGGGTGCCATGTGGCAATCAATGACATCAGCACTGTAGACTACCAGGGATCAAGAACAGAAATATGAGATGGAGGTCCGTCTGCAGTAGCTTCTTTTTGAAAGTTTGTTAAATGTCTGTTCCAGCATTTGTTTATTCATATTTTTGTTTTTATGACAATATAATTTTCTTGTTTAATATAAGTCACTAAAATTTCAATTAAAACCAAACATATTTGTTCCATCGTTTGAAGAATACAAGAGAAAATTCAGCTAAAAATGAAGAGAAAACGAGAAGCTACATTTAGTTACTGTATATAACATCATGGTGACAAGTGTAACTTAAAGAGTCTTATCTCTCTGCAACTCCAAAACCATACTTTGAACACAAGGTACCATCTCTCACACAAACAGCTATCTCCTGCTATCGAGAAGACAAACATGAGTCAACACCTAAGATATTGAGGTTAAGAGGAGGTCGGACGGGGCGGTTATAGATCTGGAGTAGATGTGTTTGTTGGGGAATAGAAACAGTGAGACTCCTGTCACCACTTTAAGCAGCTCCACTCTCGTGGCTGCAGAGGGATGGTGGGGAAAAAAAAGGTCGCTTTGGGCACCGTGCCCAGTATCCTGTTTTATCAACAGCTGGATCATCTTTCATACCTGTACAGTCCTGAGACACATACGCAGTTATACCCGCTAAGCCAGGGTCCATCGCTTCCTCGACAGCTTTCCTAAGAGAAAGAGAAAGGAAAAGAGAACAAGAGGTAAAAAAAAAAAAGGTAATGAAAGTCAGGAAAAAGAGTTCATATGGAGGTTTCTCTGTTTACACATCAAAGCATTTCATATTTTACCACAAACTTATCAGTATCAATATTAATTGTTTAATATCAAGTTAATTGGTGTTGATTTGGGCATCTTTTAAAAAATTGTTTTTACAACAGTAAATATAAATAAAGGTATTAACTTGAAATTCAGGATTTTTTATAAATAAATAATTACAAAGCTGAAGAAACATAAAATAAACAAAAAGTGGAAGCTGATGTTGTGCAGATTGTAGGCATTTTACACAAATTACATTTTACTTGTCCACAATTCTTGCATTCATTTTATAGCACAGTAAAAAAAAAAGGCTTTTTTTTTGCCTTGTTGACATAAAACTCATCACTTGTACATTTTCTCAGTACAAATGGTTTAATGCAAAAAAAATGCAATTATGTTTTTAAAGAAAAGTTCAAATCAGATTAAAAACAGTGATTGACCAAAAGTTAAATGAATAACCTGGATGTAAAGAGAAAAACTAAAAAGGATGAAAAACAAACATTGTTTTAAAACTCCAATGAGAATCCTTCTTATGGACCATTGATAAGACAGACAGCGTTAATTATGTTCCTATGCAGGAACACAACTTATAAATGAGCTGAAGTTTACTGTAAACATTACAGATTTATCAACAACAACAACATCTGAACTCACTTAAGGATGTGTGCTACGACAGCTGGTCCATACCAGTCCCCTGCCTGCTTTCCCAGCGTCAGGCCTAAATGAACAAGTCTGTGCAGACCTAGTGGAGCAGTAGAGTTGTCCCCAAACCAGGAGACCAGAGAGCGGTGGTACATCTCCTTCAGATGCACATCTGCCTCCTCTGCAGATCCCAGTACCTGGGCTTCAGGTGGTGTGGATGGACTGTCATTAGAAGTCTTGAGGGTCCCCTGCAGGGAAGCCTCCAAAGAGGCGACGAGACGCTTGGCCGCAGTGGTGGTCCTCGTTTCTGCATCTAAAGGCTGCAGTGTCAGAGCCTCTGACCAGGTCCAGTCTGAAGAGATAAACAAGACTGGGTCAGGTCACTGTGAATGGAAGTCAGTTTGTGAATGTAAATAATCCACTGATTACAAAGAAAGGCAACACTTCTGCGTTCCTTTAAAGCCATACAATATAAACATTGATCCTATTCATCTATTGTGATATATGTGCTTTTTTAAAATCTGTAAACATCTCAAATGCAAATAAAAATATCAAACTTCTACAGTTGGTCCCAACAAGCAACAATCACAAAACAGAACAGTTTGGTGTGTGCGTCCTACAACATGAAAGACGAACTCCATTCAACCTTCTGACCATTTTCTTTCACTTCTCCAAAATGAGATCTCAGAAGCAACAGGTCCAGTATGGAAACCCAGACAACACTTTCCCTTGCAACACTCACAACTCATCTTGAGGAATCCTGAGTTGTCTACTGCACAGTGTGCTGACAAACATTCAAGGGGTGCAGAGAGTAAAAGAAGTCATCCCAATCAGATGCTTGAACTCTTTCAGTGATAAGGTCCTAGGCACATCTGCCTGTCCGTCCTGGGAGAGGATCTCTCCTTCAATGTGGGCTCCATGAGGTTTCTTCGTTTTTTATCCCCACAACTGAGTTTTTTAGGAGTTTTTCCTTACCGAGAAGGAGGGTCTAAGGACAGGGATGTCCTGGGTCTGCCTAGTTTAGTGTAGTTATTACCGGTACTTGTGTTTATTGTGTGTTATGTCCGCTGTTGTGTGATTAACTGTGTGTGAAGCTCTTTGGGATGATTTGTTGTAATACTGGGTTATATAAATAAAATTGAATTGAAATTCAGGGGACTCCTTTCAATGCAAAAGCAACTCTACTGTTAAACTCTGGGAAAATACACTCATTTCTGCTGCTTCCTCATCTCAGTAGCTGCAATATTCAGTCACTACCCAGTGTTGTAATCTACTAATCTTTACCACTCAGCCTGACTTCCTCTTTAAAACATTAACAAAATTCTGAATACTTAAACTCCTCCACTTGAGGCAAAAGCTTGAGAGGTGGATAAATGTAGCTGATTTCCCCTTATTTGCTTCACACTTTACTAAAAACCCCTTTAAAGCGCACTGAAAGTCACTGCTCAAAGAAGCCAATGGAACTGCATCATCCACCAAATGCAGAGATCAAACCTTGAAATTAAGGGTTTTTTCCTCTAAAAGCCTGAACTCTCATGTGCTTTAGTAACTGATTAGGTGTCATTCTGTTCAATTATAAGTTTGAGTGTCTCACTATTTCACTTTAACAGTGCTTTATCCTTACAAACAGGGTGGGAACTGAAGGCAGGGGGAATGGGAGTTCCCTGGGCCATAAAACAGAGCAGAGTCAAGTCTAAGGAATTAAACAAAATGACCTTGATTCAAATTGAATCAAAGTGAAATTGATCAATAAATATCCTGAAATGGACATTAGTATCTTTATAGAGAAATATTTCATTAGTGACATATTTTAGATTGGAGTTTTAGAAACTGTTTTCCAAATGGCTGCATTAAACTGACAGTCTTCTCATTATGTGGAGCCATTAAGTCTTGGACACTTTAAAGATAAATAATTTTACAAAGATAATTTCAACTCACTCGTGTAAATGTCTTGAATACCTGATGAAACTTTCTGATGTGGTTTAAAAAAAATCTAAAACCCTTATAAGAAACAAATATTTTGTCCTTACAGAAACACTAACTGTTGCGGCACGTTTTAAATGTGTGCACCACATCTTGTTTAAAGCATTTAGTGCCATTCCTTTATACATGTATTTAATTAAATGGCTATTGTTGATGTTACCACTCCTTATTTCCCCGGGAAAATACACTCACACCACATTCATATGCAAAAAGGAAACATTTTGCAACTTCAAACAGCACAAAACATCCAGTCACAGCACAGCTTCCCCTTTAAATACACTCGCTATTAAAAAGTTCTTCTCTGAATAAAAAAAAGTGGTTTTGTTTTAACTGCTCTGTTGATCTGTCAATTCTGTAGCCAAGTTGTTGCTCACCTCTGCCCAGAAAGTGCAGAACAAGAGCCTGAGCCAGCATCATCTGTCCGGCCCTCAGCATGCAGCCCCAGCCACAATCAGAAGTCAGCGTGCTGCCTGGCAGTGGAAGGAACTCTTCTCTGTACGTAAGCCACACACGGGATGCAAAATCCCTACGGAAAGCCTCCACATCCCCCATGGGGAAGTCATCGTTAGAGGCATTACAGCAGGCTTCAGCAAGACCGTCGTCATCTGGGAAAACAATGCATCACAAATTGTTTTAAAGATCCTGTTGTGAATCTGTTTTTGTTAGATTGCACCTGAAGTGAACCCACAAAGGAGATGTTATAGTTTCTTTAATTTCTTTAGGAATGTTTAGGAAGAGCTAAAGCCCACATACAAAACATCATGCCAAGAGAACAGTTATTTTTCTGTTATGGTTATGGTGACTTCCAAACCCCGATACGTTTTTCTTATCATTCGAGCACTAAAACTATTTATACACATGCTTAAGTTGAACATTTATCTAAACTTAATGTGCCAAACTGAGGGTAGTTAGTTTTATTTGCCTAATTTGTGAGAATTCTGAAAAATAAAGAGTTCAAATATCAAATAAAAGGTATCAATGAAAGGTTTTATTCCTAGACAGGATTTCAATTCTTTTCTCCTGAGTGCCGAGCATCCTGCACAAGAAAAGAGCATATTAATGTACAAAGCATCATTTACCCACATGTATGAGAATCACACTGTTTGATCCAATTTAAAAAGACCAAATATGTGAACAGCTCTGAGAAAAGAATCAGATTTTCCATAATAACTTTAGAAAACAGATGCTCCTTAAAAAATACAAAGTACAGATTCAAGGTATACAATTTACATTTTTGTCAAAGCATATTATTCCCATAATATACTTCAAACTTACATGGTGATCATTGAAAAAGCCTTTGTTTGACACATAAAAAACAAATAGTCCCTTTTGTTTAACAGTCTTTCTCCATGTTTCCAACAGAAGGACAATTATTCTTCTGTAACAACCATCAGATCAGGAGGATGAAAAGATTTCATGTCACTGCACTTCAGGGTCACTTCAGCCAGAGATCATGCCTGACAAAATGATGATCATTTTTCCCCTAACCATTTCTCAACTTTCATGAGTTTTTTCTAAACATTGTCTGATTTTTATTGCCAGAATCTTAACTATAATCATTTTACCAGGGAAGGTCTAGGCTTCAGATATCCCTCACTATGAATATAAACCATTCAAAGCATGCACTCTCACTAACCTGGTTTCAAATTAACCTGAAAGACTGTGTTTTGCCAAAAATAAGTACGCATAGCTTACCGAGCCTTTCTAAAGTTTACCTGGACAAGGACTTATTAATTCTGTTTTCAGACTGGACTAAAGTTGAGCTTTGTACACACCTAGACATGATTTTCATTTTTTTTAATAAGGGAGGAGAAGACTGCAACTACAACATCCTCTCCTTTGTCAAATATGGTGATGTTAATTCAGTGTTTTATTGTCTTATTCAAAGTAAGCAGTACTGTTAGGAAAAAGGAAATACATGAGTACTCTGAAGATAGACATCTTTGAGAGTCAGAGAGCTGTAATTATTTTAGTGGCCAAATCCAGATTCTGTAAAAAGAACTTAAAGCAAGACTGTATTTTTACAACCACAGAGACAGAGAAATGATTCAGAAGTGTCCCAGTTGAGAAGAGGTATGATGAAAAGCAGTTTAGTAACAGACTTTTGAAGAAAAACTATTTTAACATTGTGTTTTCCCTTCATTTACTACTTTATGTCCGAATAAATGTTTATATCAATCTACATTTGACACAAGCATTAACAAATCCAGCTGTAATTGTCTATGCATGTTAAAGACAGGTATTGTGACTCCATATGTAAATGTATGCATTTGTGCGTATACGTGTGCATCATACCTTCAGCTTTAAAATGGTAGCATTTCCCAAGGAGCAGCACTGGGGAATTTCTACTAAACGGCGTCTTTGATTTAAGAGCCCAACCTAAGATACACAACAAACAGACAACACATCAAACCTTGTCGATTAAACATCTCTAGATTAACAGACTGTTTTCCTAGTTGAGTGGCACACCTGCTGTATAACATTCATCATTCCATCTGCTGGCTTTTCCAGACCACTTACAAGAGGGATTTTTCCCTCTCTTGTCACACGAAAGCCAGATTAACCACTGTGGGGTTTTTAAAGCGAGCATAAACACAAAGTTTTCTTACAAACTAAACTATGGAGACTATGACAGAGAACTATTTTAAGGTCTGACTCAGCAGCAGCAGGTTGTTGTATCATTGCAATTTGATTCAATTTTCAATGTTTCTTGCACTCAAACAGATATAAGGGTTGCTTTCTATATTTTAATGGCAAAATGACACATTAGACAATATTCTAATGTAGTTTTTGTTTAAATACAATGCTCTTTAAAAGGTTTTGACTAACTTAAATAGCGCCGCAGAGATGTAGAAGATGTTGAGCATGGTAGCTAAGTGTAACACTGTCTGTTTGACTTTTGTGTATATTACTTACTGTATTTCACATTATGCCACACTGACAAGAACTTTGTCTTCAGTTTTTCCACCTCGTCGCTCCCTTTGATTTCCATTTGGACCAGCGAGGAAATGAACCCATTCCCAGTCAACCTTTAGTCCTGAACATTGTACACACAAACACACATAGCTGAGCTATCAGTATCACTTCTCTTTGAAGGAAATCATAGCTTGTTGACTGCTACCTTAACATTTGTTAACTCCAGTTGTTTTCCACTGAAAGACGCGATGCTGCTTCGTATTCAACGTTAAACGAGACATCGTGTCACACAAATAAAATGTAAAACAACAGGTTTCTCATGACCTCCAATGCAGCTTTCAGCCCTGAAATAACCACGAAGCTGAAACTAGCTTCCGATTCACAGCTTCCGGTTCGCAACATTAGTAAAGGGCGATTCCGCAAAATTTTATAGGTTATTAGGTCACATTAAAGTCCTGCTACAAAACTACAATACTTAGACTCTTGTAAGCTGGACTCAAATACTCTATATACTGTGTAGATTTAATGAGAACTGTTTTATATATGTGGAACCTTTATTTTGTTTTAAAAAATGCAAATTAGACTGTACTGAAGGATATTTTTGGGATCTGGACCACATAGAACCAGGTCCTAATAAAAATCTGCAATACCCAGACTCTTCAAACCTGGACTCACTCTACATAATGTGTAGATTCAAATAAACACAGTTTCTGATTTGTGAAACCTTTAATTTATTTGTGAAAATGCAAATAAAAGACCATTTAGGACATTTTTACAACTGAATATTGGACAGGGTCCTGTTCAAAAACTACAATACCTAGATTCTTTAAACCTAAACTTAAATACTCCACATAATGTGTAGATTCAATTAAACACAGTTTCTGATTAGTGAATCCTTTATTTTGTTTGTGAAAATGCGAATTAGACTGTATTGAAGGATTTTTTTTTTTTTTTTTACAGCTGGACCACATTGGACAGGGTCCTAATAAAAAATTACTATACTTAGACTGTTTAAACCTGGACTTGAATACTTTATATACTGTGAAGATTTAATGAAGATTTAAACACAGTTTCTGGTTTGTGAAATCTTTCATCTATTTGTGAAAATGCAAATTAGTCTGAGTTTAGGGATGTTTTTGACATCTGGACGATATTGATACGGGTCCTGATAAAAAAATGATAATATCTAGACTTTTCAAACCTGGATGGATATACACTACGTAGCGTTCAGATTCTTACTAAAAACAGTGTTTGATTTGTGAAACCTTTTCTTTATTTGTGAAAATGCAAATAAGAATGAATTTGGGACATTTTTGACATCTGGACAACATTGGACCACATTCAAGACTAGTGGTACATATTTTTTTGTAAAGGATGTGGAAAAAATCCAAATCATATGAATGATAATGACAAAATAGATGCTTTTGCTTTTCACTTTTTATTTTGTCCCAGAAGAAATTGTATGAAAAAAATTGAAACTATTATAACAACCCCACCTTGATGTTCTTTTTTATGTTCATGAATAAATCTCTTCACTTATCTATGTATTTTTGCAATGGAAAGTTCTCTGCGAAACTTTGATTATTGCTTGTTGTAAATAAAGTTTGACTAAAAAAAGACGTGAAACGCTCATATCAAATTATCTCGCGGTGTTTCCTGCGAGATCTAGAAGGAGGGTTCGAATTGTACATTCTTGTACCCGGAGCGGGCGGAGTTTATATGATTTCCATTAAACTGTTTCATTCATTCATTCATTCATTCATTCATTTCATCATTCTGAATGAAGTTACAACTCTTGTGGTATGAAAGCATTGTGATGCAGTTGCTTCATTTTTAGTAAAAAAACAAACAAAAACACAAATGTTTTTATTTTAGTAACTGAATTATATAGAGATTGTGTTTATAGTAAGCAACTTGAACATTTTTCAACACTAAACATGTGAGGTATATGTGAAACCAAAAATGACTCAAGGGCAAATATCTATTAATTAAATATGTTTAGTCAAAGACAGCAAAGCTAGAGAAAATGTCATCTTGACTCTCACAGGTCATCTGTCCACAGACAGTAACTATACTAAGATATAAACTAAATGACTAAATAATTGTATGTTTGTGTTCAAAATAGTTATTCTCCATTAATTCTGATGAATGTATTTCATGTGCTGATGACCAGACTACCTGAGTTCTTAGAGAGAGATTCGTTTTGATTTTTGACACAGGCTTCTGAAAGTTTTCCTTTTATTTTTACAGAATGATCTGTTTCCTGACCCCCATGTGAAATCCAATCCTACTTTTTACTCATGGTAAAATATAAAATCGTGGGTTAGGATGAAGATTATTTTAGTGGCTATAGGCTTGGATTTGCTTTCAGTTTTGGCTTCTGGGAAATTGCTGCCAGGAGGAGGTGCTGAGAATGCATGATAAAACTGTATTTTGACCACAAGGTGTCTGGTGCTGTTATTCTACTTTGCTCTAAAGTTTGATATTTTTAAGACTATCCTAAACAGTGTACTTTTTCACTATAAATAAGTCAGCTGCATTTTCTTGGTTTCTGGGTTTATTATTGTCATTATTGTGACATGAAACCCTCTGGGTCTGAAATAAGGAATAAATCATCTGGTGTACTTTCTGGGATGCTGTATATTTTCCATCTCTGCTGCCTATGCTGTATGTTTTTCCTTTATTTTTAATTTTGAAATCCATAGTAAAGCAGTAACCAAATCACCCATATACCATATGACCAATATATCAGAACTGATGGGATAGGTTAAAAATATTTAAAAAACTTAATGCATTGTTATTCATAAGCTTTTCTATTCTAATGGAGGTTTTAAAACGCTCTGTAAAAAATAACTGGAGCAACTTTTAACTTATCCATAACACTGCTGCTCGTCTTCTAACAAAACCCAACTAAAGATAACATCACTTCAGTCTTCGGATCTTTAAACTGGCTCCCACTTTAATAAATAAATAGACTTTTAGTTGTATATATATATACATATATATATATATATATATAAAACTGTTTTTAAAAGACTACAGCTATTTTGGTATAAAATATACCTTGCTTTGCCTTGCAGGCCTACTTTACAGTCAATTGTTGTTTCGGAGGTCCCAAACAAGCGCAAAAAACTGTGCAAATATACATGATGGATTATGTCAGAGAAACTCCATCCATACATACATCCATCCAACCCTCCCTCCATCCCAATGGGAGTTTTAGTTGTGCCCCCACATCCTAACTTGCGCAAAATCTTTTTAATGTGTGTGCGCTTTTGCACAGCATTACAGCCTTTACGGTAGCGCTCCCATTCTCCTGTTTTCCCTGTAGCCGGAGTGAGTGAGTGGAAAGCGGAGTGTCTGCCGCCTGCCTGGGAATTCCGATAAAGCACATCAGCGGCCACTGCCATGGCTGAACGCCGCGCCTTCGCCCAAAAAATCAGCAGGTAAAGACTTGAGACTCTGAACGAAAGCTCTGATATAAAAACAGAACACTTAGTGGTTTTTATTATAGGTCGCCCCCTTAGACCACAGCTGCAGGAACCCTGCAAGGGAGGCCCAGTAGCAGCTTGACTGTTGCGAGCTAACTGCTCGTTAGCTGTAACAGTAGAGATGCTCAGACCCACCCAGGCAGACAGCGAACAGTGCTTAGCTGCTTTCTTATTTCACTTAACGCTAACAAAGGGGTGATATTGATATGTTCGTGAAAGTATATTGGCAGAAGCAAATTAGGTTTTCATTCACATCCACACTTAGAGAGACTCAGCTACTGTATATTGAACCCCATCATTTTGAGCCGTTAGCTAATTTGCTTACAGAAGCTAACGATGGGAAGCTACTGTAGATAGTGACATCGATGGAGATGCGTCTGAACTTTGTTTAGCTGTTTTCGGTGAGACCTGACCGAACAGAGAACAGATATCTTACGTAGGACAAAAGCTTCCCACAAGTGCTATTAAATACTGATATTATAATCTCATCCCCGCTTCTCAGACAGATCAAAGTAATCTCCTTAACAAAGGGCTTTGTGCAAGCTGTCAAATGCCACCATCCCATCGTTAATATAGATAGAAGTAATACTTTTAGATAGAAGGAACATTTTTATCACTCAGTTAATAGTTAAGTAATTTTATGATTTTCATGTTCACCTGGAGATTTTAAAACGATGGAAAACTTTTTTTATTTTATATATTTTAAATTTATGTTTTATTTTTAAAACAGTCTATTAAATAAAGTTTTCTATGACTTTGAAATCAGTGATATTATAATTATAATAAGTTAAACTTTTGATTTTGAACTTGTAGCTTCAGCTGCAACTGTCATTTTTTGCTGTTAGTATTTTCATGGTTATAACATTTTAGCAAGCTGTTTATTATAGAAATAGTTGACAAAAACTATTTACTATACAAGTAATAATGATTTAGAAATGTTCTCTCCCATTTTATGCTACTGCAAATTACTATATATTACTAATTTAAATTAGTAATATATGTAATAATAGTATAAATTACTATATACTAAAAGCATCAATCAGCTTTAATAAATTGTGGAATAATACACTTCTGTTATATTTTTGACAGCTGTTTCCAAACAAGTGAAGGACATAGTTAATATGTTAATGCAACGATGATTCACTATGATTATCTTAATTAATTGGGATTTCATGTTTTATTTTTTAATTGTGACAGACCTGCTGTTAATACTTTATTATTTAAGAGTAAAGTAAAACTGTTTAAAGTGTGGCTGATCTCTGGTTAATGGACAAGCTCTTTTTTAAAAAAGTTTTTATTACCTTAATTTTTTTTTTAATATTCTGTGTTTATAACAAATTTTTAAGCCAACACATTTACTTTAGTGTTCAAAACTGGTGTAAAATGTTGATTTAATGCCCCGATGTAAGCTTCTGTTTTTTGATCTGATGATTATTTCTGATATATTTAAAATTAATTCTTTAATATTATAGTCTCTTAGCTGCAGTTATTCTACCATCCCTGTTTTCCAAACAAAAATAAAAGCACATTAGTTTAGGTTTGTTTTATAAGATTACTTTGTGTTCAAGTTTTTTTTTTATGAAATTGTATCTGTTGGAAAAATGTGTCTTTTTAAAAATGAAATAATTGTTTACCTTCTCACAGGTGATTAGAGTAGCGGTCGCTTTGGCTCTTTGGGAATACTGGAAGGTGTTTGTCAGGTCAGCCTTTCTGTAGCAAAGACAGCACTGCAGTGCGGGGCCTACTGGACTTTTTCTTTAGTACATTATCATGCTCAATCTGGCAGGATGGATCATGTTCTTTTGTCCTAGTTTGCTTGAAATGATAAGTTGGGTACACTTTGTTTGTGTACAGTTATATTTAACAGGAACAGACATGACTGAGTTGTTTTCAGTGGCCACACTGAGTGACTCACAGCTAATCTATGCTCTCCATTACTGTGGTCAAAACTTCAATACTTTGGCATTGCTTTATGATGGAGACTGGAGAGTAATAGCAGCTTTGGACAGTTTGGTTGTTGTGTGTAAAGGTTTGATGCAAAAATCACAGTTAATGGATCCTCATCACTTTCCGTGCTCCTATTTAACCTTGATTTGTTTTTCCTTTGTTCCGATTTATTTGTTTATGTCACTTTGCACTGCTTGCTGCGTTGCTGTTTTGTTCAAGGCAAAGGTCTCCGAGTTGTTATGGTAGCTGCTGTGATTTAAAGGGCCTGTTTGTGGCTTTAGCAGCAGGTGGACACCCAGAACTTTGTGCGGACCACTGGGGTCCAAGCATTTTTCTTCTCCTTTCTGTTCTCTGCTGTTATATAAGATATTGTCTGAAGTGATGCAGAGAAGCCATCAGCCAAAACAAGAGAGACAAAATGCTTAAATGACAACAGTGTTTATTTGCTGTGTCGGAAAAATTCCAGCTATTTGCTTTGACCGTTCCTTCTGGCAAATGTGGAGGCAAATGAGTCATTATCTGATTTCACTATGTTCAGCTATCAAAGAAGCACATTTTCTTAGAGTCTTTTTTAGTTGTTTTGAGCAATATTTCTCCACGCTTTTTTGCTTTTGACTTATTTTAGTTCACTCCTTGTACTTGTACCCCTCCCCCCTGCATTTCCTTTGTTTATGTTTCCCACTCAACACTGACGTATCATGAAAGTATTAAAAAAGTTCCGACTTTGAGGGATGAAGCAACGTGGGGTTAACCCACAACAGAACCAACTCTTTTTACCCCTTTTTTTAAAGCAATCTCTCGATAGATTACATATAAACATTGATATATTACATATTATAGGAGACAACCCAATCTTTTCATTAGTATTGGGAGGATTGTAATAAAGAGTTCTAATTCTGTGAAAAGAAAAAAAACTACATAAAGTTTTAATGCTGACTGTATTTCTGTTTGCAGGACTGTGGCAGCAGAGGTTAGGAAGCAGATAGCCGGTCAGTATGGGGGATCCCCTCAGCTCTTCAAAAACCTTAATGTTGGAACTGCGGCAAGCAACACAGTGAGTTGTCTAAATCTTTTTCTACAGAACTGGATCCAAACCTTCTCTGCTAATCTTTTTCCTATCTGGGGAATTAGTGCAAGGCTAACAAACATGTCTGTGTTTGCGTGCAATACCATAGCCAAATTCCACATGCGGTCCAGTGCCAATCGCAAATCCAAATTCTACTGAATAAACTTTTTTCTACTTAATGTTCTCACATCATTAGTTTGTCACAACAACACAATGCAACACAACTAGCTTGTTTGACACCACAAACAATAATATTTTAAGCGCCTTGCCAGATCTGAATGTCATCAACAGCAGAAAACTATCATTACATTTAAAAAAATCTTTAACAACTTTCTTTATTGATAGAAAACTTAGTGCAAAATAGTGTGATTGTGTGTCAGCCAGTATACTGCCTGTCTAAAATCACTCCAGAAAAATCAATTTATCTGTTTGAGTATCCTGTAATAGTAATATATTTTCATATAGCACTATAAAAAGCAAACCACTGTTGTGTTAGTTTTGTCAAGGTCATCATGAAGTCCTGCATGCAAATAAGAAACACTGTCAGAGAAAGTGTTTCTGAGAGTTTCTGTGAGAAACCAGATGCCCTCCAATTAATTTCCTCTGAAGAATTTTAATTTCTTTGTCATATATACACAAAAACTGTCAAATATCTTGCAGGATCTGGACACTGGCTGTTTGAAATTGGCTTTCTATTCAGCATTAGGCATGTTACACATTAGAGAGCAAATTAGAGAGTTGAGACAATCATGTTCATTGTCAGCAGTGTAGGAGGATAGAAAAGCAATAATTACACAGGAATATTTCAGCCACATTAAATTGGAATCACAATATCTTTGAGCATTGAGGTGAATCTCATTCTTTTGCCGCACTGGATTATCATATAACCTCACATGACTTCTTCATTATGAAGCAGCTCCTGCAGTTAAAATGAAAAATTCTTTGTGGCTTTTATGTCAGGTAGCATGCCATCTGAGAACAGCAACTAATTACTGTTTAATTCATTTGTCACTAATGGATTGTTAAATCATTAGCCATGCTAGGTTGAATTCTCTATGATGTCATGCAGGCTACTCCGTCTCTGTGCTGTTCTTTTGGATCTGCAGTTTAGAATTAAGAAATGTTCAGCTGACGTGAGAGGTTTCACTGTGCATCTGTTGCATAGGGTTATCTGTGCTGTGCTCACACTGTATATTTGTTAAAGAGGTAGTGTCAATTGATCCGAACTGCCCTCACCCCCAAACACAACCAAATGCTCCTTCTAATTGGGCCACAGTTTGTTTTTAATTAAACTGTGGAAAGCAGGGAGAGGACAGATACAAACATACAGCAGCTGAAACTTTCAAAACATTTCTGCATTTAAAAACAGGACGACACATTGAGTCTGAGTTTGAAGTGGCACACTTAGAAATTATTTTATATAAGAAGACCCCAAATTTTTTCATATGTGCCTTTTTAAATGACCCAGATGCCAAAACTGTTTTTAGATCTGCTGTTTACTTTTATTAAGACTTTATTCAATTTAATTCAGGAGTTGATTATACTCTGTTTCCTAATGCTTTTACTAAAAAGTGGTGATTGTAAAACTTACTAGAGATGTTTATTGGTTAGTGGTTAGATAGGAGGTGGTTAATATTGTTTCTATTCAACACAAGAAGAGACGGTGCACTCATAAGAAGCTTCTTAGTTTCCCTTCAGCTGATTCATTTTTCTGTTGACCTGATTTGACTTTTTCTCTTTACCAACCAGGTTCCCCTCACAGAGGCCGTGGAGCCGGTGGATTTTGAAGAGTATCTCATCACTCACCCTCCCATCGTTGAATCTGGTCCCCTGAGAGATCTGATTGAGTTTCCCCCTGATGACATTGAGGTCATCCATACACCCAGGGAGTGCCGCACTGTGGTTCAAGCTGTCCCAGAGGAAGGGTAAGCATGCACTGTGACTGAGAATGGTTTAAGTGCTAAATTTGGACTTTTAAGTACAGCCACACACTGTATTTTCAATAAATTTTTTTCAGTTTTGTAGCATATTAGGTTTACATTGGATACTCACTAAAGTTCCCAGCCTCTTAAGCATATTATAAACATGAACTATGAGACATTTGAAGCTTAAAGGTTTGTTTTGTGATGTTGTCATGTGTAGGTTAGAGGCAAATGTTACTTAGTGCTAATAAGAGTACACTGTGCAAGCATAGATATTATACTTCATAGAGAAAGTTTATTAAATGACGACCTTTTTATTGGTTTGTTTGGTTGCAGAGACACTGATACCCACGTCAGAGATTGTGTCAGATCCTACACAGAAGACTGGGCCGTTGTTAATAGAAAGTAAGGCTTCATTTGTCATGTTATAACTCCTTTTTTCTGTTTAAAAATGGCATTTTATATGCAGAATATCAATGTATGTTGATTATTACTGTTAAATTAATAATAGCGTTTAAAATGGTTGTTTGCTTCTTCAGATACCACAAGCTCGGTACAGGCTTTAACCCTAACACTCTGGACAAACAGAAGGAACGTCAGAAAGGCCTGCCCAAACAAGTGTTTGAGGCTGATGAGATGCCTGATAGCAGTAGCTACCAGGATGATCAGGTACCAGTGTTTAAGAGTTTAGGTTCTCTTTAGGTGTGAATAGGTATGCATTAGCAGTAAGGGTGCAATCAAGACTGCAACCCTCACATGTTCTTTTCTACTGTCTTAATTTAGCACCTTTTGTACATGTTTCTTCTTTAGAATTAGTCTTAATAGTTATTTTATATATTTGATTTGTGTGTATTCATCTGCCCCGGCTTCAAGCTTTTTGTTGCATTTTAGGATGATCTGAAGCGGCGGTCAATGTCTATAGATGACACCCCACGGGGCAGCTGGGCCTGCAGCATTTTTGACTTGAAAAATTCCCTCCCTGATGCCCTTCTTCCTCACCTCCTCGACCGGGCTCCCAACGAGGAGATTGACCGTCACAACGAGGAGCAGCGCAAGGCCAACCGTCACCGTGAACTCTTTGCTCTGCACCCTGCCCTTGATGAGGTACATAATGCAACACGAACACATCCCCATCCCATCTGAACTTTGGTCATTTTTGCTGAAAGTTAAATGTAGTTAGAATTTGTCATCCATTTTTTTTATGAATTTTTTTCTTAACTTGTGATCTTCTATGTGAATATGTAGGAGGAGCCCATTGAGCGCCACTGTGTGCCTGAAGTACCTAAAGAGCACTTTGGCCAGAGGCTACTTGTCAAGTGTTTGTCCTTGAAGTAAGTAGTGGACAGCCTTTACAGATAAAAGCTATGTAGTTTTTTTTTATTTAGCTGCTGCTTTCTGCTGACCCACTCCTTTTTCTCTTCCACATGAAGGTTTGAAATCGAAATTGAACCCATATTTGCTAGTTTGGCCTTATACGATGTCAAGGAAAAGAAAAAGGTAAGCTGTTATGCTTTTCCTTCCTCAGTCCTGAGTTGTGTGATCACTTCTGCAAACCATTAAAATAGTTGGGTGACCAAAACAAATCTTATGTGGACTATAAAGCTTTATGTTGTAGCCCTGTTATGGTTTTTTTTATTGCAGTTAAATCGTACGCTGGAACGATGTATTTATCTGAACGAGCGTATCTGAGTCTGCGTGTTTCCGCTCTCGTTTAGTTACAGTAACAGACACTAGAGGGTAGCAGTCGCCTTGACAAGTACATTTTACATTTATTGCTGTGATCTGGAGCCCCAGGTGACTCGTTTCTCTCTGAAATTTTACCATGCTTGTCAGCAGAAAGAAATCAGAGTACTTTAATATATCTTCATGTTAAAACTTTGGTTTTATTATATGTTAGTTTCATTTAGCAGACCCTTACCCAAAGAAATTTGGATAAGGAACATGTAATGGGCAACATACACACTGAAATGGTAATCTTCCACTGTAGAACAATCACTCTGAGTGTGCAACAGCTGTCCCATAATAAAGGTTGTGATGGTGTTGTCATATAAATATATATTCAGCCTGTTTTTATCTAATTAAAATATCCTGGTTTTATGTTTCCCTCAGATATCGGAAAACTTTTTCTTTGATTTAAACTCCGAGCAGACAAAAGCAATGTTGCGTCCACACATACAGACTGCAGCCATCTCTACACTGGCCCGCTCTGCCATTTTCTCTATAACCTACCCCTCCCAGGATGTCTTCCTAGTCATCAAGGTGAAGTAGTTTCATCAATCTTTTACTCTTTTATCAGTTTTTGTTTTTTAAAAAAAATGTATGCAATTATTATATTGCAACTGATGCTTGAATAATTAGTGATTAATAATTTATGCGTGGTTGTCAAAGTGTTGCATTAAAGAAATGCATTATAACACTCAGTTTAATTAAACAGATTTTCTATTTTTTAGTTGGCATTTGAAGACATGAGGAAGTGCTTTTAGCTAATTTTCCTGTGCCAGAATTCCCATTTTGACAGGAAAACACACTGCATGAGCCATAAAAATCTCCTGTACATTTGTAGTTTTGACCCACCCGGAAAGACATACCATAAATCGACTATGAGAAATCTGCTCACCCAGCCAAATTAAAGTTTATATAGTTTATAAATTTTATATTTATACTCATGTGGCGCCTGCATACAGCCGGACGGGCGCAGTTGACACGGTTGAATGTGCGTGTCAAGCTTCCACAGATTAATGTGGATCATACGGCTGTAACATTGTAATTGACCATACGCAGACACTGCTTGAGTATAAATGTAGTTTAAGGCTGCTAGAAGTTCATAATGTAATACTCTGATAAATATAAATGGTTTAATTTGTACTAAACACAATAAACTGATTTGCTATTGTGTATAGCTCTTGTGTAAAATACAATCTCATGTATGTAAATATAAATGTCTTGTAAATAGCTGGAAAAGGTACTGCAGCAAGGTGACATAGGAGAGTGTGCAGAGCCTTATATGGTCTTCAAGGAGTCAGATGCTACCAAGGTATGATAACTTTGAATTATAGTCTTAAATTTCATGTAAATGTTTTTCTTGAATTGATTATAACGATGATCATACTTGATGTTGTAATATGTGTTGACTTAAATCTTTTTATGCCATTGTCTCTGTTTAGCAATTTATGATAATAATCAATGGTTTAAACAATAAATATTATTTTTTGTTAGTTGTGTTCCCTTAATTTATGATAACAAAATAAGTTTTTGTTTGTTTTAATAGAACAAAGAGAAGCTGGAGAAGTTACGCAGTCAGTCAGAGCAGTTCTGTCAGCGCCTGGGCCGCTACAGAATGCCTTTCGCGTGGACCGCCATCCATCTAATGAACATTGTAAACAGTGCTGGCAGTCTTGAGAGAGATACAGAGCTGGAAATGAGCCTCTCAGGTCTGGCCCTCCTATTTAACCACCATGTATTAAAATAGATGTGAACAAGGGTCAATTATTTTACCATGATGCTTGTCGTAGCCATAATGAAAAGAAAAAAACTGTCAGTTTATTTTTTTATGTCTGCTTAGAGTCTCAGTAGCTGTATTTATATTGAACACTTTTGATCCAGTTGTATGTCCAATCAGAATAAAGTAACATGTAATAACATAAAATACCCATTTACACACTCTTCTCTTGTCTCTGTATGGGTTTGAACCACATAGGGGTTAGGTGACGTAATGGATTAAATGTTTTTGTTAGAAACTGAAATCTTGGGAATAATAGAGTATTTGTGTCATAAGGTCTGAGATAATAAAAAAATGTTCAGATGTTATGTATAAAATCTGCCTGTCATATAAACACATAACTAGTCATCACTTTATTAGCATCCATTCAGCATGTCAGCTGGATCTTCTGATTGGATTGATATAATTTGGATAGATTAAACATTTGTCCATCTAAACGTAGCAAGTGTTGCATTTTGTTATTTAGGGACAGAGATCATTAGTAGATTTGACAGTCATGCATGATACTCATGGACCTGTCAGTACATCAACACACTGTAAAACCTTCAGCTTCAAAGAATTCCCAAAACAAACAAAAGAAAATGCAAACAATAATGAAGGAATAATACTTCTCCTTGAGCTGCTTTTTGTTATTAGGCAGATTAAGATAATTTAATTTGTGTAGGTTTTCTGATTTTAAATCATTTGTGTGCAGAAAGAAAAGGCTCATGGTCAGAACGGAGGAATTCTAGCATCATGGGAAGACGTTCCTTGGAGAGAACGACCAGTGGAGATGAATCGTGTAGTCTGACAGGTTTTAGACCTGCAACACTTACCATCACCAACTTTTTTAAGCAGGTATGTTCATTTATATGTAAATCTCTTGCATTAAGGCGTTATTCCTTTTTAAAAACTCTTGTTTAATTTGTATGTTGCTCATATTTTAGGAGGGGGATAGGCTTAGTGATGAGGATTTGTATAAGTTCCTTGCTGATATGAGAAGACCTTCTTCAGTTTTAAGGAGACTCCGACCCATCACAGGTACACATGAGACATGAGAAATCTCTGATTTATTAGTAAAAATAGTTTGTTTCAAAGTCACACTGACACTTTTGAACCTCCTCATCATTCCCTTTCTCTTTGTCATCACAGCCCAGTTGAAGTTGGACATTTCTCCCGCTCCGGAGAGCCCGCACTACTGCTTGACTCCTGACCTCCTGCAGGTTAAACCTTATCCAGACAGTAGGGTGCGCCCCACCAGAGAGATCCTGGAATTCCCTGCCAGAGATGTCTACGTGCCAAACACCACGTACAGGTACAGGAAAATTATTTCAGGTTGAAAAAAATGGCCTTTTGTTAATTCTCAGTTTTTATTGATTATTTTCACAGTGGGGACAAACATTAAAGACATAGCCACATTAAAAGTGAAGGCTTTGCACAATGATAACTAACAATGCAGCTTGTTAATGTTTACATGATGTCTACCCTTGTATGCAGGTCATGTTTGCCAGAACACTGCACATGCTGGTAAACAAGACCTATGTACACTAGTACTGTAGATATGATCTGTGTACTTGGTGCACGTTGCCCACCTGAATAAGGGCTATTTTTGTCAAGGTCATTGGGAGAGACAGATATTACCAGACAAAGCTGCTGATAGGGCTTCACTGCCACAGGCCTTGTTTGTCTGCAGTTAACTGGGTGTAAGTTTATTAATGACAGTCTTAACTGATGCCCCGCATCCAACACAACCTAGTCGTCACCCTGCTTTCTGGCTTTGCTGTTAGTATTTCCTATAATACCAAGGTTGGGTAGTAACAGATGAAATGGAAAATGCTTTATGAATCCCAGAGGGAAATGCAAGCAATCTAAGTTACAAAACTATATGTAAAGATAGAAACATTTACAAAGCTGAGTTATATTAATGATAATAATTATTAGTAATAATTATAAGTAATATAAGTATACCTGTTAGGATTTATTATAATTCTGAATTTGAATTTGTGCTGGTTAGTTGTTGCTGAAACATTAGTTTTTTAATTATGAATGAATCAAAAAGCATTTGTGTTAAATTACGTTTTGTAATCTGGACTAGAAGTACGAGCACATTGCTTTGGATTCTGTCATTTTTAATTATATTTGTCATATCTAATCTTTTGTTTATCTTTTGTGATCTTAAGTCACCGTTTTGCTTTTTAATTGCATTTACACAATTTCTTCTGCAAACTTAATGTAAAACCATTTCTCAATAATAGTCATTATGAAGAGATATTGATATTTGGATTCATGTATTTTTATTTTTTTCATAATAGGATTTGTTAGCATACATTGCTTCTTGTCGGGATGACTTAGTGTATGAGACATTTACAATACAGTTAATTGTGTTGTAATAATGATAAGTCAATATGACTCAATAACAGGGTGTATACAGACATGATGTTATTTAACAATACCAGCATAAATCATATAATAGCATAAGAGGTTTAAATACTTTACAGAATAAAAAAGGAACAAAAAACAAAGCATGGACAGAGAGGAAGACTATCAGTGCACTGCGAAAGCTTTATATGACTAATTTTGTACTCGATAGCTAACACTATACCCACTTTCAAAGATTTTTTCCCTTTTTTTTAATGAAGCTGTATGATGAAGAGTGTGGACTATTTTTTTTCCAAAAAATTGGAATTAACAGCATTTCTCTTGAACCTTAGATAATTTGGATGCATTATGTAATAACATATTGTTAATTGTGCCTGTAGCCTTAGAGAACATGCAGTGCTGTTTCACTTGAATATACAATGCACTTTAAAATAGCTTAGCACAGACAGAAACTTTTCAATGCATTTAGCTTCATGCAAAAAACATGGTCACATAATCTCACTTTTAGAATTGCAATCTCTAGTGTACTGCTGCAGCTCTGTGGCATTTTGCAGCCAATATGAAACCAGGTTTCAGATGTGGATCAATATGTTCATTTTGCAAATGATTGCAAGTGTTGTGTAATAACAGTTCTACTGTCCCTGCTGCATCAGACCCAATAGGTTAACAACCTTTATGCCATGGTTGCATTATTGCAACAGTTGTGCGTGTCTCACTTGCTACATGCCAAACTGCTAGGAGGCAAAAAGCTTCTCACTACAGATTTAGTTTTAACATGATCAACCTATCTGATGCATGTCTTATTTCCCTCCTTATATGGAATGTTTTCCTGAATATTAGACATTGAAACAAGTGAAAAATAACCACTAATTCTGTAAGAGAATGTGACAACAATGGTGCTCATTTGGTGGCATCTGTAGCTAGAGCTGGTCGTAAAGCAATTTTGGTCAACTTGAAGGAATATGAGGAACCAGTGCCAGGCTTCCAGAGAATGCCCTTCCTTCTTACAGCGCGTCCCTTTGCCCTTAACCACTGGTACTTTCCATTTAGATTTGTTTCACCACAGGTGTTGAACCACCATCCACCTGCGTGGACAAGAAATAGGAGTTACATCAAAACATGTTCATTTAACAAGTTGGTCTTGGCTAGATTATGTTTCCATCTAAATGTTTAATTCAGTTATTCAAAAGTAACAATATGCATGCAATGTTGTTGTTTAATTATGTGGTAGGGTTACAGACTACTGTACAGCTGTTCTCAAAATCAAGTATTCAAATTCGTTACCTGTTTTATTGCGAGAACAGTTTAAGTTTGGTTGTTTGTTGTTATTCTTGTCTTTGGTGGAGAATCTCATGCCAGTGAGGTTGGTCATTGCATCTGGGAGGTCACCTGAGAAGTTGCTGACATGAAGGGTGTAGTCCTTAGCTGGACCTTCCAGCAAGAAACTGTACTCGGCCCAATACTTTTCCTCCTTCCAGTCTTCCACATCAATATGCAGGTTGTATGTTCCCTGTTCTGTAAGGCTGTGTATCTTCTTTAGGCCCAACCAGAAGTCATCTGTATGACACATCACACCAGTAAATTTATTGTTGGAAATTTCATATTTGTTAAACACTTTAAGTTTTCTCTGCAACACTTTATTTAAAAAAGGTGTGCCTTTAGTACCACGTTGACCTTTTCCAATTAATTATTTGGTTTTATTTGGTTTGTGGCAGCATTTCACCTAAAAGTCACACGTGCAACAGCCACATCTTTCATATTCAGCATGACTGGTCTTATCGAATTCTGCAGGGAAAGCTGCCAAACCGAATGTGTACTCAGATAATGCAGGAAGTAACTCTGTCAACTCTCAATTGATAGTTAACAGTTACTGTTACCTGTGACTGTGACCACATGAAGATTTAAGTACAAACCTTCTCATAGAAGTCTTTAAAAGTCATTACTTGATTGGTTGAAAACAAGTCTCTTTTGAGAACAAGGGACCACAATGTGTAAAATATTCATTCATTAAAATTCAGTAATGAGTGTTCAAATTTGTAATAGTTTTAAAACAGAAATAATTTGCATGTGAAATACTTATCACCAAATGTGTAAAGTTTACTTACTTTCCAGATCTCCAAAACCTTTTTCATACTTTTTCCATGTCTGGTCAAAGTCCACTGAACCATCAACCCTACGCTGAATGACGGTCGAACCTCCATCTGTTGATCACAAAGTTTCATTAGTAATACTTTATCAGACCTGTTATCTGCCCTTATAGACTATCCCTTTCTGTTCAGCTACATTTTGCTTTTCCTTGCTCATTCATTGGGGTCATAGGCCAACATGTGAAATTATGTAAAAGTCAAGTCCTAAGAAATTATTTTGATATTCTGGCTGAGAACATAGGTTTTTAACTTCTCACCCACCTGAATCCATTTCACAATAAACATTGAAGGGCTCTGAATGGTTTGGCTTAATAACATAAATGCCACTGCTTGCTTCTCCTTTATTAAACAGCTCACTGCAGTCCACAGGGAGGTCTAAAACACAAAATCATTAGAAAACTTTTAATACCTATGAAATATTTTAAGTACTTGTTACATCTTTAAATTATTACCATTTGCTTTCAGACCAGTTGAGTTTCCTGCCAGATATTCGAACATATCAACGGCTGTTTGCTCTGAATCCGATGACTTATCAGCAGTATCTTGAAAATTGTCATAGCTCAACTGCAACAGAACGCATACAGATCTCGGTTAACAGTTTTCTGCGCTTGTAGGATCGTGCACACTAAAACTCTGCAACAGAATATGCCTGGACAATTCTAAGTGCTAAATCAAACTCACAGATATGAGATGTTTGACGTGTAAAGATAAAATGCAGTTGGGTCTTTCTCAACTACCTTTTCTTCCAGGTTTTTAATCTTGCTTTTCTGGTGGTCCAGCTGATCATGCTGCTCCTTCACAGCGTTTAAAAGACTGGTGATGGTTTTTTCTTGTGCTTCAATCACTTCCTAAGAAGATATACATTTTTATTGGTATTTCATTTAGTAAAATTTGTCTCTGTTTTGTGGTTTTAATTTTATTATTTCAATATTTCTTTTATGTAACAGAGGTGTTTATTTTATTAGCACCATGTTAAAAATAGATAATTATCTTAATGAAAAGTCTGTTTTATTATATAAAGTTTTATTATTGCATAAAAAAACAGAATGGAAGTGCTAATACACAATTTAGGGTTTGCTGTTTATCAATAACACCAGTGACATTATTGTAATGGTGCTCATGCTGTCAGTTAACGTATTTACCAGAGCTCTTTGTGCTTTCTAAAATTATATGGTAATGATTAAAAAAGATGTTAGTCAATAGAATCCAAATTAGTCAGTCCATTACATACATTGTAATTTAGAAATTAGTACCAGGAAAACATGTGGTGCATAAAAAACTCAAAAGAGCTATATCATCACAAGCATCATCTCACCTTGAGTGTTGTGATTTCGTTAAGCTGCTCAGCAGGGATCAGGCTCTGGGACAATCCTTTCAGTCTCTCCTCAAGGCTCCCTACTTTGTTCTGCAGTTGTGCACGCTCCTGCAGGATGCTGTTAATTTTTGAGTTTATTTCCAGCGACAAATTCCTGATTTCTTCATTATTGGCCTTCAAGATACTGGTGGTCTTCTTAAGCTCTTCCTCTTCTTCCTTGATTTCTGATGTGACCACCGAGAGGTGGTTAAAGGAGCGGTCAAAAATGTTCAGCTTTTGGAAGATGTCATTGATTTGGGCTTTGGTCTTGTGGACAAACTCTCGTAAACTCTGGCCAAGTTGGAGGAGGCCGTTTGCTAGTAGGCGAACATCATCCAGCATGGCAAAGCGAGACCTTGCCTCAGTTGGGCTTGGCGCTGTGACGAAAGCCGGGGAATGCAAGTCGGGATGCTCTTGTCTACCTGAGGCATCCAGATGGACAGCAACAGGGGAGCTAGCTAGTACAAACAGCAGGCAAAACAACTTCATTATGATTTTGCTTCTAATCCTGAATTTTGCAATGTTTTCTCTCTCTGGCTTTGCTGTCCTTCTCTTTGTACTCCTCTTAACTCTCCTCTCCCTCAGCTTACAAGCTTGTCTCCCTTGCTGATGAAATGATGTGAGAGCAGCAGGCTGCCCCTGGTTATATACTGCCTTCTCTATAGAGGAAGGGGGGGATTAGCTGATCATTAAACCCCACTATGTTTTTAGCTTTGTACCCCACCTCCTCCCAAATCCCTCCCTCTCCTGAACAAACAAATCACAGTAGTGTGCAAATGACATACCCCCCCCCCTCTCTCTACTAACTATTTAACCCCAATCCCCTCTCCATACCACACCCTACCCTACTCTGCTTTCCATCTGTGGTGCTTTACTTTAGCTGATCAGCAGAAAACCAACAATGGCCATCGCTGCTTTTGATGGATCGTCAGTCTAATCGATCTTAATCCTTATAACTCTGTGCACAATTTGCTCTGATTGATAATACCCCATGTAATTCATGCTCCAAGGTTTGATTTAGAATCTTGCTGAATCAGCCCAGCCAGTCTTTCTTTCCATCTTTCTGTCCTTCTCATTTCTGTGGGGTGGGGGAAGGGTCTGACATTGGTGCTAGGATTGAGCCTCAAGGCATGAATGATGTTGGATAGTTTGCACAGTGTGTACTCATCATCATGGTTTTATTGCTTTGCCTCATTTTTTGTCTGCAATGCCTCTCGTGTTACTTTGTATTGCCAGAAGACATGGGATGGGAAATGCACAATTTTTAAGTATTATGTTATTTTGGATCAAGTTACTTGGTTAGCCTGGTAAACCAATGTTTTATAGTTATTATCCAAAATTGCAAGAAATTTTATGCTCTTTATTTATGAGCATTAAAACATTTTTAACACGAACTTTTGCACTCGAGTACAAAGGGAAGCCTGTAAGAGCAGACTGGATTGGTAGAGCTCAGAGCAATGGAGAGAAGCTGAGGTATCAGTTGAAGAACTTGAAGAGAAGCGGATTATGTGGATGAAGAAATGCATAATGCATCAAATATACAAGTAAACCCTTAATATTAGATGCATCAGCCCTCTAAAAAACTGTATCCTGACAAAATAAGCTTGCATTCTCTTGCTTTGCATTGTATGTTAGAGAAAATTGCTATTATTTAAGGTAAATGCACATTACCAAAGATGCATTAATACACTTTGCTGTAATTATTGGGATATTTGGCCCATTGTTAACTACCCTACAAACCCTAACTTTGGTTTTTAATTTCAGCACCTGGGCTGTAACAGTGCAGCTTTAAATACCACATAGGCGTCTTAATGAGCTCATTCATAGTTTGTGGTTAAAAGGCTGGATTACCACAAATTCCAGTAATGAGGAACTGCTACTTTTACAGTTGGACTGTGGAGAATGTGAAACATTTGCCAGAAAAAACTGCATTTTGTGAACTCTGTAAGCTGAAAGATGGTAATGGTGCACTCTCACTGAATTTTGTTTTCCCTATGGTACTGACATGTTTTGTCCATACTGGTCTCCAGTTTTGATTTCCAGCTGCATACATATTGTTGAGACGGAAACATCAAACTGAATAGCATTGTTACCGACACCAAAGTTAGGGATTATCATACCAAACACAGTTCTTCCGGTAGATATGCGAGGTCGGGACCTCTTAACTCTAAGAGGGGGCTGCTGGATGACAGATAAATAAGAAACAACATGCAGATGTGGAATCAGATAAGCTAAATAGCATCTTCCACACCAATGTTTTGGGAGATAAAGATAAGATTGTAACCACAAACCCAGACCATGTTAGTGGGGCAGCTGTAATTTTCAGGGGATGGAATTAAAAGGGTTAGGTAAGGAATGTCAGCTAGGCCAGGCCAAACCAAGACAAATTAATGTGACTCTCATACACACTTAAGTTATAGCTGGAGTCATTACAGGGGGATCTATCGTTACGCTCAAAACCACAAGCAGTAGGAATAGTGTGATTACAGCCGGAACTAAACCCCAAAGGCAAAGAACCCTCAAAACAGGGCATCTCAAAACACAAAGGAGCTCTAGACGCATGTGCAGAGCTAGTGGGCATAACAGACTTAGAAACCAGGTAATCTGTGCTACGGGAGATTTCTTATGAAATCTAATTGTAATCGTAGTGACATTATGCTTGAACATGTCAAAGGATTAAACTCACATATGAACTAATTAAATATGAGAAGCATGCATATGAAATCGCCATAACACATATAATGGTTTGCAGAAGCACTACCCTCCTTGGAGATTTTTCTACTTTTTTGTGTTTTAACTAGGGAAGAGACTAAACTAAATAAATAATCAAATTAATCAGGGGCAGTTATAATTATAGGTCTGAGCAGACCTAAAGTTAGTGTTATTTTAAATATTTTAACTAACAGCTCCAGTTGTTCTCTAATTATGAGTCTGCAACATGTTACAGTAATCTTAACTTAAAATGTTTTCATCCAGTCTTTATTATAGACATTAATATCTGCCAGTAAACCATGGCAAGATCAATCAGTGTGAACTTCAGTCTGGTTATGCAGGAGAGGTGATAATCTTCTGCTTTGAAGAGTAAATTAAATGTTCTTACATTATTCAACAAATGCCTCCAATATCAACAAAGAACTTGGTAATACACTTGGCTTCTTTTTTTTTTAAATAGACTCATATAAGGGTCTAAAAAGGCTAAATATTGTGTCAAAGTTTCTACGGTAAGTTAGCAACAGAGGTCTACTGTGTGCATCAATGTAATCGGTGTATCTGGAAATTGTCCACTGAAGAACGTTCTGCAATTAAACGCGTTAAATGTTTTAACATGTTTATTTTTCTGTGATTAATTAATTAAAAATCTCTGTTTCGACCCTATTATCTGAAAGGGTTTTATTTTGTAATGGGCCAAAATAACATAACCCAAAAGGGATTAAGAACAGAATAAGGCAAGGCAAGTTTATTATATAGCACCTTTCATGTACAGGACAGCTCAATAAGATATCTTAAAAAAATAAATAAGTAAGTAAAATGTGTTTCAAGCATTTGTTTGAAGCTGCATCTTTTTAAGATTACAGGCTGGGTTGGATGTTTGCCTTCTAGTAGGACAGTGACCCTTCCTATTTTGTTAAAGCAGCAATCAAGTGTTTTAAAGAGAGATTTGTGTTTAAAATCAACTAATCAAAGCTTTAGCCTCAGTCCAATTGAGAATCTGTAGCATGATTTATAGATTGCTTTACACTGGCAGGAGCCAAATGATTTGGAGTCATTTGGCTGGTAAGAATGGCAATGTTTTTGTAGCTACAAATTCATGCAAACTTACTCTAATAGAACTGCTGTATTTGCTGCAAAGGTTGCTCTACCGTGCTACATTTGATTGCATACACATGCACTACTTTTAATGTTAATCTTTAAAATATGTTGAAAATTGAAAACTTATTTACTCAATTTTTTGTCTAATTTATTTTCACTAATTTGGACTACCGGTACTTACATAAGACCTTGCCTCACACAGAAGCATTTAAATTATAGGCTGTTACGCAAAAACACGAAAAATGTCAAGGGGGTCTAACACTTTTGTGAGCCACTAACTAGTATCTGCAAGTATGATTTAAAGTTGTAGGGTTTACAGTGTTAAGTTAGCTTTTCTTATGTACTGATTAACTTGTAGAACCTTATGAGATGAACTGACCAATCTCTTTAGCTGCTGTGTTGATATTTCCCCTTTGCTGCTGTAAAATTATCTTTGGGTCTATTTTAGTTTGAGTTCAGTAACTCCCTTCAAATGGCAGTTGTAAGGGATGTTCTGGGTGAATGTTAATAAAAGGAGAGATTAAGTAAATTTGGATCGCCTGACAAAAATTCCCACGCTTCTCTCTCAGATGTGATTCCAGCTGTTGTCTCTGTGGGTCCATCCCCCACAGAATCAACCACGTCATTGCGGTTTGTCAGCTGATCCCAAGTTATTTAACACTCACTATTCTGAAGTTTCCTCTCCTTCCCAACAATTCTGTAACCAGGGTTTATTTTAAACACTGTTAGATGGTATTGTATTGATGGTATTATTAGATCAAATTTGTTCTGAACATTATGGGATTTACTGTGTGATTTTTTTTTAAGTGCTTTGTGTGATCATGACTAAATTTTTTTTCCTTAATGCATCTAATAATTGATATATTAATTAAACGCACAAACAGAGAAACTGCAGTATTAGTTCATTTGTATTTTTGTCATTAAAAGGCCTCTGCTTTTACACAGGCTTATTAAATGTTTTATTTGATGTAGTGTACTGTATATGTTGGTCATTGCAAGCTCACATTATTATGCAGAGACTGTATCGGCCGTATAGTAAGTTATTGGCAGGCCAAGCCTCCTGTACTTGCCAATCAGAGTATGGTTTACCTAATAAGGGGACCTTTCTCCTAAATTGATCAGTTCATGGAATCTGATGTAATTTGTGTTAGGTAACTAGGTCAAGCACTTTCAAAGACGTTTAATTTAGTTGGGATAACTGTAATATCTCGGTAGAAGGACATCTTAATCATCCTAATCTATCTTAATCCTGATCCTATAAAGGATAAAATGGGTATCGTAGATGTAAGGATAACAAATTTAAGACATTTAACACTATGCATGTTGAAATTTGCCTCTTACAATTAGATATCTGCTACATTCACATCATACATGTTGTGACTTTTTACTTTTTACTCTCACAGGATACCTCACAAAACATTTTGAATACATGTTACTAATACTTTATCTGTGTCGTGATCCTGCTTTGTTTGCTGTTTCTAATGTTTGTTCAATGTGAGGTATTCAGGGGACCTCAAAACCAATTTGGTTTGTATCATTACAAGTTGTATTTTAATAACATAAATACCTCACTTGAGAAACAAGGTTTTACCTTTTGAGATGATGAAAACAAAACAAAAAGCATTAGCTAATGCTGTGATGCATGACACATGCGCTCAAGCTCATTTTATACTGATGTCAAGTGCTTCTGATGCATCTTTCTTTATTACCTAGTTTTTATGTCCTGACTGGACTCTGTGGTGTAAAATAATGTTCTCAAATTAGCATGAATATTTTGTCTTTCAGGAATCTGCTGTATGTCAACCCTCAAAGTCTTAACTTTGCCAACCGCCAAGGTTCTGCTCGTAACATCACAGTGAAAGTGCAATTCATGAATGGAGAAGATCCAAACAATGCAATGCCAGTAAGTAAAGAACAGTTCTGTGTGTACAGTCATCCATTCTATAGATGTAATATCTTAGCTTCAGCTTTGTCTTTTATTATTAACAGGTTTGGACTTTTAACCTCATAGTTATTTTTGGCAAGAGTACCTATGACCCTATTAAGGGTCAGTAGTTTGTTTCAAGGGTCTGGGCCCCCTCGCGCGGCCAATCCAGACCTGGAGCTCAAGGCCCTCTGAGGCCCTTGGGCTCTCTGGTAGGTCAGCAGGAGTACCGGGAGCATAGATGTTTCCCTAAAGACAGGCCCCACCCCCCACCCCATTCGACCTTTTTCCCTCCTTCAACAATACAGTGCTGGGAAGGGTTGGTATTTCCACTAGGCCTTGTTTATTTTTTATCTTGAAGTTTGTCAACAAAATTTATTGCGATTGCCACAACGCATTATTCTGTTAATTTAGACTTTGATTAATCATTTCAACATGCCATCTGAATGCTGATTATTTCTTTAGGTTATATTTGGAAAGTCCAGCTGTGCCGATTTCTACAAAGAGGCATACACTGCAGTGGTGTACCACAACAGGTGAGTTATTTTGGGATCTTTTTGTGAACTAATTGTAAAGCCATTGTTTACTCCATACTAAAAAGAGAAACTTACATTTTTAAAGTTTTGCTTTAAAAAGGAGCAAAAGTTTTTGATAACCAATTATCCAAATGGTTAATAATTATTCCATTCCTTCCATTATCCTGACTTCAGTGTAATTCTTTAAGGGGCTAAATAGTTTCTGGCACAATTTTCTGAAATAAAATGTCAAATAGCATAGTCTTTTTCTTTCTGAAAGAAATGGTTTGTGCAAAGTTTCTAATGAGTTATGATGTTTTCTTTCTTGCAACACTCCCAGCCAGCATCCTATTTTTTTAATCCCAATAATAAAAGTTGCTTATGGTGGCTTATGGTGTTCCTTCTCCAGGGTTTTTCCCTTCTGGTCCAGAAGCAGATACAGTAATTGTTCCCATGAGAAATGAGAGCCCTTGTGTGAACCCTTTAAACGGTTGGGCTTGTTTCTGTGTAGGTTGTTTGTTTCTAAGGATTGGTCTGCCGAGAATGTTTCTTCCTGTGGGACCTTAAAGAATTAAACTGAGTTAAACTGTAATGTGTTAGGTTATGTTTCTTTTTAAATTACTTGGCCACCACTATGGACTCCTGCTATGCCTTGAGACAAAGATTGGCAAGTCACTTATGAATGAATGAAAATGTATGCGCTCTATTATTTTTCATGTTTGTACTTGGAGACGTGCTACTATGTCAGGATAGTCCGTTAGACTCGGTCGGATTGGGGACTCGGTTTATTTGGGGAGGACACTTTATGCCAGATCAAGATTGATTTCACGTTGCACTTCCCAAATAAATCAAACCTTTTAACCTTTTCACTCTCGACCAGAGGCAAGACATTATAGAGCTGCATCAGATCCGAGTGGTCTGGTTTGATCAGATCTCTCATCAGAACAATGACCAAAATCTTCAACATCTTCCCTGTGAGCACTTTCTGATTTGCTTTCAGAGGTGCCTGTTATCCTCCACGCCTGTGTTTTGGTTGTTTTTACCTGCAAAGCTGTTTGCTGAACTCATAAGGCACTTTATTTTGTAGTCCACTTACTGTACGTCCACTTCTTTACCTTAACTTAACCTATCTTTTAAGACCACAAACAGAAAAGAACTGGGATGAGCTTTATGGGACTATTCTGGGGAAAAAAGAGAAATTTTGGTACAGTCAAGTTACTCCCCTCCTGTTATGATAGATTAACAAAATATGTCATTGTTTTCATTATATAACAAATTTAGATCTAAAGTCAAACTGAATACATTGGGAAGATTAAGCCAAATGGAAAGAGAACAACATGCACGGTGGTGCAGTTAGTCAGCACTGTGGCCGCATAGCAGGAAGGTTGCTGGTTTGAGCCTTGGCTGGAGGCCGAACAGTGGCCTTTCTGTGTAGAGTTTGCACGTTCTCCCCATGTATGCATGGGTTCTCTCAGGGTGTTCTGCCTTCCTCTCACAATCTAAAGACATGCATGTTAAGTTGATTGGTGATTCTAAATTCTCCATAGGAGTGAATGTGAGCATGAATGTTTGTTCGTCTTACTGCGTTGGCCCTGCAATGGACTGGCAAGCCGTCCGGGGTGCCTCTCGTCCAAATGTTTGCTGGGATAGACTCCAGCTTCCCTGTGACCCTTGATTGGATTGAGCGTGTTAAGAAAATAACTGACTGAACTGAACTTCATAAGATGGAATTGGAGATTGTGGTTGTTTCAGATGATTGATGACCTGATAATTTACTCAGTTGGTTGGCATAGATTGACTTTCATGGTTGCAGAAATGTGAAATATGCAATTTGGGTTTCCCAGTCTATCAATTAGTTTTGTTTAACACTATTGTGGGACAATGTTTTACATTAATATAATTAACTGTTGCAGATCCCCAGATTTTCATGATGAGGTCAAAATCAAGCTGCCTGCGTCTCTGTCCGACCACCACCACATTCTCTTCACCTTTTACCACATCAGCTGTCAGCAGAAGCAGAACACACCATTGGAGACACCTGTGGGATACACGGTAGGCAAAATAACACTAATATGCACATCTGTATTCTGGCTGTATAAAACAACTATTGCTGTTGTTAACCCCTTAATGCCTGAATTAAGAAGACTTGGACAGAAAAATCCCATTTTTAAAACTTTATCTGACTCTTTAACAAAATCTGTAAAAACAACCCAATTTATTTTTTCCATGTATTTGCTATTTATTACCATGGAATAGGTCAAAATTATATTAGTGTAATCTTCTGCTTTCTGGTATTCACCAGGGTGCAAGAAATTATTATCATATGATCAACAACAGGGTTTTGAGTAAAGTTTCTGCCATAAAGTGATGCTAAATGTCTCAGAAACACTATGTATCAAATATGATACATCAGGCCATAAGGAGGTAGCATACAGTAGGTGAAAATGTACACATTCTAATCACCACAAACTGCAAATAAATATTTTTTATTTTTTTTAATCTGCTTTTCTAGTGGATCCCCATGTTGCAAAACGGACGTCTGCGAACAGGACACTTCTGTCTGCCTGTATCTCTTGAGAAGCCACCACAGTCATACTCTGTTCTCTCCCCTGATGTAAGTAATCAAACTATTTATTTAATAAAAAAATAAACAAATCAATGTGTTATGATTGTATGCCACCTGTGTGTGTTTTTCATTGTAACCCTGAATGTGAGGGGAAAAGGAGCTTTTTATTACAAAAGTCAAAGACATTGAGATTATTTTTATTTCATACCATGTTTCTATAGAGGTGTTTTAATGGAATAATAACAGTTCTGACAGGTTTTTCTGAAAACCCTTTTGTAAGGGTAATATTCAGCTCTTTACTAAAGGGGTACTTATCCATCCATCCATCCATCCATATACTACCGCTTATCTACGGTTGGGTTGTGGGGACTAAGGAGGGAAGCCCAGACTTGTGTCCCCACAGCTACATTTGCCAGCTCATTATACTAAAGGGGAACCTTAGATACTAATGTCAAGAATAAATGTGTTGCACAACAATGACCAATTAGTTAAGATACTGTTCTCAGTTTACAGTAGGTTATCCATAATAGACAGTGAAACATCTGTTAAATTTATTTAATATATAAAAGGAGAAATGAAACATTGAGGGATGGTTTATCCTATCATGGGGTAAGTTTCTTTTTAAGCAGATTTTGTATGATTAGATTAGTAGAACAGATGTCTATCATGGGTCCTAACCTTTGTTTTTTATTCATCTTACAGTACAGCCTGTATTTACTTGACTACTGTTTTTCAGGTTCCTCTCCCTGGAATGAAGTGGGTAGACAACCACCGAGGTGTATTCAATGTGGAAGTGGTGACTGTTTCAACCATCCACACACAGGTAAAACTAGTATGTGCAGCAGCTGTACAGTAGCTTGTTGTGTGGATATCTCAGATGTATTGCTGAAGTTCTCATCAGATTCATTATGACTTGACCTGTTTTGGTCATCTGTCTGTTTTAAAGCTTTAATATTGAATAATAAACTCATTGCATATAAAAAGCAGCTTGTCTGTCATGAAAGTCAGTTTAGAATATTTTTCTTATAATCACAGGTAATAATTTGGAATTTTAATTAAAGTTGGGAGTAACAATCACTCTGTTTTATTACATTTAGACAGTAATTCTTTTCTAACACTAATTCATCAGGGGGTTAATCCTACCTTGCCAGTGATTTACTGAGGTCTGAGCCATCTCTGTGTTGGCTGTGCTTAGGAAGGCTTGAATGAGGTTCTTGGGAGCCCCACTGAGACTAATGCGGTCGTAAATCACTGCTCCAGGCACAGATTAGAGTCTCTGGATTCTCCTGTGTTCTTGTAATGTCTGTTTTGCAGTTTTTGTTTGTGAGCCAATTTGCCGACTTAAAAGCGAGTAAAGATGGGAAGACATAAACCTTTGGTTTTTAAATTCTTCTCATTTTATTCTTCATTTTTCTCCCAACTTTAGCACATTAGTTTTTTGTGCAAACTTGGTTAATATTCCCTTTTTTACTTTCCAGTTCTGTTGTGCCTTCAAATTTTTTCTTTGTATGTTTTTACCAGCATTTATCTGTCTTTCACAACTTCATGCAAAAACTACAGGATGAATTTTCATGATTTATTTATTTTTTACATTTTCTGAGCATGGGTTTTAGTCAGGAGTGATCACCATCTGGATCCAGGAATGTTTAAAGATTATTTATCAGGGTATTTTTAATATGAATGCACATAGCTCCACAGAAGGTGCTCATCATGCTTGGCCAAAAATACAAGAAAAGTTTTTAACAGTTATAACAAGATATCAAAGATAGATCTTGTGCCAGTTCCAGTAAAGAGGTTCAACAAACTCTTGAGTCTTCTCAGAAACTCTGAATGAACTTACTCTGAGATGAGCAAGCCTAAGGTTTCAGTTTCAGATCAGCTTCTTTGAGTTGTTTCAATAACTGAGTATATTTACCTGGAGTTGAGAGCAGCAAAAAAAGGTCCTGATGCAGGATTATCATGGCAATCGCTGACTTAAAGCTGATTATTGTACTTTATGGGAGGGAGAAGTTTTTATTTAAGCACGAGACAAAAGAAAGAGGTAACAGATAACAGTGTTGATGCTGCTAAGTAGAAAGAAGCATCATGGAAGAAAACTGCTGTCAATGCGAAAGTTTAAATCTCAATTTTTATTATTATTTTCTTATTTTCTCACACTTATCCCTCTTAATGTCCTTTCCCTAGGATCAGTACCTGGATAAGTTCTTTGCATTGGTACATGCTTTAGATGAGCACATGTTCCCAGTCAGAATAGGAGACATGCGCATAATGGAAAACAACCTGGAGGCAGAGCTGAAATCCAGCATCGCAGCACTCAACTCATCCCAACTTGAACCAGTGGTTCGATTCCTTCATCTTTTACTTGACAAGCTAGTGCTGCTTGTAGTTCGGCCACCAGTCATTGCTGGACAGATTGGTATGAGACTGAACACACTTGACACTTAATCTAGGAGCAGCTTTGAAATAAAGTTGAATATATAATTGTGAAATGTTATGTAAAGGTGTTTTGAATTTCTCTCACCTCTGCAATACAAAGTCCATCTTTTAATGCATTTGTAGTGTGTTTTACCAGTTATCAGTGTAATGTCCACACAGCGCTAACACCAAATACTCTCGTGTGTGTGTATTTTTTAGTGAATCTGGGTCAAGCATCCTTTGAGGTCATGACATCTGTTGTGAACCGACTTCATAAATATTTGGACACTAGCCAGGACATGCATGGTCGCAACAGCCTACTGTCATCTTACATCCACTATGTGTTCCGCCTGCCCAGCACCGACCCCAATTCTCCATCTCCAGGTATTGTATAGTCAGCACAGTTGACATTAAATTTTTCTTTTGCCTTATCTGTTCTTTTTTTCTCCTTCTGAGTTAACTTCATCCAACACCCAGCCCACCCTCACTGCTCGTCTGTTATCAAAACCTGCCTGCCATAATTTTCCTTCTATTTTTTTTTTATCTTTTGCGTTTTCCCCTCAAAACCATTTTGTCCTCTGCCTGGCCAACACAGACTCCAACTCACCCCTAACAGGTAGATATGTTCCACGACTGTTTGTCTTAATCTGTGTGCATTAGTTCTTCAAACAAAAATGACAGTGTCTGCTTCAAGCCATTTAAGCTGTGTGATTTGCTGTGTGATAACCAGTACTTATTAACTCATAAACCACCCAGTACCTCTACAGACTGCCTTCCTTATACTGTCATTTTTATTTAGTAGTTGTATTTATTAATCACTATTAAGTGGCAAGTTCAAAACCATTTAGTAAAGTGAACTGGCATCTCTTTTTACATCCCACGTGACTTTTTTTCATCCTTTGTGTGTTGCCCCAGGTCCTGGAGGATTGGGGGGTTCTGTTCATTATGCCACCATGGCTCGCTCAGCTGTTCGGCCAGCCAGCCTAAACCTTAACCGCTCCCGCAGCCTTAGCAACAGCAACCCAGACATATCTGGCACACCCACATCTCCAGACGATGAAGTTCGCTCCATAATAGGCAGCAAGGTAAGGTCATCAGACAGGAGCCTGTAACTGTCATCATCTTAATTCAACTTATTGAGCAGATTTTGCATAAAGCTTAAAAGAGCACTCAACATGTTAGTTTTAGTCCCTGATGTAGAAAGAGGCAGCTAAAGTTTTTGAGCACTTAACCTTAAGGACTTTTTGGCTTGTCCATGCTGCACGTGGATGATAGATATCATAGTTAATCATTTAACATTACTGAAATGTAGCAGCTCCCTGTGATTTGTATAAAGTATTTTAGTTTAGTCTGTTTCCAGAGTCTTTATCACTTAACCTACATAATGTGGAGGCATCCATGTGCACTGTGACCCTGTGGAGTTTCATCAGTTTGTTACCTGTATAGCCAGTACGTAAACATAAGTTTGGACATCTTATCTCTAACCGCTGTAACGCCAACCTGTCACTCACTGTGCATGCACAAACAATGCTCAGTATGTGTAGGTAGTGAAAAGCAATTACTTGATTGTTTTATTTAATTAGAAAAACTGGATTATAATTTGACTGGAGCATAGTTTCCGTCTTTACTCTCTTTTTAAACATTTTTCTTTTTTAATTTTATTCATCTGTTGTCATGTATTCTGTCTTGTATGATTTTTATTTCTCTTCAAACATTTTATTTACCTCCGAAAACACATGAACCGTGAGTGAATGATGTAATGTGCCTTTCTAATGGTCTTAACTGTACTTATAAAGATGATATGATGGATGCAGCCCCATCTTGATGAATGTTCCCTTTTCCTCTTATGTTCAACTGAACCTTTCTTTTCTTGTCTTTGAGGTAGGGGAAGTTATTTTTAGACACAGTGAGAAAAGGGAGAGATAACCTATGTGCTTTGCTCCTTTGTGGTGCTGATTTGAATTTTGATTTACTGACAGCTAACCTTTTTATGGAGCCTTGGCATCTTCCAGCAATCATGACCTTTGAACCTCTTTAACTTGTCATTATTCCTTCCCTCCTCCTTCCCCCGTGCTGCTCGTTTGTACCCTTGCTTCCTGCCTGCCTCGTGTCCTTTGACCTTGGCGCCCCTAGGGCTTAGACCGCTCCAACTCGTGGGTGCACACCATGGGCTGTAGTGCCCCCTGGGGATCCAGCCCTGGGTCCGCTCCAGAAACCATGCAGGTGGTTTTATGAATGCCCCGTCCTCCACTTTACCTCACTACAAAAATAACCTTATTCACTCTGAATGGATACTGCAATATTGTAAGTTTTGGTTTTTTGTGTCTTTTGCTTGAGTCACTGATAGAAAAGTATCTTTATTTGTATTTTAAATTATATCCTCACTCTCTATTTGTCATCTCTAGACATACCTTTTTTGTACTCCTCTTATTATAGAGCCACTTTGTGTGCTTTAAACCATGACTGATGACCACTTTTTGCTAATATTTACAAAACCACAATCTCCATGAGCACTACAAACTTTGAACAGGGTTGCGAGTGTCACACAAAGCAATAAAAGACCAAAACTACTCAATATTGCAGCGTTCTTGTAAACTTTAAATCACACCCTTCCATGATCCCACACATGGGAGTCACAGCCGCCTCCATGACCCTCCTTCTGTCATGTTAAGCCTTGTTCACACATGCCATTAACATGTATCATTAGTAATTAGATCATGAGTAAACAGTTTAGTTACCGATGTGAATGTGCATATGATTTATCAAGACCCAGTTTCTTATTAGTCTGAGTCATAAACGATACATTAACAGCAAACATTGTTGTTAATGTGTTAATATCACTACTAAATTGACTTGCTTTTCATTTGTTGGAAGCAGTGTAGTCATACATCAGGTATCTGTTGTCATTGTTATTAGCACATTGTTTTACATTATGTGTGGAGAATCATTTTAATGTGTCATAAATCAAGTGAATCAAGCTTTTCAGTAACAGATCCAGGCAGGTCCAGATGATAATTAAAGAAATTGAGTAAATTTTGGAGAAGAAGGTGAAGGATACTTCAAAAACTCTGTCTCTTGAAATATGGGACAGGTAAGTGAGCTAGAGGTCACATAACTGAAAATAAAGACATCCTTTAGTCATGTAGGAAGTTATATAGAGAGAACTGTGCCTTTATGATTGGATCACTTAGGACACATATTGATGGTATGTGTGAAAAGAGTTTCAGATGTCGGCCCTTTTGCTTATCACCTCTCTTTTTCTTGTTACCCACATTAAAAGCCATATAGATCCAGATGTTTCTGAGCAAATTTTGACTGGAGACCAGAATTATTAATTGTATTAATTTGTAAACTTTAATCTTCTCTTCTCTCCGTGGTGGTTTTACTGATCATTTAAAGTTTACAGTACAGCCATCAGTGCTAAAAATAAAGCTGAGACATTTCACAAAGGCCCTTGTTGGGATAATGGAGAAAAAAAGGAGTGTTAACAATCATTTCCATCGTCAGCAGACTAGATTTTTATCATGTTCCTTTATTTATCTCTTTTTTTTCTCTCCTTTTGGGACTCCATCTGCTCTCAGTTAATCTACCTGCATGACTCTAACCCTACTTAACCATTCATTCTTGTCACTGGAGAATGGTGTGTTTATGAGTATGAATGTGTTCCATCATGTCTGAGGGATAAATTTCACTTTACATTTTTGTGTGCTGTTATGTTTTCTGTCATTTTAAGTTTTCATGAGATGAGACATTTTTAATTTACACGTCAAGATTTAATAGTAAATTTGCAATCATAGAAAGGCAACTAGATTACCAATCTACTGCCTTTGACATTGTAGGGTAGTCTTCTTCCCTTTTGCTGTTTCCACAGTGTTAGATTCACCAGAAGAGATGCAAAACTGTGCTTCACTAAACAGTTGGCTGTAAATTGGTGGAAAATGAAAAAGTCTTTGGATTTTATGGCCCTGTCAGAGGCCATTTTGCATCTCTTCCTTAAGCCATAGATGTTTTAGATTACGGGAACAAACATTTAGTGTTGTAGTCTTGTCTAGTGTCTTAGTGTTTTGTGTCTTCATGTGTGAAATGTCTGTGCAACAGATCACAAAAGTGTGTTTTTATGCATGTGTGTGTGGGGGTGTGTGTCAGCACACACAACTGCCTGTGTGCTGAGGAGTAGCCCCACACTCCTGTTGCTCCTCCACTAACCTTGCTGTCACCGTTCCATTCATCCCACTCATAGGCCATGGAGCGCTGTGGCAATCGCATGTCTTCGCACACTGAGAGCGCCAGTTTCTTGCAAACTTTAACAGGACGGTTGCCCACAAAAAAGGTAGAGCCACTTGCACTGGGGGAGGAGCCAACCCAACCCTTCCTCTTATTCACCTCCTCACTGTCCTGTTTGTGAATGTTTGCCTTTGGATTAGTTAATGTCGTATTTGGTTGTTGTGGAGTCTTGCTGAATGCTGTATGTCACTGATTTGCCTTATTTTTAATATGTGGAGGAGCTGTAAATATTGGTTTCAGTCTGGCTAATGCTGTTCGTGAGGTACAGTGAGCTGTATCCATATGGTCTGGCAAGTCTTCATCTGATGAAGAGTTCTTTCAGAGACATTCTGAGGCAGTTTCTTAATCACCTGTAATGATCCTACAAGAAATAATGAGTTAATATGCAAAGAATGGGCTTGTTTGACAATTAGCTCGCTATTTATTAAAGTTATTTATATAAAAAGAGATTTATTAGGGAACAATTCATATCAGTCATCACCAGACCGGTTTACTATTCTGTTTTGTGTATACACTCACCAGCCACTTCATTAGGTACATTAGTTAGTTAGTCAGTTCCAACCTGGTACTAATGATAACCTAGCACCAGGTTCCTTCCCCTTTTGCTTTCGGAACTGCCCTAATTCTTTATGGCATAGATTCAATAAATTGTTGGAAAGGTTTCTGAGATTTTGGTCTAAATTGACATGATGGCTTCTCTTGTGCACCATCTGTTTTTCACATTTGAAATCAAGATTCATCAGACCAAGCCACATTTTTTCAATCTTCGATTGTCTCATTTTTGTTGAGCCTGTGAGAAATGTTTTCTGATCTTGGCTGACAGGAGTGATACCCATCCAGACAGCTGCTGCTCACTGGATATTTTCACTTTCAGGCTATTCTCTGTAAACCTTAGGGATGGTTGTGTGTAAAAACTCCAGTAGATCAGCAGCTTCTGAAATACTCATTCCAGCATGTCTGCAACTCCAGTTAAAGTCACTTAAACCCACTTTCATCCTCATTGCAATGCTTGGTTTGAACCTCAGCATAATTTGATCGTATATACATTACTAAATGCACTGAGTTGCTGCCATGTGATGTGATTATGAGCTACTTGTATTAACAATCAATTAAACAGGCGGACCTAAAAGTGGCCCGAGTGTGTACGTGACAAAAAAGTTTTTTCTCATCAACTTAAAATTATATAGTCAACAACAGAATCTTTTCATGGAGAGCATTTTAAATTTGATTATGAATTTCTTTCTTCTCTTTTTTTAAAAATCACATTTAAAAATAAATAAGGAAGGCTTACCAGACAAAAAAATGTGTTAGCCAGACTATATTTGATCTCACTACTCAATACACAACTGAATTATTATAGCTGCACAATATTAAGAACAAATTAGTGCAAAAACATTTTGTCTGTTTTAAAAAATATTATAAAGAATCTGTAGTTGCTAACCTGAAACGTTACACCTAACCTTATTTTGTATTTAATGATTATATTCCAGTGTTGGGGGAGCAGAAGCTTTACTGGATTGTTTGTAATACTCTGATACTCAGGGTCCTTCCCCCAGGTTGAGAAAACCAGGACCAGATGAACTGGAATTTAATGAAATTTATATATTTATATATTGATTTGCTTTCATGGGGGGCTCTAGTGGCCTCTATTATACATTATTAGACAGGAAGGGGGGTAAGAGAGAGAAAGGAGCAAAGGGCTGGGGGTTTAAACCTGGTCTGAAGTGTCATGTCTTTTAATATTTTTATCTTTGCATAAAAAGTTAGCAAAGATTTATAGCCAGTGGAAATTGGTTTTAAATCTTAACCTGCATTAGTATTTGGGCTTACCGTATGTTTCCAGCACACAGCATTTAGAATGAGTTGCATTTTAAATAAAAGTAAAGTCGGAATACATTTGTAGGCAGCTCACATTTTCTCCACCTGGCTGTATTGCATTTTGTTTTTTGTTTCTGTCTCCATCCTTTCCTCTACATCTTTTGGTCTTCATGTATTTTGAACGTGTTACTCAGCTCTTCCACGAGGAGTTGGCTCTACAGTGGGTGGTGAGCAGTGGAAGTGTCCGGGAGGGTGCCCTACAACAGGCCTGGTTCTTCTTTGAACTAATGGTAAGAAGCAAAATCTTGAAGTTAACCTTAAAGATATGTGAATATGTCTTGTTGCGTTTACTGGTATATATATATATATATATATATGTTTTTATTTTAAAAAGCTGAGACTTTATTCTTATAAACTCTCAAACTGTAGGTTAAGAGTATCATCCACCACCTCTACTTCACTGAACGCTTAGAGTCACCCAGGAAAAACCGTTTTCCTGAACGCTTTATGGATGATATCACAGCTCTGGTCAGCACCATCGCTGGTGACATTGTCTCTCGCTTCCAGAAGGTAAGCCAAGACAAAATAAGGTAGTTCATGTCTAACCAACAGACTAGCAGCACTTTTTTTATTTCTAATGTTTAAAAGAATAGACAAAAACAGTCATTAAAAGAAAATAAATCACATCACACTGACATGGGAAAGAATTTTGCTAACAGCTAAAATAAAAAAATGTACAGACTTACGATAAACAGGGAGCAGAAAGAAGCTAATATTTATTCAAGCGTAGCTCCAGTTAATATACCACCACTATATACTTATTTATACCATGGTCCTGGTCAATACTCTATGCTGTTGGCTGCTAGGTGTCCATTAAAAAGTGATAATGGACACCTGTAAAAGAAGTTCCGGTCAAAAATGCAGGTGCTGGGTCTTACAGTCTACTGTAATGACAACTACATGGGTAAAGAGGTCTATTTCTCCACTTTTTGGTGGTTTTTTAATTTTTACGATCTTTTATAGGGTTCAGGAGTTATGATCGTAACAAGTACACATGTAACAGCCTTGTGGAGCTGCGGCTGATCGAGCTGCAGGTTCTGTGGCCAGAGCCACAGTCCAAAGCCACAGCTACAACCTTGCCTGTGGAGTTTGTTTCTTTGAAACAAAATTTTGCATCACCCTTTGGACACATCTGAAATGATACTTTGCATCACCTAACATAACATTAAGCAGTCATCTCACTTCCCTCTGCTGATTTGGCCTAATGTAACAGCTGCGGCCGACCAATCTGCAGGTTCTGTGGGCAGAGCGAGTCACCTTGGCAAAGGTGACAACATCGCAACAACAGATACTAAATAGTCTGCTTTTTATGATAAACTTGTGTTTTTAATAGTTAAAAATAACAACATAATCATATTAACAATTGACAAAATTTTTTGTAAATGTAAATCTTCCAATTCCAATTCCAATTTATTTATAAAGCGCTTTAAAAACAACACAGTTGACCAAAGTGCTGAACATCAAAGAC
>JBAMHV010000015.1:7495097-7508194 GCA_037177535.1 Pseudomugil gertrudae
GGAGGACTGGGGAAATGTGCTCATATTTACGTGTTCCTGTTAAAAGTCGTGCAGCAGCGTTTTGGACTAATTGCAGCTTTTGTAAATGACCATGGTATAGAAAATAACGGACTTTGTGAAGGCTTGGGACAGTTGCCTCACAAAGTCCATTATTTACTAATAATGGACACCTCGTAAGGCATTAACTCCAACTTAGAATATTATGCAGGCAAAACAGTATGTCTATACATACAATAGTCAGGATCAATAAATTAAATACTTCTCCAATTGCATATGGGAACAGTAATTTCTGAGTTTTAAAAATGGGTGTCAGTAATTTAGTTTGTTTCTTCATATCACAGTCTGACACTAATCCTGAACTTTACAATACATGTCCTTGATAGTAATTAATGCCATACAAACAAGATTTGGGACTTTTGTTTCATCTATTTAGGATCTCGAGCTCGTGGAGAGGCTAAACACAAGCCTAGCCTTCTTTCTTAATGACCTGCTGTCAGTTATGGATCGAGGTTTTGTCTTCACCTTAATCAGAGCATATTGGAAACAGGTATGTTATTGTAAATTTTATACTAAACCTGCATAGACTGCATGTTAAATTGTATTGAATTGACAGCAAATTTTTCATTACAGTACAATTAACAGTGTTACATTAACAGACTTACATCAGTGTGTTCTATTTCATTTCTTTAGGTGTCCACGAAGCTTTACACCCTGCAGAACCCGACCCTGGAATCTTTAAGGCTTGATTTCCTAAGAATTGTTTGTAGTCATGAACACTATGTCACCCTCAATCTTCCCTGCAGCCTGCTTACCCCACCTGCCTCACCTTCTCCCTCCGTATCATCAGCAACTTCCCAGGTCAGAGAAAAACACATTGGTTGAAATTATAGTGTCGATTTTTGCAAAGCATTTAGCCAGGTATTTGCAAATAAGACGATGATGAAAAGCTTGTTGTAAAGTTCTCTCTTTCCTTAAACAGAGCTCTGGGTTCTCCACACATGTCCAAGACCAAAAAATAGCCAACATGTTTGAGCTGTCTGTCCCGTTTAGAGAACAACATTATCTGGCAGGACTAGTACTGTCTGAACTGTCAGTCATACTGGACCCAGACAATGAAGGGTTAGTATAAAGTTTAAATCTAAACTTCTAAGTGTGAAAACAATGCATATGTTTTTATTTTCTCATTATATATCCTTTTGTTTTGCCTCGCTGTAGAATGTTTGGTCTTCATAAGAAAGTGGTGAGCGTTGTTCACAACCTTCTGTCCAGCCATGACTCTGACCCACGATACGCTGATCCTGAGGTGAAAGCTCGGGTCGCCATGCTTTACCTGCCTCTCATTGGCATCGTCATGGAGACACTGCCACAGCTTCACGACTTTACAGGTGCAGATGCTTTTTGTAATGACATACATTGAGACCTTTTAGATGCCTGCAAAATATGCCGTGGGTGTGACTAGATGAAAAACAATATTTCATTATGAAGATTACTCCATTCTTAGACTAAAAGTTTTAAAATTATTTACTTTAATGCTAAAAAAATTATTTATATTTTCTTTGATACTATTTAATTGCTTAATGTACATTAGCATTTATTGTGAAATCTGTCTGTCTGTCTAACGAGTGTCTTGCTTTACTTGTGTTTAAAATCATATTGTAAAGGAGCATAACAACAGCAGACTAAGCAGGCTAGACTACTCCAGCTTTTGACATATTTGGACCTTTAAATAGCAACATCGCTTGTGACCTAGGTTATTAGCTGAGCTTCAAAGAATTTTGTTGCCCTCCAACATAATGAACTTGTTAATCTGTAACTCCAGGTCATGCTTGCCTCACATTTTTTGCTCATTTTAGCCACTTACACTCATTGACATATCTGCCCAGGCCAGCACTTTATTGAAATTATGTTCTTGAAATTGTTTGAAACCCACCCAAAATTCTTACTTTTATTTACATTTAGTTGTTGTTATTGCACAACAGGCGCAGTGTTTCCCTTACTATTATAATAAACCCCATCCACAAAAAGGGAAAAACAAACTGTTTAACCTGGGGGAAATTATATATTGTGTCATTTTTTGGTGATTAAAATTTGGAGATACATTCTTCACAACATACAAAAATAGACAAACCCACCCCCTCCTCCCACCCCTAATATGACTCCATGACTTCTGTCTTTTTAACTGAAACTAGTAACATGTTAGTAAATAAAAAAATAAACAATAAATAAATGATAAATAAAAACTAAAAGAGAAGTAAAAACATTTGGCTCAGTACTGATGTTGATGTGAGGATACAATATTATTCAATCAAAAATCAGATCAATCAAAGATAGGACTAATATTTTAGGGTGTCAGTCACAATAAGCTGGGGGGAATGTGTGGCTTGGTGGAGGTCTGTGCTCTCAAAGTGCTTTTCTAGTTAATTTCTCTTTTTCTTTGATAGAGTCTCTTAACCAGTGGGGTCGGCCAGGTGGTCCCCAGGCAACAGCATCTGGCAGCGGGGGAGAAGAGGCAGAAGGAGAGGGAAACAGTTTCATCAGTCAAACTGTTGCTATGGCAATAGCGGGCACCTCCACTTCATCCCCAATGTCCCGACCAAGTAGCTTCTTACTCAACACGCAGGTCATTTTTATTCTCTACAGGACATAATGAGAGCCAGTTACCTGTTCATGGCAGGGTCTCGCTTCACCATACAATATTACATTTTTGTCGTCTTGTACCTGCTGATTATTTCTTCAGGCTAATCGGCAGCATGGTAGCTTCTCGGCTGAGTCGAGTCGCAGCCTCCTGATCTGCCTTCTGTGGGTCCTGAAGAATGCTGATGAGCTGGTGCTGCAGAGATGGTTCACAGATCTGTCTGTGTCCCAGCTCAATCGTCTGCTGGATCTCCTCTACCTCTGTGTCTCTTGCTTTGAGTACAAGGTATCCACAACAATAAATGCTAAACACGATTATCTTTATACTTGCATTTAATTAACTAATTGCACTCAATTAACTAATTTAACGCTATAAACACTATGAAGGGCTTTTGCATTTGCAGTGTGAAGTACTTTCTTATCTTTATTTTTTCCTCTTTTACATTTATAAAAACTGTGAATCTTTAAGCTCATCTAATTTTTGTTAGAATTTGTTAAATAATATTATTATTTGGCTGGAGTAGTTAACTTGCTGTTGTATATGCTATAGTTATTTCTTTCCTATCATGTGTTTTAGAGCCTTGCTGTATGTTTGCTCTTTTCCCCTTGCACATTTGCTTTCATGGTACTAACCTGCTTTGCTTGCTGCGTAGTGTGCTGCAAATAACTTCCCTGCTTCTCTCTGCTGTGTGTTCCACTCATCATCATCTTCATGGATACAAGGCCCATGTTGTGTTCACCATGCAGGGAAAGAAAGCATTTGAACGCATGAACAGCCTAACCTTTAAGAAGTCCAAAGATATGAAGGCCAAGCTGGAAGAGGCCATACTGGGCAGCATTGGGGCCAGACAGGAAATGGTGCGAAGGAGCCGAGGACAGCTAGGTGGGGCTACACATTTTAGCACCTGTTCACGCATGCACACATAAGGATAAATACACATATAATCAAATGTAAGTTAATGGAAATTGTCTGCCTCAAAAGCTTATGCAAAAACTTAAAGAAATGCTTACCATCAATAGTCATGCTCCTCTCTTACATGGTCAAGCATGTATCTATCAGTGTAGATACAGCTATATACAATAAGTTATATATTCCAGTGTATACACATCTTCATGTAAATTTACATCTTTCTTTTAGAGCGTAGTCCATCTGGCAGTGCGTTTGGAAGTCAGGAAAACCTCAGATGGAGAAAGGACATGACCCACTGGCGACAGAACAGCGAAAGACTGGACAAGTATGCACTTTCAAACACTAAATCCCTTCTCATATTTTTGCTTCTTAGGAAACCTGAGCCTTTTTTAAACTTAAAACTTTAGTGGGTGTTTTCAAGTGCAAATATTTCTATTCTAGTTCATTAAAAAGTAGAAAATTGGAATAAAATTAGACAAACCCGCATATCCATTTTTAAATATTTTGTAAGAGTTCAGTGCATTAAATTGAATTTCTGATACATTTTATTTGATACTCTATACCATTAAACCAATGCACAGCTGCACAAGAGAAAACGTTAAACAGAAGAAAACAGTCCAGATGATTTGCACATAATTTTTCTCTTCAGTAGATGGTGCGTTAGAATGGCAACTGGTTGATATACTTCATTCAGATAGCAGTTTGAGCATGTAATTTTGTCACTCTTTGAGCTCATTGATGCATCAACTTTCCCACCCAGTCAATTCCTATTCATGTTTATTGTGTTTATACTTTCACGTTTGTTATTATTCCCTTTTTTAAAATCGGTCATTAGGAAGCATAAGACAATATGATGTTCACTATTTTTGAATAAGAAACCAGTTGTTCACCCCCCAAAAAAGTTTATGTAATTTCTGTTCTTTTGTAAATTCTGTATCAGCATCTGTTTTGTTTTAATATCCATTCGTTCTCTCATGTTGCTGTGTGTTTATGTAGGAGTCACAGATCAGTCAGGTACTGTATGGGCAACATTTGCTGTGTGCTGCTTTCAGTTTCCCCCCTGCTTAGTGCCATTTAAAGGTGTAACATCATGCATGTCAGAATTCAGACAATTAAAGAGGACATAATGAATCACTTTTGTTAGGGCTTCATTGTAAGTTATTTGACTTTAAGCAAGTCTTTATTTATTTTTTTAGATTGATTTTATTCTGAGTGAAACAGTAATGTTTTAGCCTCTGGTATATTTTGAGCATGCATTTCTTCTCTATTTTAACTTTTAAAGTTCTCACATGCAAATGAAAGCACCAACAGAGACCCCCTGAATCCTGGTTATGACCCTGAATCCTCTGCCCCATCAGTCCCTCTGTCGTGGTAACATGTCTTGGGGTTGGTAGTGTTGCTGTGGGTCTGTTTGCTATTTAACCATTATGCTTCTTGTTTTGAAGTTTTGATTTGTGTGTCTGGGGTTTCTCTTACAGGGGAAAAAGGTAGAAATGCCTATTTTTGATCATTATTTGTTCTGTTTCAAACAAAGTAACATGTAACAAACAGCTTCTAGTTTGTACATTTCTCCAATAAACCTTAATTTGCAGCAGGGTTTGAATCATTTTGATTGCAAGCTGAAGACTGGTCCCTTTTTTTGGTATTGTCCAGCATTGAAGCAAGCAGAATGATGGTCTGGGTGCTATGTTGTGCTGGGCAATTTTGCTTTATCAAGAAGTACTTAATGAAGATCTGCTTGGTAAACTAAATTCCTTGTTTGTTAAATTATTTTGAAAGAAAAAAAATTTAATGTTTCAGAGTTTGAATATTGTCGCTGGACTTGACTGGAGAGGACAGAAAAAACCAAAAAGGAAAGTAAATAGATAAAAACAATAACGGATTGGCTGCCAAAGACTCTAAATGGCATCTATTGCATTTTCCAGTTAGGCTGTGTGCATTAGAACGTCCCCAAAATGCACTTTTGAGCATGCAGCCAACATGTTGCAAATGTGCTCTGAGTGTGCACTCCAAGACGCACACACCTTACCAGATGGGCTGTCCCAGAACTCAACATTCCAAAAGATGAGCCAAAATGGCCCAAAACGCTGCCAACATGGAGCCCTCGCTACAGCAATAGCTCGCAGCCAATGAGTTAAAGAATAGTCTCTTAATTTCCCTCAAATCTGTTAACCCTCGGGATATGGAAGGTGTAGATTTCTGCTAAGCTACTGAATTGGTACACATTGTGACCACTAGTAATTCTAAAAGGTAAAGGTCCGTGCAGGTTAAAGAAATTACTTTCAGTGCAGCCTTGTATTTTTACCAGGGTCACAACACCTTTCTTGTGATCGTCTTTCAGAGCATTTCAGATTATGTAAGAGGCTGAGATCCCACTTAGTACATAACAGTTTGCTCTTCTAACTCCAATTTTATGAGTGGAATGTGTAGAATAAAAAGATCATGCAAATTTAAAGACAACATCATCTACATTAAGATATGGAAGATCTTTTTGTGAGACTGTTTTCTGGTATCTTGATTGCAGGACAAGAGCAGAGCTGGAGCACGAAGCCCTCATTGATGGTAATCTTGCAACAGAGGCCAACTTAATAATTCTTGATACTTTGGAGATCATTGTACAGGTATGACAGAAAACATACAGACACAAATATCTAAATCTTTTAGATTTAGTATTTATGTCCTATTTGTAGGTTTACAGATCTAAATTCTGACCTCTTCTATGCTGTTTCACTCATTTGTTTCCCTCTATAAAACCTATATGTGCTCGTCTCCCTCCAGACGGTATCAGTTACGGAATCCAAGGAGAGCATCTTGGGTGGTGTACTGAAAGTACTTCTTCACAGCATGGCCTGCAACCAGAGCGCCCTCTACCTTCAGCACTGTTTTGCCACGCAGAGGGCCGTTGTGTCTAAGGTTAGCCTACTGGCCTGTTTTGATTAAGATATTGCAGTTTCTTCCAGAATTACTTGTTATTCATCAACCTGTGTGTTACTCTACCCCTTTAGTTTCCTGAACTGCTCTTTGAAGAGGAAACTGAGCAGTGTGCTGATCTGTGTTTGCGACTCCTGAGGAGCTGCAGCAGTAGCATCAGCACCATCAGATCCCACGCCAGTGCCTCCCTGTACCTCCTCATGAGGCAAAATTTTGAGATTGGCAACGTAAGTGCAGCTCTCAGACAAGAAGCTAACAACACAAAAAATTTTTTTAATTAAAAATATTTCAAATTTGGATTCTAACTTTAAGTATGTATCTGCAAATGTGATTGAATTAATATATAAAAAAAAAGTTGTGTGTGTATATATATATATATATATATATATATATATATATATATGTAAAATTAACCTTCATCGCAATAGTATCCTATGCAAAATACACATTGCTGCAACTGGCTAAACTGAAAGTTGTAGTCCCTATTTGCATATGTCAAGGAAATGATGTGACACTGTTCCAAACACTGCTGTGGATTCATGGTCTTTGTGTATCAGTGGCTTATGAAATGGACTCTTCTTGCCTACCTGCTCCATATCAGTGGTAATGGTTGTGACAGTAGTGCTCATGAAAAGACAAAAATGTGTGCTGAACATTGAACAGCATATCTGCTATTTGGAACTACCGGTTGACACATAACAAACACAGATATTTTACCAGTCATGTTTCATACTTGTCCCAAGCAGCAGGGGAAACATGTCCAATATCTGCTGTCACCTCCAGTGCAACCACAAGTTGTACACTAATCCAGCATCTGTTTTGTGTGTTGCACCATCTTGCGGAACCAACATTAATGTGGGTCTTAATTACCAGTATCTTATATCTGCCAACATGAACAGCAAGACTGAAAATATTCCACAGTTGTCCAGAGTTGGTGAAGAGGGTATTTCATACGGTGATCTTAAAAATGATTGTTTCCTATGAACATACAATATGAAGACATGATTTTGTGTTTTTCACTTTTAGAACTTTGCAAGAGTGAAGATGCAGGTGACTATGTCTCTGTCCTCCCTGGTGGGAACTTCTCAGAATTTTAATGAGGAGTTTCTCCGTCGCTCTCTGAAGACCATCCTTACCTATGCAGAAGAGGACCTTGAACTAAGGGAAACAACGTTCCCAGACCAGGTACTTATTATTATAACACTGAAACTGGCACCGCGTCCACTGCCGCTGGCTCCTGCACAGACTATTAATAGTATTATTAATAATACATTTTATTTGTAGTGCACTTTAAATTTCACAGATATCTCAAAACGTTACAGTAATGAGGGGTTAAAAAGAAAAAACAGTTCCCAACATGTGACAACATTTAAAAACTTTATTTCATGTAAAAATCATTAAAACAATTTTAAAAGGCCTTTTGAAAAAGAAACGTCTTTAGGCCTTTTTTTAAAGACCTCCAGACTTATGGTGCTTTTCCATTAGTACCTCTACTCTTCTGGCCCGGCAGTACTATACTTTACTCGACTGCTTTTCCATTACAAGTTGCGATCCTCTGAGGGAGGAGTCCCCGCACGCAGTGCAACTCTGTAGACGCTTTGTGCGGGGTCTGCAGAACACCACTGAAGAAGACGAACACCGCAGATGACCGACACAAAGATAGAAGATATCGCGTTAACTTTGAACCTGGGTCTCAGATTATGGTTATTCATGGGAAATAGGGCCACCAGACCGGTCAATCAATTTTTATTGATTTTTAATTTTGGGGGAATAGGAAAGGAGGAAAAAGGTTGTAAGGGTGAAGGGTTGAGAGTAAAGGAAGCAGAAAGAGCCTTCCCGCTTAACCCAGAGGTGGTTCTTTTGCTGCTGGCATTGGTGTTTCTGCTTGCCAAGTTCTTCCTGGGATTTTTGATCCTGGAGCTGAATGTGAATCTGGCTCAGTTTGGTCTTGGGTTTGTCTGCTTCATGTTGCAGCTTGGATGCAGAAGTCTCTTTTAAGTTTCTCCTCATGGAGTTTCTGCATCTGCTTAGATGCTAATGACTGCATAATATTGCTTTTGTGGACCTGATAATGAAGATCCTTCAGCTGATTCAGTAGGTCCTCATGTTGTTTCTGCAGAGCTGGGATCTTCTTTTCCTTTACATCCAGGGTTTGATGAAACTGGTGTTCAGAAATTGTCAGTAGAACTGAGCTGTGTGGGATGGTCTGTTCCTCAACATGTTTCATGTTGACAGACACTTTGTTTGCTGCTTTGCAGGCCTGCAGAAGCTCCAGTATTGGATGTGTTGCTGGAGGAGGTGGAGGTATTGATAGTGAAGGAATTGATTCAGGCTGTGGTTCTGTTGGTTGTTTTAGAACCACAGATTCTGAAGGGTCCCCACCTGGAACTTCTGATCCTGGGTTTCCAAATGTAATTTTCTGTGTATTCTTCAGGTTCTGAGGTTTCTTGCAAACGTCAATGATGGTTTTGTCTTTCTGATCATTGTTATAATCTTCAGGTGTTTTTGTCTGCAAAGTGTTCAACAATAGACCAGAGTAAGACTCACCTTTGTCCTGGATGTTTGGTGGCTCTTTAACCATCTTTAGTAACTGAGGAAATTCCTCTGAATAATCTTCATTGGTTTTGTTAATAGAGTTCAACGGTAGATCCCAGACAATCTCTCGTCTACTTTTCTTGGACTTCTTACATCGTTTTTTATGGTTTAACCTTCTGTTCTTCTGTTATTGTTATTGTTATTATTATTATACTGCCAGTGGCTTGTGTATTAACCCTTGACATTCCAAACTTTCTGCTAGAGTTTTTCCGAAAAAATTTTATGAAATTAAAAAACGAGTTTTTCAATTTGTGTCAAACCAAATGCAAGTGAAGCGACTGGTACATTAGAGCTTTGCAACACATAGGCATATTGTGTTGGTTGAATAAAGAAAACAAAACTCTGCTGATATTTTCATTTGAAAAATCCAAAGAACTTATTTTTATAGGTAAAAAAATAAAAATGAGCTCTCTTCCATTTTTGAAGACAAAAATCCAACGAACAACTAATTTATGTGGTCTGGCCTGATGCTCCAAAATTTATATTGGGGTGGCATCGAGGATTGGGGGCTTTGGGGGATATATCTCTGGCAGTCAGGGGTGACTGCGTAGGCCTAGTTAAACTGGTAATGCTGTTTAGTGACTTTGTCTATTTTTATTAAACACTTCTGTAAGGTTTTATATTTTTAAGTGTTTTCTGAGAAGCCACCCTTTTCATCTGGACCTCTGTAATTATTTTCCCAGGTCCAAGACCTTGTGTTTAATCTACACATGATCTTATCTGACACGGTGAAAATGAAGGAACATCAAGAGGATCCTGAGATGTTGGTAGACCTCATGTACAGGTACAGGTTACATACCTAACCAAGATGCTTCTTTTGATCACCTAAAATAAAGTATCTCTACTGTAAAATCATGTTAGCTGTGTGAGCTCCTGTGTTCTGAGTGTGCCCGTCCTCTGTGCATAACTTTAGAATTGCAAAGGGATACCAGACATCCCCAGATCTACGGCTGACATGGCTCCAAAACATGGCTGGTAAACATTCTGAGAGAAACAACCACGCAGAAGCTGCTCAGTGTCTGGTGCATAGCGCTGCTCTGGTGGCAGAATACCTCAGCATGCTGGAGGACCGCAAGTATCTTCCTGTAGGCTGTGTCACCTTCCAAGTAAGGCCACTTCTGGCTAAAATGTTGTTAGCACACGTTTATACTCAGTAAATGTCTGATAATGTATTTCCACCATGTATTTCATGTATAGTACATGTGATGATGTCCTTGTGTACTGCAGAATATCTCTTCAAATGTGCTGGAGGAATCTGCAGTCTCTGATGATGTGGTGTCACCAGATGAGGAGGGTATATGCTCGGGAAAATACTTCACAGAAATAGGCCTGGTGGGCCTCTTGGAGCAGGCAGCTGCCTCGTTTTCCATGGTGAGAGATGGTGTATTCATTAAATGGATATTGATACTCATGTTGCAGAGATGGAGTTTTTTTTTTTTAGCAAGCAGCTTTTCCACTATTATATAAACCCATTTTACCTGAAGTGACCATTTAGAGTTGTTCCACAGAATAAAGATGCTGGGTTGCTGACATATTTCCTTGAAATAATAGATTGATATGCTTGCGAGCAACACTCTGAGCATTATTGTATTTTTTTATGTAATTCAAACTATTTTGAGGTTTTGGTTGTTCTGGATGACTGGGCAACCAGCGATGTTTAGATTGATTTGCTCCTTCCCACAGGCCGGCATGTATGAGGCTGTCAATGAAGTGTACAAGGTACTGATCCCAATCCATGAAGCAAACAGAGACGCAAAGAAGCTTGCCACCATTCATGGTAAACTACAGGAAGCCTTTAGCAAAATTGTTCATCAGGTAAATTTACAACACACCTTTCTCCAGTATGTAAGCTGCTAAACTGATACTGAATATTTGTAACAAAAGAGAAATGTTTGCCTAAGTAGGAACCAACTGCAATTCATTATTTGGCTTCTGCTATAGAAATATTTGAGATTTTATTTCAGATGCTTTTTCTCATGTTTATATTTATCTAGTTAAGAGTTGTTTGGTTTAGTTATTCTCAGTCAAAGACTTAACAGTAATGTCAGTGAGGCAGTATTATAGATCCTTCCCTCTGTAACTAAGTCCAGTAGTGCCCAAGTTCACAGCAGAATTCTAGATGCATCCCCTCTCTAACACCATTTAGCCATTTGATTCAGGTGTGTTGTTTGCTGTGTGTTGGAGAGGAGGTGTGTCTAGATGTTGCAGGGTGATAGATCTTGAGGACTCGACATCCCTGACATAAGGTCTTTACACATATACTCCAAATTTTTTATCCAAATAATTTGTATGGCAATATTTTTTATCGGATCAGTGCCAAGGCAATGGGAACATTCACACTGACAAAATTCTTTCCTGCGGTTTTGCAAAAAAAAATGTTTCCATTGTCACATCCGATAGATACATAAGTGACTTAATAGCATCACTAGAGCTGAACATTGTATCACCATGGCAACCATGTCCGAGCGTCTTGATCCGGTTGAGTAGGCACTCAGGAGGAGCTTGTTGCTGAAACAGATCCTCAAATGACCTCACGGACATCCTGAAATAGGTCCTGAAGCAGCCGTGGTACAACTTCAGCTTCTGGACTAAACAGTTCAATTCCCCAAATTCTCCTCTCGTCTCTAGAATTAAATCTGCGCTTTTTTTTTCCACTATTGCCAGCAACAGCACCACATCGTCGTCGTTTCATGTAAAATCTCTTTGTTTTTCTCACAATGCGAATCTGTTCTAGAATTTCCATCATTTATTCACAGTTTCACATCGCACCTGGTGTGCACACACAAAGACATTGTTATATTATTTCTGATTATTCGCAGTTTCGTGTCATTTATTTGCATCAGACTCAGTGTGTACAGGCCTTTAGTCTAAAGATCAAAGTGGATTTGCATGAATCACCATCTTGGCATCTGAAGTAATGACATTAAGCACACGGTGTCTCAGGCTGTTCTTAAATTTAATCCAATGTTTTTTTATTTTGGGCTTGATACTTGGCGTGCCTTTTTTTGTCTTGTGATTTGTGTGATTAAAGACACACAAGATGTTGAAAGTGACTCCAATCTAGTTTTTTCTTCAACTGCAATTGTGTCCCACAATGATGTAATTTTGTGTGTTGGCATGGTTACGGTGGTTACACAATTACTGTTTACTTTTTGAGGATAATAATAATGAGCTTAAAGTCAGACGCTCTGTTCTCCAGCTCGACAGCTTAGTGTCTTGTTGTTACATCCTGTGTGTGTACCTCTCCTTGTCTGTGTGGTGAGGGTCGTATGTGTGTTGTTCACATGTCCTGTATTCTCTTTGTTACACAGAGTACTGGCTGGGAGGTAGGTGGTCCAATAGTTCCTGCTTGGCCCTGCTCATGTTTTTCTTTTGTACTTTTTTATTTGCCAGCTGTGGGCATTCTGTTGCTCTCTTTGCTTTATTCCATACATCCAGTTCATTAACATCTGCAGACAAACTGCCTCATTGGAGACACTTGCTGTGCAATCAGCATCATCCTACCTGTTTTCCTGTTTCCTTACTCCTCTTCTTTTTTTAAGAGGAGTTTATGTCATTAAAAAAGTGAAAGTGCTGACAACTGTGCATGGGAGCCGTGGTGTGTGACACTAATGACAAAAGTCTATGTGAATGCATCACCTGCACAATCTGCACGTTACCCATCCTCATCTTCTGTCTGTCCACTAGTGTCAGTCAACACATTTATTGACTGGCACCATCTGCTGTCACATTTTATCTCCTCCTCATCCACAGGGCTCGATTTTAGTGCACTGAAGAGTCATGAAGAGTACCTATTAGCTTAGCCACACCATACTCATGGATCGTTCTCAATGCACACATTTTAATAAGCATTTCGAAACAAAATAATACCAACCCTTTAATCAGAGCTGATATTGTCTAAGGCAGTGTTTCTCAACCCTGGTCTTCAAGTAACCCTGGCCTGCATGTCTTAGAGCAGGGGTGTCAAACTCAGGTCCTCGAGGGCCAGTATCCAGCAGGTTTTTGTTGTCTCCATGCTCCAACACAG
>JBAMHV010000015.1:7510648-7522844 GCA_037177535.1 Pseudomugil gertrudae
ACACACAGCAAACCCTCCTCACACTAGCACACACAGCAAACCCTTCTCACACTAGCACACACAGCAAACCCTCCTCAAACTAGCACACACAGCAAACCCTCCTCACACTAGCACACACAGTAAACCCCCCTCACACTAGCACACACAGTAAACCCTTCTCACACTAGCACACACAGCAAACCCTTCTCACACTAGCACACACAGCAAACCCTCCTCACACTAGCACACACAGCAAACCCTTCTCACACTAGCACACACAGCAAACCCTCCTCACACTAGCACACACTAGCACAAACAGCAAACCCTCCTCACACTAGCACACACAGCACACCCCCCTCACACAACAAACCCTTCTCACACTAGCACACACAGCAAACCTTCCTCACACACAGCAAACCCTCCGCACACTAGCACACCCAGCAAACCCCCCTCACACTAGCACACACAACAAATCCTCCTCACACTAGCACACACAGCAAACCCTCCTCACACACAACAAACCCTCCGCACACTAGCACACACAGCAAACCCCCCTCACACTAGCACTCACAGCAAACCCTCCTCACACTAGCACACACAACAAACCCTCCTCACACTAGCACACACAACAAATCCTCCGCACACTAGCACACACAGCAAACCCTTCTCACACACAGCAAACCCTCCGCACCCTAGCACACACAGCAAACCCAGCAAATCCTCCTCACACTAACACACACAGCAAACCCTTCTCATACTAGCACACACAGTAAACCCTTCTCACCCTAGCACACACAGCAAACCCTTCTCACCCTAGCACACACAGCAAACCCTTCTCACACTAGCACACACTGAAAATCCTTCTCACACTTGCACACACAGCAAACCCTTCTCACACTAGCACACACAGAAAACCTTCCGCACACTAGCACACACACCAAATCCTTCTCACACTAGCACACACAGAAAACCATCCCCACACTAGCACACACAGAAAACCCTCCGCACACTAGCACACATTGAACTGACAGGGATACTTTACTCACAAGTTTATTCTCAACAGATTAAATGGCATCAAACTGCAGTTCAGATATAAAAGGTTGAAACTTACTACTCATAATCTGAAGTAGCCTAGATTGTTTTAACACTTTACTACTATACTATACTGTCATTTGGCAGACACTTATCCAAAGCGGCTTACATATGATAAGCACTTATATTAACCATAGTTATTAACCTAACATGCATGTCTTTAGCATAGAAGCTAATATCAAGCTGAATTGGACACAATTTAAAAAGCAGTCCTCTATCTCCTGTGGGCTCTATAAACCTAGGCACTCCCATATTCCTCTGTTTCTTGTTTAAATTAGAGTATGTACCAGTATGTTTGAAGACATAAATGAATAAACAAAAAGCTAGTTTGATGTTTTTTATGTCTTCAGTCAATTTAACAGCATGCCTGCTGATAAGGATTAACTTTTAACAGGCAAAAGATTTCAACAGTGAATGCAGAAAGATCTTTACTTGAATGACATGAATAGGAGAAGTGGTGGTTAATGATATATTGTGAAACCTTGCAGTATGCAGACAGTGTGATGTAAAAGATGAGATTAATTGTTTTTAGGTGTTTTTGAAGGCTCTTTTCTTTCATTTTTTAAATTTAGTTATACTTTTTGCTGCTTGTTCTATGAAGATGTTTTATTTGATTTAATTTGTTAAACAAATCTGTACGTTTTATTAATTGCTTTACATTTGTCTCGTCAAGACTTAAAAACTGAAAGGTGTTGACGTGCAGACTACTTTTTTCTGATTTTTTTTTGTGCACATCCTCACTACATATACATCTGTACAAGGTACTAATCAAACAGAACAGGAAGATTTGTCCCATATTCACTATGATGTTCTAATGATTTGGACATTGCTGTTTCACTTTTGTTTTAAGTTCTATGAAGTAATCTTTTGTTTCAGGGCTGACTATCTTTTCAGATTAAAAGTTTCTATACATGTTCTTTCATCTGTCTACTCAAAAGGCTCCATGGAAAAGAAGCGATAGGTTTTGGACTAATAAAATTCAGCACAGTGCAGCACAGAAACAGAAAGACAAAAAGACTGGAAAACTTGCTTTTAAAAGTGCTCAGATCCTGTGTTGTGCCCTGTGTTGTGCCCTGTGTTGTGCTGTGAGTCCACATGTTGGGATGACTGTATAGAATATACAAGTTCTCACAGTTATCAGTGTTCAAACTGGAAGGGAAGAAGTCACAATTGTTTGATAATGAGGTGACATATTAAGCCACAGATCCTGGGAAGGATGCAAAACCGAAGAATTCAGGGACAAAAAGCTTTGATCCAAAGCACAAGACAGTTGTCACTTTAAATGACAGCCAAGAAGTCTTATGAGGGGATGTCAAAGCTTACAGAAAGACAACCATCAGTGCAGATCCGACAGATATTTTACAGTAGAGCCGTTTGACTCACCAAATGTTTCATAACTACTCTCAGAGAATTCCTGAATCCTAACTTCCTAAATTGGTCTGAATTCCTGTGTTCAGGAAGTCTTTCAGTCTTTGATTTATCATTAAAAACTCATTTAAAACCTTTTTGTTCCTATCAATACTGTGGGGTGATAAGACATTAGCTGAATCTATGTAAAAGAGTTAGATACACAAATGAAAAGCTTTACAGGCTTTGTAATGCTCGTCTGGTTAGCAGAATACAGCATTGTATCTCTGCAGCGTCTGAGGATAAACTCTTATTATAATACCTATGTAAGTTTCTTTTTTTTTACCAAATATATTCTTATCTGACCATTGCCTCTGCTCACAGAATGGGAAGCGGATGTTTGGTACGTACTTCAGAGTTGGATTTTATGGTTCGAAATTTGGCGACTTGGACGAGCAGGAGTATGTGTACAAAGAACCTGCCATCACAAAGCTGGCTGAAATCTCTCACAGGCTAGAGGTAAACTCAGCCATGCAGCCTGTCATGTGTTTATTTGGTCATATTTCTGATATTTGAGCAGTAAATCATCTTTCAATAAGAAGTAAAAAGACCCCGGTCTGTTTCTGGTTTTAGGGTTTCTATGGGGAGCGATTTGGAGAGGACCAGGTAGAAGTCATAAAGGACTCCAACCCTGTAGACAAGTGCAAGTTGGACCCCAATAAGGTTAGTGCTGAATAAAGCATATATGTAAATGCAGACTGGATTGGCAAAGGAAAGAGGGTAATCTGAATATCTCCTTCATTCCTGCAGGCATTCATCCAGATTACGTACGTGGAGCCGTACTTTGACACGTATGAGATGAAGGACCGCATCACCTACTTTGACAAGAACTATAACTTGCGTCGGTTTGTGTACTGCACTCCCTTCACTCTGGACGGAAGGGCCCACGGGGACCTGCACGAACAGTTTAAGCGCAAGACCATCCTCACCACCTCACACGCCTTCCCTTACATCAAGACACGGATCAACATCATCCACAAAGAAGAGGTAGGTGATCAATATACCTGCTGTTATAAGGAAATTGTGACAGTGAGCTACCGCCACCATCAAACATTATAGATTGGAAAAAAATGGCCTCTTTGCTGTCACGTTAGTCTGGGAAATAAAATGGCTTTGCTGTTGTATTCCAGATTATATCCACACCTATAGAGGTGGCAATAGAGGACATGCAGAAGAAGACACAGGAGTTGGCTTTTGCCACCCACCAGGACCCTGCTGATGCCAAAATGTTGCAGATGGTGCTTCAGGGCTCAGTGGGCACCACCGTAAACCAGGTGAGCCATCAAAGAAAAGAAAAGTGAATTTGTACCTTGAAACTAAGCGAATTGTGTTTTTTTTCTAAGGGTCCTTTGGAGGTAGCTCAGGTGTTCCTGTCAGAGATCCCCAGTGACTCGAAACTGTACAGACACCACAATAAGCTACGGCTGTGCTTTAAAGATTTCACAAAGAGGTACATAGTGGATGGGGAGTTGGGTGTGTGTGTGTGTGTGTGTGTGTGGGAGGGGTCTGCTTCTGCACACTCATATTTACTGCATACTTTATCAACACTGACTGGAAGTATTAAGAATTTACATACCTCCTGTTATGCTAATTTCCCTTCCAAAGGTGTGAAGATGCCCTTCGAAAGAACAAGAGCCTGATTGGACCGGACCAGAAAGAGTACCAGAGAGAGCTGGAGAGGAATTACCACAGACTGAAGGAGGCACTGCAACCCCTGATCAACAGGAAGATCCCTCAGCTTTATAAACCTGTCCTACAGGTCAATTCACACAGGTAGGACAGTGCATGGTTTCTGTGTGTGTGTGTGTGTGTGTGCATGCACACCTGGTGGGAGCTGATTATTTCCTGTGAATGTTTCTGAAATTAGTCTTTGTTTTTGCTCCTGTAACGATCATGCAGCAAACGGACAGCTTGATAAGGTAGTTTTCAGACTACATTGTGTGTTGTGTTTTGTTCATTAGGAAAAATCCTTTTAGAGCAGTTTTCCAGAAAAGAGAAGGAAATGAGGACGATGTGATTAAAGAAAGACTAGGAAAGACCTTAATTATCATCATAAGTTACTTTTATAGCTGCACAGTGTGTAAACACAAGGTGGAAGCACAGCGGTATCAATGAGGACTGTATTCCAATTAGAAGCTAATTAGCATGAACTGGTGAAGTATAATAGTATATATAAAATTCAGTAATATAGCTGAGATTACCACTATATATTTAATTACGGTATTTGTTTACATATATGTGTGCAAATAAGATAAAAAATAAAACAAAATATTTGTTCAGCGGCCCAAACTGGTAACCAATCCAGCAGAAGGAAAATGAGAAAGTACTCAAATAAATCTAATTACTACTCTTTGTTTTTTTCCTGATGCAAAGACTTCTTTTTCTACATTTGCAGAGATTCCTTCAGCAGGATGAGTCTTCGCAAGCTTGATATTTGAAGATGAAGAGAATGCACTCGCACACACACACTGTCCTACACAAAGACGAAACAGAAATTGCAATATTAATTTATTCTCAAGTGTAAATAAGAGCGTCTCTTGGATGGTGGTGAGTGTTTAGGAAAGCGTGTAAAAAGGAAGGCTAAGAGTTGCAGCTTGGTACGTCATTCCAGTGTCTTAATTTGTTTACAAACTGTTACGCAATCAGCAAAGTGAACAAGTGGATCTGAGATTAAATAGATACCTTGGCATTTATTAGTCTGTGGTTGTCATTTAGTTACAGTTGGGATGTTGGTCTCTATGCTACCTTAAAGAAAAAGCTAATGGATATCAACAGAACTGTAGCTGGAAGCTGACAGACCACTGAAAATGAAGAATGCTTTGAAAACAATTCAAGTGCCAAAAATCCTTTTTTTCCAGCCAAACTTTTTACAGATGTCTACAGAATAGGTACCATTTTAAAAGTCAAGGTGTCTTTTTAATCATGTACGATGTGTCAAAAGCTGTGTTCAATTTAATGTGCGCACTTTTTTATTATGGTGGAGCAATGCATTTTACAACTTGAAACTTTGTATTTCAAAGTTGATGAAAGAAAATGGAAAAAAATAAACATGCAAAAAATGTACCAGTATTTATCATGATGCTTTTATCAATTTTAGTTAAAGCAGCTATGTTTTTAAGTTAGGTACTACAAACACCCTGTATAATTTTATGTAGTTTGTTTTATTTGAAATATTTTACTAAATAAATATTTTAATGTTCACATTGTGTGATTTGATTGTTGTTCTGTTTATGTGAGGAAAGAAACTGCATAAACAAAGAGGACGTACAAGTAAAAACTTTATTGCCAATAGTGTGGACCCTCCAACACAAAGTGGATTATAACTTGGATGGGGTACAGTTTCACCAACACAAATAAGGTTTTATGTTTTATTAAAAGAGATCTTCAAGTGAAATACCAGTTTTAGAAATAATTTCAGTCTATAATGTGATGTTTATATGATTGCTTGTAAAATATTCCTCAAATCATGATCCAAAACTGATCCAACAAACGTAACTCAGGTGCAGACAAAGATCTACTGATCCGACAGGTCGTACAACAAGCATACATTACTCTTCAGGATTAATAAGGCTGCATTTCTAATATGTTCTTCTAGAATTTGAGGTTGGAAACCAATTTGGGCATGTATGAGGAAATATTTGGCTGATGTATGAGGAAATATTTGGCTGATGTATGAAAGCGGGCTCCACAAACATCAAGAGGAGGAATAAAAAGGTGGTGTTCCTTTCCTCCAACAAGGTGAGGGACTTCTATAATCTGTGGCATGGGTTAGGTTACTCTTAAAACAAAGTGCAGCTCAAGATTGTAATTATTGTCTAAGCAACATGCTAGAATTTCCACGGAGATATATCCTGGCTCCTACCTGCAGTACGTGTTGGGATCTCACCGTGCATGGATTTTATTTTTTTAAAAAGCTTCAACTCAGCATTTCTCTTACCTTAATATGCCAACAAAATCAATTACAGCTCAAGTGAAGCTATAAAAAAATCAGATTTAACATCCCTGGTTGCACAAATATTGGATTTATTCTAAAACTTAATAAAAAAATAGCTTAAAACTTTGTTTTGACGTTGCACACTAAAGTCTGAAAGTACACAACTGAACTTTTTCAGTACCAACAACAGCTTTTATAAGATCTAACATCTGCTGCTGATGTAAACGTAGTCTTATTTTAGCTGGTTCCAGCAAACACCAACATCATGAACTGAAAGCGAGCTGATTTTAAGCATGATTTACCCATCAGCATAAACCCTAAAAACCAGAGATCGTTCCAGAAGGAAAAAAGGTAGGCAAACTGTTTATAAGAAAATATAAGGCAATAGTCCAAATATTCAGCACTAACAATCTTCAGTAAATGAACATAAAAAAATTAAGCAGAACAAAACTTTGTGTATTTACTTTCATGAACCTTTAGATTAAAAATGATTTTCCTACTTTGTAAAAATAAACCAAACTTTAAGTGATAAAAATCTCAGTACAGACTGACAAGTATTAAAACCAGTGTCAAAGAAATGACAGTACAAACCCTGTACACCACACTCCCAACAAAAGAGGCCTCCCTGATGTCAAACTGTAGGTCTTTATAAAGCTGAATTTGAAGACAAGCTGGTTTCCATAAAAGTGGTCTCTGTACATTGAAAAGATCTTGGTCCCACAGGAGACAACTTCTGTACAAGTACAACCAAAAACAACCTTTGAAGATGGACAAAGTTTTGTTTTTGGCACTGGGGATACATCATTTTGAAAAACCCTGTGTTTATTTGAGTCCATATTCCGGCACCCGTTTGTAAAACAGCAGGTAAGGTGTTGATGAAGAACATGTTTCAGGAGAGCAGGCTCGAAGAAAATCCTCTTCCTCAAATAAACGCACCTCAGAGTCATCAAACAGAAGCCATTTGCCCTCATATCCCAGCAGGTTGTTCAAAGCCTGCCGCTTTGAGGTCTCCATCCCGCCGCAGAAAGAAACGCGAGTCTCCTTTGAAGCATCTGATTCCTCTTTAAGCCCAGCTTCAGTGTTCTGGCTGGAACTACTGCTCGTCTTTTGTTTCGACCCCTCTGCTGCTCCGCTACCGTCTGCCTTTTCTGTCCGTTTGCTGCCATTTCGAAGCTCATAACTGGATAGACTCCTTTGTCCTCCCAAGAGTCCAACACCACCTTCTGACAGCTTTTTGCTTCCTGATTTAGAATTAGCCAAACTAGCACGTCTCTGTCCCCTTGTATTCACGCGGAAAGACACCTCTTCATCCTTACAATCTTGAACTTCATCTTTCTTTAGTCCTTCTGTGCGCTCTTTGTCCTCCTCCTCGACTTGTGTTTCTTTTTTGTCACGCAGCCAGAACCTCACCTCCTTTAGATCAGACATGCGAATATAGGCAGTGTAGTGGCCACTGCTAATTGTGACGCCACTGTGCATTACCACAGCAAACAGCTGGTAGTGCTGCCCTTTAGTAGACGAGGGTTTGGTACACCACTCCTCCAGGGACAAAGTTAACGGTGTCTGTAAGGGGGTATTCACTTTAGAGAGGCCGGCATAAGGGTCCAACCTGGGAGGAAAATGAGGGGATGAAACAGATTAATATGACAAGTCACTTGTTTTAAGGATCATTTGAGAAATTCACTATCTAATAAATACCTTATTGGACTAGATGATTATTTACATCCTAAACACCAACATTTTTGTTCATTTATTTAAACACAACCACTGCAACTGTACATCTGAAAGGCTAGATCTGTTGAAAGTTTATGAGCTCACTCTAAGCTGTTGGCAGAGAAGCGCTTCAGATGGATGGTGATGACTTCGGGAGTTTTGTCAAACAGCAGACTTCTCTCCGCCTCAGTGTAATGATGGCAGGTTTCACAAAAGTATTTGTCTTCTCCAACAATCCGCTCCACTGAGGCAAACTGAGCAATGGCCCATTTCAGAGACTTCTGCTCTGGTTTGGGGTCTGGAGAAACTGGGAAGAAGATGAAAAAGTAAATGGCATTTTTATCACAAGAATGTGTGAGATGTTCTTTTCAGGCTGAGTGGGAGATCATTTCTTTATTCTGCCTCTACAAGACGGTATAAATAATAAACTACTACAAAAATGTCATTCTTATCTAAACCTGTTTATCACAGGGTGAGTGGTAGTTGTTTGTTTATTCTTTGAAAACACACCCTCACCTTCAGGGAGGATATCTGGGCTGATGGGTTGCTCATCGAGCACTGGGACACTGATGTCCTGGAAGTCTTCTTTCCGCTCTGTGAAGCTTTCACACTCCAGACATCGAGTCCTCAGGACTAACCGACCGTGGAACAATTGGTCCATCAGGCCTAGATCATCTGAAGCGGACAGAAATACACAAACACATAGCTGAAAGATCCTGTTGGATGTTTACATGGTAATAGTAAATACTGTGTTTCCAACATGTTTTATCCTACTTTACTAGAAGAGTTGAATGTCTCGTTTCTCACCACTTACCTTCATGTTTCTTTGTACTCTTGTCTTCAACATTTTTAGGTGGAAGATCTTGTCCAGCTTTTTTATTTTGTCCTTTTTCCAGCTCCGTTTTGTTCTGGCTCCTCAGAGATGTGGAGCTGATCTTTCCCACGCTGCAGAACTTGGAAAAAATACTTGGCTGTTTTCCAGACGGTCTCAGCCAACTCAGCTTAGCTCTCTTCTTCCTTTTCCCTTCTGTCTCCTTAGATGCATCATCGCATTTCCCTTCATTTCCTCTCTCCTTATTCTTAACCCCCTCCTTCACTGCCTCCTCCTCACCTTTATTCTGATTGCTTTCCACTGGGATCTCACTGGAGGACTTCCTCTTGGAACGAGTGAGAGGTCCGTTTCTACAGATGTTTTCCTCTGCAGTGTCATATTTTTTTGACTTAACAGACTTTGGCTTTTTCTTGGCATTTCCTACTTCGGTGTCGCTCTTCCTCTTTCCACTGATTTGCCCATCCTCATCCGTGAGGGGTTTGGATTCTGTTTCTAAACAGGTGACAACTGCATGGATGTCATGTTCCACTTTAACTTCTCTATCATCCTTTTCCTTCCATTCCAACTCCAGCTCCTTCCTGATGGTGTCGCAGGCCTCCTGGATGTATCCCAGGAGACACTGCAGAACCTCCTGAGCATCATGCTGGAGAAAACCTTCATACATAGGGTTTAGCTGCCTGCAACAACAAAGCAGAGGTGATAAATACACAAGGAGAAATAAAATATTTAAAAGAGGATCTAAAAAAAAACCCTGTGTACTACATTACTCATGACTTTGTAGGAAGTGTTTGATCATACAATTAAAGTTAAAACTGAAATTAGAATATAATTTAATGGTATTGTTACCTGAGTGTGCCCAGTACTTTCCGCGGTGGTGTGGCCAGCTCTCCTTCACTGAAGCTCTCAGGGCTGAGCAGGATGCTGGACTGCAGCTCCTCTATAGAAGCGATCAGACTGCTGAAGCTACTGAGCAGCTCGATGTGAGCTGGCAGAGACTCACACACATTATCTGACTGCTGACTTGGAGCCTGAAGAAAAAAACCCAAAGGCCATTACAACCTAAAAAAGATCTTTAAATAGTGTCAAATAAAAGGTTCAATAACATAAAAAACATTTTTCTCTTTTATTGTACAAATTTAAAATAATGCAGCCAATTCAGATTGAAACAGTTTGCATTGGACCAACCTCTTCATCTTTATCCGGTTCAGCCTTTGCCTTGTCTTTTCTTTTGGAGATTTCATACAGCTTCTTTATGCCTTCTCTGAACCCTGGGCAGTAATACAGAACCTAGAGAAAACATTTAAACAATGATTATTTTGTTTAACTCAACTGTTAAAAAAAAGATAGTTAGCAAAAGGACAGTGCTTCTTTAGTAAAAGAGAGTTGCAAGCTAGCTGAGCAGCCACTGCATGTACAGAGGCTACAGCAGGGGTGCCCGAATCTGGTTAGGAGGATCTACCAACCTGCATCTCTCCTGTAACACACCTGAATCAAACAGCTACATTTTCTCTTCTGCGTGTCATCTAGCTCAGCAGAGACCTGGTAACGAGCAATTCATTTGGACAAGGGTTGCATCTAAAAGTTGCAGGATAGAAGAGCTTGAAGATCAAACTTGGGCACCCCTGGGCTACAGCATCCTGATGCATCTGGCCAGGGTTTGAACCCCCAACCTTTGCTGCACGCCATTTCCTGTCAAACTACTGGGAAATAAAAGCTGCTACAGTGGAACTCAGCTGTCATGCTATCCATGTCTTATGTCAGCACTTTGCAATGCTGCAAAGACAGAAGTCTCTCCAGCAAGTCTCTCGTGCTGCTTTTAGGACACACACAGCAGTGATTCCTGTAAAATTCTGAGTATGAACAGAACCAAACAAACTGGAATGATCACTACTTTTGCTCTCCTGACTGCATGCACCTACTACACGTCATGAAGTTTTATAAAACTTGAATGTATAAGACGTCATCTTTCTGTGCAGTTAGGGCCTTAAGGTAGTGTTGTTCTTTTACTGGATGTTCTTTCCTATAAGGAAGAGCGTCTTATGGCAAACAAAAAATGACATATGACACCGCAGCTACAGACTCAATACAAATAAATGTAACACAGAAGATCAATTTAGTGCCTTTTCGTCTCTTCACAACCAAACTCTGCCTCTTAAAATGAGCTGATCTGGACACACAGCGTGTTGCAGTAAGGTCAAAGAAATTCTGGTGGAAACTCTCCAAGAACATCAACTCTTCAAAAAGTTAAATAGATATAAAAACTGTGAAGCTGCTGTAAACAAGGGACTCCATGTTAACGAGTAACTTGACCAGTTAAGATGTTTTTGAATTGGACTTTGAACAGATTTCAATAAAAACAAGCTCCTGATTCTGCAAACTCAAGTGACAATGTTTAGTTCCTACAGACAATAAAATGTTTTGAAACTTTGTTATGCATAATCTGGAACTAATAAAAAAACTACTGTTTTCATAGGAAGGTTTTGGGTCACATGTGAAATACACTATCGGGTGATGACTTGAAAACTATGCTGACTGTCATTTGCATTGACTGTTTAGGGAAATCAGAGGAAAAACTTTTTATAATAATTTGGAACGCTGTGTAAAGTAAACTGTAGGACACAGGGTTGCAACATGAAGAGCAAAGACTGTTGAGCAGAGCACTTTCCTTCAGTCAACTTACCTCAAACCCCAATGAACATTTTTGTGAAACATAGATTGAGCTGTCTTGCCCTTTGAAACATTATCACTTTCAGCATCAATAATATTGTTTTAACTAGGGATGCACCGAAATGAAAATTCTTGGCCGAAACCGAAAATAAAAAGACCATGGCCGAAAGCCGAAAACCGAAACAAATATTATGCCAGTTACGAGTACTATTGCATTTATGGTTTAATGTAATGATTATAATGTAATTTATAATGTTGGCGTAAACGTGAAAAACTATTTAATTTACGTCCCACACTGTAAGCCCGGGGCTGGATCAGCAGCGGATTTGCAAATATGCTCTTTGTTTATCCAGTGAGCATGGTGTCCTGTCTTCTCCTTACTGCGGCTGCGCGGAGCCTCCTGTCAGACTGACCGACTGTGAGCGCTTTAGGACGGTGAGGAGCTCCCTCTGCTCGTTCATGACAGTAACTGCAGAACAATATCTGCTTTCAAGACAGTCGCTAAAACACCAGAAAAGTCTCCAGTGAATCCAGAGAAAGTCGCTAGATTTGTCGCTAGTCGCTTTTAACAA
>JBAMHV010000015.1:7527282-7540802 GCA_037177535.1 Pseudomugil gertrudae
CCGCCCCACACGCTAAATTCTAGGCTCCACGCGCAAATTAGTACGCGCAAATTGAGATCTTAGTAAATCTGGCCCTCGATGTATAGCTTTCTGTGGTATTTAACATGGTGGTGAATGGGAAGAGGATAAGCTGACAGGCAGAAAGAGCTCTCTATTGATGGGATTAGCACAGTGGCAGACAGGGACTAGTGCTTTAGATTGATTAAAGTGTAATCCTGGTGGATAATCATGCCTCCTGATGTGACATGTGTGGCCAGCACATTCACACAGCACCCCCTATTTCAGTAAATACTCACACATAATCACAAACAAACAACATCACTGTCACATTTAGGCTCTCTGAGCTGTTGCTCGCTGTCATCTAATTTCTAATTCTTTCATTCTTTATTATGATTGTTCTGACATTGGCCAAGGAAAATGTCAGGAAAAAAAGATTAGATGCTATGAATAAGAAATGATCACTTCAGTTTGCTGGAAATTACATAAAACATCTTGCTAATGCATTAGATAATGAAATCACAGGTAAGTTTGGTTCATGATAAAGTGACTGATATGAGCCATTTTCATATGTGATCTTTGTAGCAGATCAAAATAAATTGCCCGTGTCAGATGGAAAACTTGCTGGAAGTTTTCTGTTTGGCCTCATTCATCCAGCTGGTTGGTAACTTGCTCAGCCGCGGCAGGCGGGAGATAACTTCACGATCTACAATTGTTTATTTTTGTTTATTTCATAATCCAATATTATAATGTCTGAATTAATATAAACAATACGTAACCAGTACTTGCACGATTTACAACTTTTCACGTGTGGTCAACAAAAAATATGCTCCCGAGCTCACCCCACTCCTACATGATGCACCCAGGTAACTGCATCTATTTGTAACCACCAAGACCTAGGTGACACCCCCACTTCCCAAACACCAGTAAAGTGTGAACACCAGCAAATTTGTAACATGAAACATGTTTGCAGTTATGGCTCCTACACAACCTAATCAATGAAGGACTGTTGATATAATGATTATGTTGTGTATCAGAAAATGGAGGTGTGGACAGCCTGTACATCTGTGAAATGCCCCAAACTGGTTTTCTATTGCCTTGTCCCAACTGTTTGGGAGTTGGTTGCAGGCATCAAATCCAAAATGTGCAAATATTAGCTAAATAAATAAATACTATTAATTTAAACAATATATACCGTACCTTTGTATTCAACTGAATATAGGTTATATATTACATTGTGCTAACTGGATTGAAATTGGGGTTGTTTACTTGCCAATTTCGTTTTTAGATTGTGAGATCTTGAACACCACATTATATTTTTTATCGCTATTACTACATTCTTAATCTACAGTAGCCCCTAAAAGATCATTTTTACTATTTAAAGTACCATCTAGTATCCATTTTCCTTCATATTTGGAATCAATAAACATTCTCCAACAAAACTGTCAGTTTTCCAAACCTCTTAGCCAGATATTAGATAAATGACAACAGTGCGTATGAGGGTCACTGACATTATGGAAAGGAGGGTAAGAATGGAGGCATCACCGTGAAAGAAAGCTGTAAGCTCTGAAAACATTGTGATAGCCTGAATTGTGGAAACTGTCGTGCATCAGAGGAAGGATGACACTTATTATGGCTTCTTTTAGTTCATTCACTGTCTCAATAAATCCAGTTTACTTGTCAGGTTCAAGGGGAGGAATTGTAATGTTATTACTCTAGGTCTTCATTTGAACTGTTTTTAAATGTAAAACAAGGTTTTTATTTATAGTTTGAGCTATTTATTATACCATCTAGACAGTAGGGTGTAGAATAAAGATGACTGTAAGGAAACTGTACTAAAGTGTGCTGTAGGAGATCAATAAATAAAAAAAGAAAAGGTGGTAATGCATGCTGGTAATTATACGATGAAAACCAGGGGAGAAAAACAACAGGCAAGCATAAAATAACTCCCAGGGTACTCATGTCAGCTTCACACAACAGTCACACAAAAATACTGTGAAACTCAGAGGAAAGTCATCTTATTCTCCTTATTCACATCACACCTACCCAAGCTGTTAATTTCTTTCTTCTGCTCGTTAATTTTGTAATATCAGTGCAGTTCTAGTTGTCACACCTAATGCAAGGAGAGAAAGAAGGGACAGGAAAGGAAAGCCTTAAGAGAAGAAGACTAACATGATGTGAAATGAGATGAATCTTCCCGGAATGTGCAACGGATCATTTTGATGCATATCCTAGTTTGCCTGGTAACATATGGAAGCACTTAATCCTTGACCTAGTGACAGTTTTTACCCATAGGTTATGATCGGAAGTGAGAAGTGTCTGCTGTTTCTTTTGGTTTTTATCCATCTGAACATTTGTTCAGCACGTTCTGCGTCACTGCCTTTTATGTTTTTTCCTGTCTTCTTGTTTAGGCACCCTGGCCTTAGACTCAGAGTTTATTTTCTGTGTACGGTATGCCTCTGACCATCTGTTTTTTTAGCCTCTCGGGGATCTAAATAGTAGTACTTTCAATGACAAGTGATCAGATTAAGCTCTTTATTCTCTCCTTCCTCACATGACTCACTGTGCAACAGTCAGAAATTACTCTCAAATTAAGCAGTGACATAGGGTTCCCGAACCTCAGAACCATTAGGACACAGGATGGAGTTTGATTTAAAGGAGAGTTCAATCAGTCTTTCTGGTAAGCACACAGTAATAGTAAACTCATCCATTACAATTTAACCCTGCATAAAGAAACCAGAAACAGGTCCAGATTGTCAATTCCTTTCACCCAATATGAGCTGTTAAGAGTACAAACATGTGACCTTTAACAGCATGAGAGATGTACGTGATGGATGAATGAATCAATGAGTCTGTTTTCTATCTGTCAGAGCAGTTTTAGTAACCTTAGTTAAAAAAGTAAAGGATTTGTGTTTGGTATTTGGGCTGGCAACCTGTCCAGAATGCACTCCGACTCCCGCCTACTTATTACTGGGATAGACTCCAGCTACCCACGAGCCTGAATTGGATTAAGCAGTATAGAAAATGAATGAATAGTAAGCCTTAATAGTTACTTTTTCATTGAGGTATATATCTTGTAAGGTCTGTGTATGTGAAATAAGCAACACAGCTAAATATGTGAGTAAAACCCCCCAAATGTCCCTGCAGTATTTTCTAATTGGTGTTCATTAGTATATTTCATGAACTGCCAGGTGTGTACCAGTCATAAATATATGTCTGGTATCTGACAGACATCAGAATGAGGTTTTGGAGCCATGGATGATTCCATCTCTTCAGAATCTGGAGCCTAGCTGTTTTCCAGAAGACAGTCCTGTCCTCCACCGAGTTAGGATCACAGAGTACCTCCTGAATCTGGGAGTGGAGAGGATGTAATGACATACTGTGAATCACGAGAGAGGCATTGAATATTTTTACGTTATTGTAAAAAGGACTAATCAGGATTTCTAGCCATGCATAATAAAAAAAACTAATTGTATTACTAATCCCTTAACACCTGAATTAAGAAGAACTGGGGAGAAACATCCAATTTTTAAAATTTGATGACTTTATTTGACCTTCAAACTTCTGAAAAAAAACTAATCTTCCCCATGTATTTCACATTTATCACCATGGAATAGGTCAAAATTATTATAGTTTAATGCTCGGCTTTCTGGCATTCACCAGGGTGCAGAAGACCAGCATCAGATGGTAAAAACAGGGTTTTGAGTAAAGTTTCTGCTATAAAGTGATGCAAAATATCTCAGAAATAGTATTACCAAATATAATACATCAGGCCATAAGGGGTTAAAGTGGAGAAATAGGGGTTACAGTAATATTCAGGAGTCTAGTAACTTATAATCGATAAGTCTCTAAATTATTGCAGAATTTACTGCAACTGTTTTACGGTGTAAATTCAATTAACCGGACCTCATGTAATGGTTCTACTGTTACATGTTGGCTCTTTGGAAGCTATTCATAATGATGAGTTTGGAGCTTTATTATGATGGACACAAGTTAGTGATGCAGACACCAACTCTGCTCTCTACAAGTAACAAATATTAGATTTGATACCATATTGACTGCAGATAAATCTGATGGCATTTATCCATGAGACTGGGTCGAGATCAAGCTTTCAGTACACGATGTGGTGTAAAGTTGTGGACAATTTCCACATTACTGTTAGACCAGCTTGTCTGATACATACTGGGTATTTAACATGCAAGTAGTAGTTTGGATTTGGCTCTTTGCACTTTATTAGAAAACAACTTGAATATTTTCTCTAATAATGTTGAGCCGTTTATTTTAGAAAGGAACGATTACATTATGTTTTGAAGTAAAGATGCTCAGTTATGATGTCATCTCATTTATTTACTTTAAGGGAATTAGATAGTGAAAGAAGCACAAAATAAATGAGTAATGTTGCTCTGGGCTTTCAAGAGATGATTGACATTCTATAAGCAGATAAAATCAAGTCATTTCTGTTCTGGGTTAAATTTAGGTTGAATTACTTTCACAATGAGCTGTGAAATCTTTTGCTATAAATAATTAATGTGTTTTTTCCCCCTGAATTTTTTTATATACAGCCTAGTCTTGAAATTTATATTCTAATACTGATGGGCTTGGAGTGAATGAATGGCCAGACGTCCCGAAATGAATGGGAATAAAAGAAGAGCATGAGGATGAGATAGGCAAAGGTCAAAGCAAGTTAGGCAGATAATACCTTCCAGTAAAGTTCCAAGCGTTTATTTTGTATTATTGTAGTATTACTATTTTTTTAAATAATATTACAACTAATTAATGTAGTCCCCTTTCTTGTAATTTCACATTGTTTATATGGTTTTGAACTGTCTTTTTTTCATCACCTCAGCTGAAACTTGATCTTCAGCAACAATTAAATAACCCAGTAAATGCCCCGAAATTACATGAACAAAATAGCAGTTTAAGCCAAAAAAAGTGTAACTTAAGTACAAACAGGTGTTTCATTGACCTGAGTTAGCCTTTTTCCCTCAGAAAATAGCGAGACTAAATCAGTTTTCCGCTGAAATTTATAAGGAAATTTAAATAGAATACCCTTTTTATTGGATCTATACATATATTGCTTCATTGTTTCTGAATTTTAAGCAGGTGCATTTTACTCTTGTCTGTTAACATTTGCAATTATATAAAGCCTAAACAAAACCTTAATTTGTTTCTACTAGGACTGTCACTCAGTTAAACATTTTCATTGCGATTAATCACATAATGTTCCGAGTTAACTCATAATTAATTGCATATTATCATCCCGTTTGCAATAGGTAGGTACATAGGTATATGTGCAACTAAAGTCACATATTAATATGCAAATATACACACAAAACTCTTTTGCAGACACTCTAGTGTAGCACTTCTGACAACGTCATCTTTGTTAGGAAATAAACATGTAAATAGGATTAACTATCCTGCGAGGCTCCAGCACCATTTCCAGCTTCTTCAGTTTGTGCAGATCAGCTGGTTTCTGCTTGAAGAATTACAAGGATGTCTTTACTGAAAGCTGCAGTATGTGCCATAACTGCGCTAAGCAAAACCTTTATTCCAAAATGTAAAGCAGTGGAAAAGAAAGTGCTTGTGAATGTCTGTGAATGTCAATTTTTGTGGTCCAAAAACACATTTATTTAAAATAACTAGCGGATCTGGTCAGTTCCTGCACAGCTCGTGTATTGTTTAAACAGAGTTGAAAAAGAAGCTGTCCATCACAGACAGGAGGAGGGAGGCTCGCTGAATGATCTGCGCAGCACAGCAGGTGGTATTTGAGACGCAACACGTTACGTGGTAACATAACTGACTTCAATAGTAGTTCAGTAGCTTATCCAGAGAAGCATCTTTTAGTGCTTTAAAACTAAACTGTCAAAATAAAAGAACCATTGTGTCCATTTCTGCCTTAGAACCACAACTGTATTTCTTCATTACAACCTGAAACCATGCAGACTGTGCATGCTTTGCACATTAAAGAGAATTATCACAGTTAAAGGGAATTTGCAATAATGCGTTAACTTTTACAGCCCTTTCTATCAGTCTTTTGTTCACACACCATCATCTGTCATGTAATTAAAAGCATCTGTATTCACTTTAAGAGGTGTGTCAGGGTCAAATGTACTACTCAACCACAAACTATTTTTAAACCAGCTCCCTTTAGGCCAAACCACACGGTGCTCTTTTCTCTTTACCATTTTGCAACAGGCATCATGTATGTTCATGCAGTACGATGACTGATTGCCAGCACCTTCACAATGGCAAATATTCACAAAATTCATATAAATTCTTATCATTATCATTATTATTGGTCACTGGAGACTCTTTAAAAAGTAAATTAATTTAAGTGGACAAAAAAAATAGTTTCTCTCTAAAAATACCAAATCATTAAATATTTTTTTGAGATGTGGGGGCATTTCTGCTTGAATTACAGATTTCTTATCCTATCAAGCTCAACTCAGCTCCAGTTAGCTGCAGCCCGTTTGCCCAACTTTAAACTGTCTCCCAACAACAGACATGATGTCAGTTGGTACCAAGTCCGACCCCAAGCTATAAAATTCCCCTAACAGAGCTATGAGACACGTCAAGGCTAATTTCTTATATCTAGTGTTTAAAATAGCTTGAAATAAATCAATAACATAGAAATGACAGTATCCATGTTGTAAATGGATAGATTGTAGTCTCAGTTGTGTGAAAAGATTCAGCAGTTCTATGTGTGTGTACTTGTGTCTCCTCCCTTTGTCCTGCAGTGAACCTAAATACATGCATCTCACCAGAGAGCAGTCTATTTCAGGAAGCTGGTCATTTGAGAAGTTTTGCAAACAAAACAATGTCAGAAGAGTAGTATTTTCACCCCATCTGTCTGCTCAGTCACAGCTAACTAATATAATTATGAGGTAACTGAGGTTGAGGAGTTGAGACCGATGTAGAGAAATGTGGCAGTTTGAGATTTTATTAAGCCTCTAAAACGAGAGCATTAACCTAAATCTTTAAAATATGTGTCTGTGTATGCATGCTTCCATGTCCTGGGTCCGTTCATGTGTAGTCTTATTTGTGTTGATCTTTGTGTTGGGTTTTCTAAACAAACTTCCTGTACTTTGGGATTCTGTGTTTGCTCTAGGTGATTAATGTGTGCATATGTTGTCCTGTGTTTATATTGTAAGAGCTGAGCTATGTTCATCCTGACAGATAGGAGATTGCAAATCTCTCCATCCCACCCTCTAAACTTCAGTTTTTTCTTCTCATATTTTCATCACTTCTCTTTTTTTGTCTCAACTTTTGTGCATGTCCTCATGCATTTAACTATTTCCTCTCCTACAGGTTATAAAACATCAATAAATAAATACAGAACTACTGAAGAAAATGAGCAACCTGCTAAAGCCAGCTTATTTACAAGAACTTTTGCACCTCATTTATATGCACTGTTACATTCAGATAAAAAACACATAAAAACACATAATAGTAATAATAGTCAAATACATTACTAATGGCATTATTATTATTATTATTATTACTATTATTATTCTCAGTGATCAATTGGATGCAGGCTGTTACCACAGATAACATCAATGAAGTGACAGTTTATTTAGGTGTTAAAATAATTTAAAAAAACTAACAAACTGTATTAGGATTTAGCATTGCTTTTTTAGGGGATCATCAATTGCTAATTAAAGGCAGTATGAAGCAGCCTGGTGACTCAGCCAGTGGGAACAGCACCAGTGTGGCCAGCTGGTCATGTAATATTCAGGCCACCCTATCTTAGCCATGACTTCCTGAACCACTGACTAAACTCAGTCAGACAATAGGGGATGTTTGAAAATGTAATTTGAATAATTTTGTTTCACATTCTTTGTTGTTCACAGATTACTAGGATGCAGTGAAGCCCACTTAAATGAGAATAACCTACACTTGTGGACCGTAAATGTAAATCAGAGACATTTGGTTTGTAAATCCTGTGTTTTGCCTGTAGAGATTTCAGATGCCCATGGCTCCTAGGCATTCAGTCTGTTTTGCTCACCTGGTTGCAGATAAGGCAGTTTCACACCCAAGCTTCTCCCTCAATTCTGTCCAGCATGAGTGTTCTTGTCAGTTTTTATCCAAATTCAGCTTGGTTTCTTGAAAAGACCCTGGTGCTGTCCACAAAGTTTGTTGCATGCTTGTTATTTTCTTTCTCCAGGTTGCAACCTGACCCTATTTGTTCTGCTCCTGTTGCCTTTAGCTCCTCTCAGCTCACTTTATACCTCTTTAAAAACATTGAAGAGTCCTCAGTCCAAGGATGTTAAACATCACAAATTTGTTTTGTAGCATTCGCAGATAATTACTGATTACCATCTGAAGTGCTGAGTTGCTTTAGATATGGACGATATGTATCTTAACATTGGGCTGTGAATGATCACTCCATGGTGTGACCAAAGGTTTAGACAACCACTGGAGTATAACACTCACATGTTTTGTCTCCCCTTTCTCTCAAAACCAGTGTTTCATTGTTGAATCGGGACGTTTGGTGCTCAACCTTAACAGTAAATCAATAAAAATGCTAATGCGAGTCTGATGTAAGTTACAACCACCCCTGATAATAGTCTCAGTTTGCAGTAACTGTAATTGTTAATTGCAGTAACAATTAAGAGTTGCAGTCCAGTCCTGTTTCAGTATTTAGATGCAGTAAACCCAAACCATGTTGTAAATTATTTCACTGGTCTGTTTACTCTGTTTGTGTATAAATTTATATACATTTTAAATGCATATAAAAATTGGGCGTTAATGTTATATTAAGATTTATGTGAAGTCTTTACAGTCTTTTATGGGGCTCAAATATATGCAGAAGTCACTTGAACACTGCAGTAACGAAGCCCTACTCATCAGCGGGAACGATGCCTATCTTGTGTGAGTGAGAGTGTGAGAAAAGGATAAAAGTGACCTCTTTCTTTCTCTCCGACTCATTTCTCTTTGCAGCATAGAAAGGGGGCAAGCAGAGGAGTGAGAGACGGATTGCATTTGATATCGCCCCCATACTCAGGGAATACTCCATCCTTCCGGTTTCAGTCCAGCTATCTGTGTGTCTTTCTTTTTGGTCTACAGCAGGATTAAAGCTGCCCTTGGAATTATTGGCTTGCTTTTTCATTTTCATTAACTTGACATTCAGACATGAATTACTCAGGGATCATGAATAGATCTTATGTATACTAAATAATGTTACATAGAAATCATGTAAATTAAAATGTTGAGATCAGTGCACTAAACTATGCTGTCTCAGAACCACTTTCAGACACACACACACCAACCTTTGTCATCTTTTCAAAAGAGTAGGTTTGATTTAAACCTTGACTCAAACATGAGGGTTTTGGAGATACTATCCATTTCCCCCTTTCCTTATAGCCGTAACCAGCTGATAAACTGCCTTAAACTGAAGCCAACCATAGCACAATTAGTCATAATGCTATGAGCTCTTATACAATCCAATGAGTCAGGAGCACTTAAACAATAGTTATGATGTTAAGTGTATGATGTGAGTGGTTTAACTGCTGGCCTGTGGGGATGGAGGGAAATAAAGACATTCCACTCTGGGCGCTGAGCTGAACATGACAAAAGAAGAGATGAGGAGTCATGATAAAAAATGAAAGATCAGAGAGAGAGGACCACAGATGGCACAGATGGAGGCAGTCAGACAGAGAGAGGACAATACTGGTGGACTTGCTGTGTAAGTAAGTTGACAGAGCCCTCAAGCTGTGGGTCAGAAGAGATGTCTTTTGCTTTTTGCACAGAGGTTTTAATTTACTGGTACACCCCTCTGACAGATGCCCGTTTACCCTGTAAGGTTTTTTAGCAGCCAAGCCTGGTGATAAAGGATTTTTACTTTACATTCGTATCTTTCCATCTATGTGTGTTGGTGTATTATCTGGTAAGAGGAGAGGCATCTGAGTTAAATCTTTCCTAAATGATGCAAGCACACTCAGATCACAATTAGCTGGCTTTTGGTCGGCTTTCTGACCACTTCATCAATCATCCTGAATCAAAACCTAATCTTGTATTCTGTAAATCTGGTCAAACTGCTGCATTTTTTAGTTTCTTAGTAACACCTGCCCCGTTTTAGCCAAAAAAAACCCAGAAGAAAGAAAAAAAGTTATCTTCTGTTCAACTGTCAGCAGCTGTTTACTAAACCCCATGCATTTGACAGACGGGATTGTTCAGACATGCAGATGTATTCAGTGTTTTCTTTTCTTCTCCACTAAAATTATTCCAGTTTCAAAAAACTTTCCAGCAAACCACATACAGCTAAATTCAGCTACGCGCTTCTGGACCAACCTTTTCTTGATGCACAGAGGTTGTGCAACATGCAGAAGTGATGGATGATGCCACTGTTGCACCTGAGTGGAAAATCAATTTTCCTCTTAGAAAACTTTCTCTGAAATACATTATTACATTTCACGCTGTGTGACATAGACTGAGATGTTTTCTTTTGAAACATTTTTATTCTGTTCACAGCACCTCGGACTCAGTCAGTTGTTTGAAAAGTGGGAGTTGTTTAATGAGGTAAAGAAATGTAGTACTTTAACGCCAGAGCTAGATGCTATAAAGCTGTGAAAGAGTTGTTATTCATCCAGCTTTTTCTGTTTATTAGAGTGGAAGAAGACCTAAAGAATACTTTTGTTTGCTTGCATGCTACTCATGGGATTCAGGATTCAGCCTGGACATTAGATTACAAAGGGGTGATGGTCTAAAATCTGTTGGTATATTATAAATATATCTCTGGTATATTTTATTTTGTGGACCCATAATTAAACTGCACTGATTTACTTTAAAAAGAATTACCAAGTCATTATCAGATTAAGTTATAATCTGCAGGGCCTGTAAATGAGCAGAGACAGAAAATGGATGGAGCCACAGCCTGATAACTAGAAGGGACTCAGATAGGAAATTGTAACATGTAAGCACAACAGCATACCGCAGGCTAGAGCAAAGGTTTGGCTATGATTTATACACTTTAACCTCACAATCTTTGTCTAGCAGGAAATGTGTTTATCAGGTCGGCCATGATAGAACCGACACTTTCACGGCCACACAAATGGTGAGCTGCTGTCTCAGACTCTTGCCTCAGAAATGAAATATTTGAGCAAACTGGGAGGTTTCCCCCATTGTTAGCACTGATGTCTTTACTTAGTCCTCGTATCCGTCTCTGCTTTTTGTTTGTTTTTCAAAAGGGACACATATATATTTGTTTTTTTTTCTTGCTTTTTTTTTCTTTATCAAATCTCCAGTTGGAGTTTCACATTATTTATTCATATTACAGTCCATGGCAACTGCAGAGATAAATGACTTGCATTACACTGTGCAAGACAGAATGAGGTGATTTTAGCAGAGGGGTTGCTGTGGATACCCCCTGCCCTTCTTTCCCCAACCACCGTGGTTGAGGAGATTAAATCATATCCCCATTGATCAACAGAACATGTCCCAGATACTCTTCTCTCTTTGCATATACACCAAACTCCCCTGATGCTTTTCATATTTGTATACAGGTATGCTTTCATTGTGTGTGTGGTTGTAGTGGTTGGGAGATCTGGTCCAACGGCAGCTAACAGACTAATGGATTCTGCAGGAGTTACAGACTGCATCACTTTATCATATCTGGGGCAGGAAAACAGAGTTGTGAAAATGGTCATCAAGTGGCTCCATTTTGCAGAAGGGCTGAAAGAGGGTTGTCAGACGTACTGAAAATGCTTACAGCGCAAGATCAAAAGCACTTCTAAACTTTGGTTAAATAAACCAATTGCACAGACGTGATCAGAAAGACAAAAGAAGAAAGCTATGCAACCTCACCATAATTAATAAGGAGCTCCCACATACACACCCGTCCACGGCTCATAAAAATGCTGTATGAAAAAAGCACTCTGGCATCGACTTATCTTAGCTGACAGTGAGATGGGAAAGAAGGCTTTGCTGCTCTTAATAATAATAATAATCTGTGCATGATGGGCATGGTCAGTAATTAACATCTTATCGTCTTTGTCACGTCTTCTTTATTTTCCTGTTTAGTATGTTATTTGTCTGTTTAAAGCTCGACTGATTTATATTTTTAGTCAAGCTTTATATTCATTCATTTCTTCTTCCATTAGTCTCCTGATTTCACCATTATTAACCTTAAAGTTTCCTCTCAAATCTCATTGTTTACAACGACTTGCCTTAAAAAGCAAACAAATTACAGGACTGAACTGGAGAATATTCCATCCACTTCTGTTTAAATCTAAATAACATAAGTAGCTAACTTAAAAAAAACTTACTCTTATTTTCTAAATAAAGCTTTTGGATCATGCAGCAATCTAATCTGGGCAAACTGCTAAATATCTCAGGCCTCTGAAACAGCCTTGTATATTCACCCAAATCATTATTGCATGGCACAGTGCCTTTAGTAATTGACCTCAAACTGTTGTAATTGCTCTTACTTCTCATATAAATCCCATCTATTGTTTTATTACAGATGAAAGTGACAATCCCAATCAATTTCTATACTGTAAGATCCGTTTCAGTATAATTATCTGCTTATGTTCTGCCAGCAGCACTCTGCTCTGTTTAGTGTGCTTCCCAGTCTGGCTTCAGTTTAAGGCAAGCCATAGAATGACGTGCAGGTGGACAAACAGTGAAAAGGTTTAACCCTGACCTGCTGTCTTATGGCCACAGGCAGCTTTTGCTCTCCAATGCCATTAAGAAACCTTTATTTTGTGGTTGCACTTAATCTGTCAGATTACATTCATAATCATCTTCTTTAAGATAGGAAACCCTTCGAAGTGTTGGGAAAGATAAAACTGGTGTGACATACATAAAAGGGGTGTTAGTTTCCCTAACTGTTGTGGGTTCTTTAGCAAGCTTAGGCACCAGGACAACCTTGCCTTACATTCCTTTTTCTAGTTTTTCCTCATCTACATTAAAAATCTCTCCTCTCCCTTTCTTTCCTCTCCTCAAAACATTAACAATGAGCAGAAGTGAAACGCCTGAGTCCACATTTTTCTTGTTTGCTTGTAGCTGGAATTACACCAGGAACAATTCCCCACACAAAACAGTTTGTTTATGCAAAGAAATGATTTACATTGTTAGCAACAATTATACAAATCCCTTAAGTCAATCTCAACATGTGGTCTTAGCGTCTGAATATTATGTTTTCCTTGAATTGTAAACATTTAGGAAAATCCAATCTTGTCTTATAAATCACATAAGACTCCATACAAGCCAGATAAAAAGGTCATGCTGTGTGTGGGAAATATTCAGGGGTCATGTGATGAGCATAGTTTTTTTTAAATAAAATGATGTTGGTCTTTATATAATTTAGCAGCACATCTTGTTAAACTGCTGCACGGTGGCGCAGTTGGTTAGCTCTGTGGCCTCACTGCAAGAAGATCGCCGGTTTGAGCCTCAGTCGGGGCGGGGGTCAAACCGGGAATCTTTCTGTGTGGAGTTTGCATGTTCTCCCCGTGTTAGCATGGGTTCTCTCCGGGTTCTCCGGCTTCCTCCCACAGTCCAAAGACATGCACCTTGGGGATAGGCTG
>JBAMHV010000015.1:7540902-7567961 GCA_037177535.1 Pseudomugil gertrudae
CAAAGACATGCACCTTGGGGATAGGCTGATTGGAGACTCTAAATTGCCCATAGGAGTGAATGTGTGTGTGTGTGCATTACCTGCACTCCTATTTTCACTTAATAGGACATTCCAGGAAATAGTTTGTAGCAGACTGACCCTAAGCAGCGTCATGTCAGACTCTCTTATCTGAAAGTTGAGGTAGTCTCCGGGCACTAATGCTTTTATTTTTTCAGTAATAGAGGGTCATACTATGTAAGCTCTAAACTCTAAAACATCAGTACTGGAAAACTGATACAAGAGGGGTAGATATGTACATGTAACAGGTGTTTTTCAAAGGAAATAATGTTATTTTCTCCCATCAAAAACATGTCTATATAATAACACAATTAACAAATTAGTCTGTGTGCATGGAGCTTTTCAACAGGACTGCCAGGTGACCTCATAGCAGTTTCCTGCTCTTTGGTGCTTGGGCAATGTCGTTTAAATGCAACAGTGATGTCCTGCCTCATGTTCATCTGCATATTCTTTTCAAAGCTGTCACAACAAGGGGATAGTCATGCACATCATTGAGTTATGACAGACTTTCTTTGCTATGTATAAGCTACATGCTTAGATTAATTTCTTACCTCAGGGTGGCTGTTGCTGAGGCGGTGAAGTTGGTCCTCCATCCATCAGAGTGGGCAGTTTGATCCTTGTCCTTCCAAAAGCCAAACTGCCTGTCATCAAGACATTAAACCCTCAAGTTGCCTCTCATGGCAAGGACTTTGAATGGCAGCTCTGCTGGAGCGTGACTGCACCACAAAGTAAATAATAAAACAAAAAAGTGCTTTATATCGTCTCCTGTAAACTGAGTGACTGGTGCAGACCAGTTACTCTGTGAATTGATCTACCTCCCCACTGTTGTTGCATCCTTCTTATGAGAAAACAGTAAATCAGCTGTATTAATGTCCTCTGCCATCTTGGCCAACCCTAATTTCAGGTTTCACTCTTTGTTTAGGCTTTTGTAGGTTTAGTGTTGTTTGAAGTAAAAAATGGCAACAGACAGAAAATGAAAGAATACTGTCCCCCTGCTAATAAAGATATAAATAAATAAAATAATGTATATAAACTTTATCAGTGCTTCATCCTTTTTGTGCATCTACTGTTTCTTTGACAGTGTTTGTAAGTGACATTGGAGGCCAGACAGTAGTCTAGTTGTTCGCCTCCACAGATCAGAACAGGTCAGTCCTGCAGGAAGAGGCTGTCTGTGGGAGGAGAAATCAGCTTATTGTTCACTCACATTTCATCCACACTTTAGGTGAAACTACTAATCATCCTCTTGTCTTTTTCTAAGGAGTTCATGTTCATATTCCTTCTATGTTTTATTACTTTAATCTACAGATTTTCTTTGGCATTGCAAACCAGATATATCATGTTTTGTGGGTTTTGGTCTGGATTTTGCTTTTCCTCTTCTTTTTTTTGTTTTTAGTATTTTCGTTGTCTACCCCCTTTCTGTATTAGTTACCTGTCGTTTCCTTCTGTCTTGTCACAGGTTTTCTTTTGTTTATGCCAGGTTATTTCGCTCTTTTGTTTGTCATCTGTTTCCCTCAGTGTATTGGCTCATCTTTTATGTGTTTGCCTGAGTTTGATTTTATTACTTTTAAGCTAGTTTCTGAAGAAACCTGCCTTGGCAGCACCTTTTGTTTATGTTGAATTAATTAAGGTCTCCATCAAGTTATCATATCTGTCTCCCATCTCCTGGTCCATTATTTTGTCCCTCCCTCATCTCTGATAGATCTAGATCATAATCATCATAGATCATGACAGGATAGTCATAATCGTAATTATATTCTCAGACCAGGTGATAAGTAAAAACAGATGTCAGATGTAAATTTACACCAATAAAGAGGCAGAACACTCAGCCAGAGGTCACCATGAGTGTCTTGTTCCAAACTGGTGAAACCCAATCATGTTGTCATGAGCTTTGCTCACATTGTATAACACCCAGTGGAAACATGCAGGCTTGCAACACTCTCAGATTATGTTTCTTAAGGCTGATAAACATTTTCATTTCACTTTTTTTGGCTGCTTTGTGGTTTATTATGTAGATTCATTTAATCAACAGTCATGTTTGTGCAGCTCTTGCAGTGGCTTTATTTGTGAAAAATAAGATCAATCGTATCTGCTAGTCTGTGGTTTGGAACTGTTTGGGAGCCTCTTCCAGCTCATTTAAGTTGTTTATGTTTTTCACACTGTGCAAAGTGCTGAAGCTGTTATGCACATGTGTGACTGGAGCACAGACGCTTCCCCACTGTTCACTTCTTATAAAGCATGGTTTGCTCTGGGAACTACAATGACACTCATGTTTTGTGTGGATTTTAGTAGATCTTGCGGGGCTCTGATAAGAGTTAAAGGACAAAGTTATGTAAATGTAATTTAAGAATAGATGAAGCAGCGATTCTTAATCTTTTTGAGCTACAATCCCCCAGAGAACAGGAAATGGTGTTCGAGACAACTTAGTGGTTGTCCCATCAGTGATGGATCAAATGGCTTGTCCTGTGGCCGTCCTCTAGATGTAAGGCTGCACAACTGTCAGAATATTAATAGTAGATAAAAAAAAAACTTTGGTACATCTTAGTGACAAGGCACCAATATGCCCCAATATTCAGCAAAGACAATGTCAACTACAACAACTTTGTTGCTTATGCCTTAATGCATTTACAGTTTAATACATTAACATCATTACATCAACTAACGGCATTACATCCAACAATAACTAAGTATGGTCTTTGCATTCATTTTGACACCTCCTATAAAAATCTGAACTTGTTATGATGCAGAGTGTGAAGGTTTGGGCCCAAATGCAGGCAGGAGTCAGAGGAATGCAGGGAATCTTTACTTTAAGGACGCTCTCAAGACCAGGTAGACTAAATCAACCCAGTGAACCAGTGACAGGAAGTGAAAACCAAATGACTTAAATACAAACAGAACCAAAGAGGTGAACCAAATAACCCAAATCAACACAGGTTACGTGACGAACAGGAAAAACAAGGAAGACCACAAAATAAACACAAAACCAAAACCCTCAAACGCTAACAGAAATGTAATCAATTTCATATAATCAACTGAAATTATTTTGGGACCCTTGTGACGGTTGGGACCTCCAGTAAGAGAAAGGCTGGCATAAAAGAAGACATCAGAGCAAGTGAAAGAGTAGTTTTCTGTTTGCCTAATGTTTTCTTGCATGCCAGTGAAGAATCCGCTTTCCTTATTTAATACTATACTCTGTGAGTTTACACATTTATCCAGTCAACAAGTTTGGATTTATGGAACAAACGAGATGGAAAAAGAAACCTTGACTGAAGGTATGAAAGAACATTGTGGTCTAAAGGAAAAGTGAACGCACTGGGCCTTTCATTCATTTTCCTCGCTTACCATGCACTCTATATTTTATTGGCTGGCCATTGAACCATGAAATAGTGATGATAGAGATTTCAGGCTGTAGTCATCTTTCTTTCTACCGTTGATGTAACCAGTTTTTTTAAGCATCCACATCGGACCATTTCCACTTGTGCATTAAGGTGTGTACCGTGTTGAGCTTTGAGGGCGTCTGTTTCAACGTATAAACAGTCTTTTCCGTGCCCAAAAGCCTTATCAGCAACTGGCCTTCCTCAGGATGTCTGCCAGCCATAGACCAGCAACACGCACACACACACACGCACACCCCCACACACCCCCCACACACACACAGCCATGTTTAACATGGAAAATCCTTGTCACAGCTTGGTTTATTTGGTTTTTCTTCATTTGTTATTCTTTTTTACTTAAGGGGACAGAATATGTTCCCACATTTTTTTCAAAGATATATTAATATGTATACTGATGTGACTCACGCATCCCAAACTATACTGTAAGCCTATCACAGCCTCTATTCTTTGAAGTGTTTCTGTTTACTAAGTGCTCTGCTGGTGGCTTAAGAAAATCTTATTCCCTGCTCATTCAATTGTCAAAATGTCAAGAACAACTCTGCTTCACTCACAAATGATTTTTTTGACTAACATTAAAGATGTGCTTAGCATGCCTGCCACATCACCCGTCTGCCTTCAACTCATCTTTATGAAGATCAAATCAAAACTGAAAGTAGAACTGAATATATGACCAGAGTGAATCTTGTAAAGTTTAAAACTATTGTTTCTTTCATATGTTTCAGTATAAACATTAAGTAATTATTCTCTGTAAACAAATAAGTGTTTTGGTAGAAAGAATTAAAGAACAGAGCAGTAAGGACAATGTGTAACTCACATTCTTTTTTTTAAGGATCAGTAGAAATGATATCGTCAATTGATGCTTGGAGGTCTTTCGTGACCATATATGGACATGAGCTTGATGTATACCTTAGTAAAAAATGCACAGCTTCAGTTAAACATACACATGACTGCATGATTCAAACTTGGAAAAAGCTGTTATTGCATTTCTTTTGAAAGTTCTGTTATTGCAGCACATTTCTGCTTAAAGCTCTAAATGTTTGTTGGTTTAATGAACCCACTGTAATACTATGAAAAGAATAGCAGGACTAACTGATGATGTATTGGAGCAAAACGTGACTATGCCAAAGCAGGAAATGAATAAGGGGTCAATGGGGTTACATGGGTTAGGGTTAACCCTATCCCTAACCCTAGGATTAAATGGGGTCAAATTATTTTATCCTGCAAGGCAGTTAGCCTTTACATTATAACCTTTTTAAACAGACAAGTATTGGCAAGTGTGGAATATCTTAAATGAAAAATAAGTAAATAATGACCTTTCCTCTTCTAAATTAGTTCTTTTATATAAAAAAAAGATCAAATAAACATTTCCCCGGATGTTTAAGAGTCGATGCTTTTGGATATGATGTTTGAGAACGGTGATCTTTGCCAGTAAAAACAGTTTCTTGCTCTCACACCCACTCAGACACATGACCACACCAGCTGCAGACAACACATGGATAATAGTCTGTTACACAACTGAATAAAACTCGCATTGCTCGTGTTCAAAAGCTGTCGCAATAACACAAATGCATTTTATGAAACATTTAAACTGATAAGCTGCAGTGTTTACAGCAGTATAAAGAAATTATTAATGATGAAATGTGCCGTTCCCAAAGCTCATATCAGGATTTTTGGTTGCAACTTTTGTGGAAAAAAAGATAGAAAAAAAAGCAGGTAATGATGAGCGATGACTGGCGTGCTCGGTGGTTTCCACAAACCATTAGTTATGACTATATCCAACATTTTGCAAATACTTAGAATTTTTCTTCGTGACTCCCACAGTTGTGAAAACATTTAGTAGCCACTTCAAGCTGTTTTACTCAACTATTTGTTTATAGACTGAGGACTGCATCAGTTTTATATTGTTATTCAGACATTTATATTTGCAGAACCCTGTGGGGCCAGACTTTGCATAACACTGCCTGTTATTTCAACACTTTAACTAGTTTCTACACAAGCTGAAATCTGCATACTATTGATAAAAAGTAACATTTTTTACCATAAATTATGCTCCAAACATGCATTTTGGCTTGCATCGTCCAAGCCAGCATATCTTCAGTGCAAAATGCAGTCTCTACCTGCTGTGTTGTGCATGTTGCAAATATTTATAGCAAATATTTCATTTTAAATGATACTTAGTGTTTTTTTTTCTACATTAATCTGTAGTTGTGTGTGTGTTTACATCCCACTGGGGACCTTAAGCTGAGTTCATATGGTGGAGACCTCATGGCACAGCTGCATTTTAATGCTTAAAGGTTAAATTAGGTCCAAGTAACAATTTGTGTTTATTATTCTGTTGGCTAATGTTTAGAAGGTGGAAATACATGCTGTTAATGAATATGAACAAATGCTGGTATATAATCATGGCATAAGTCAGAAAAAGGTCAATGAAAAGCTTCAAAGCCTTAAAACATTGGGACGGACAAGATTAAACAGGGAAAACTAGACGTTTTTGTCAAAGCGCAATATGGAAAATTTCTATTAAATTTAGAAGATTCGCAACAAAGTGATGCCGATATTTTAAAAGGAAAGAATAAAAGAGTCAACTGGGTACATCCTATTCTGAGATGGCGAGGACATCTTGGGGAGTTTAATTGTTTATTCTAGAAGCTGAATCTGTACTAGGTCTTCTTCAGGATGGACTTTGGGATGTAGGCTGTACTTCAGCAGCTAGCTTCTAGCGAAGAGGCAGAGAAAATTAAGACACTGCCATGGTGTTAAAAAGTTTGAATGAAGACGCAGCTGAAAAGAGACACTATCATAGGTTGGAACCTAACTATGATGTGATCCCAAAGTAATTTTTTTTTTCTTTACTTATTTATGCAAGTCTTTTATCGACCTCAGGTTGCAGTATTCTTTTAAAAAAAATACTAAAAATACAGCTAATATCATGCTTAAATATGACTTTTCTTACATTTAGGCCCAGATACAAGTACAATTTACAAGTAGTGTTTCAGTCCATAAAGTCATATTTCCTTTCTATTCTTAAATATGTTTTTAAATCATTAAAAACTATATTTATTCTGCTATTTCCTTCAGTACGTATGCAATGTCTTTGCAGAATTGACTTATAGCAACCACTTCCCCATATTTCAGCAATTATTTTGTTATCAATTACTATTCTTCCCTTTCTAGCCATTTATTTTTCTCCACATAGAAAAGACTGATGAAGATTGTAATCTCCTGCTCCTTCAGTTATTTTACCCCCCCCCCCCCTCACTTTTTTTTTGTAAAAGACTTCAGATCAAAGAGATGGAGAAACATTTTCTTCACGAATTAATTTCTTCCATTCAACCATCAATTGCCTACACCTGCCTGATCTTAACCTGGGTCACAGGAAGTCCTTTCCTTGTGAATAATAAACTCATAAGATCACATAAGTGTTCAGCTGCTTCAGCTTGTATAGAAGAAGCAGGACCAATTATCACTGATGTAAGAATTATTATGTTTAATACATATATAACTGCGTATTTATCACTATTTCTCATTTTTTAAATATTTTTTTCTACCAAAGTCTTGATGGCCAATTTTATTCACTCAAAATCTGGGAATTAGCATATTCTGGTCAGCAGTCAATTTGAAAAAGTTTGCTTTAAATTGACTTGACAATTGGATGTAAGCACCCCATGCACTTTTTAGCTAGAAGTAACTGTCCTAATTGTTTCTATACAAGCCCATGGACAGACAAATGATGTTTGACTTTGCTATACTAAGAAAAGACCCAAGAGAAGTGAGACTCAACAGGTCCTCAGGGTCTGAGGTGGGATCTGATCCCACCTGACAAGACGAGGCTCATGTGATCAGCGAGAGAGAAGCTTAACCCCCCTTGGCTGCATCACACCCTGTTTCAGCCCAATGCTTTAGATGAAAGGATGTGAACTGATGTTATGCAGTGTTGGATACATACTCAGAGGGGAAGATTTAGTCACACAATGTGTGGACGTTGTCTTAGTTTATGTCTGACTAACTTTCCCTGTGTGAGTCAGCACCCTTAAGAAAAAAATATTTTCTTTTATTACAGTAACAGAACATTTGTTACACATCCTGACATGTTCTGCTTCTCTTTAATTTGATCAGTAATTAAATAAAAACGATTTTCATAGTTAATAGTTTTGTTCATGACACTTTTAAAAGTGTTAGTAAAGTAATTTCCAGGGCCTTAAGTGTTAGCATTAACGTTAGCATGAACGTCTTCTTTCAACTTCTTGATTCAATTAAAATGTGACAACAATGCCATAAATGTCCATGAAAAAGCCAGGTTCCTTTTTATATATGCACTTTTACATGGGCAAGTTGAATGTTCTGTGCAATTGATGCAATGTTGGTTTTAGTTGGATGCTAGCTCACATTAACTAAATGAGAAACTAGCACTTGTGATCTGAGAGAGTCATGCAGGACAGATAAGTGAGCTAATGCATTATCCCGGGCAGTTAGCTTATTTAAAGAGTTATTTATTTACCTCATTTACACTACAGAGCCAAGCAGGCTCAAACCAGTGTTTACCCATTAGATAGCTTTACAGTTGTTGGGCCAAGCAGAGCTAAGTGGAGTGGTTGCTTGTCAGATTTTATAGAGATAAATGAACATATACGTCTCAAATAATCGGGTGCGTCAGAATTTTTGGATGCAGTGTGAAGTTTGATTTGGCCAAAGCTGGACTTATGTGACCCCCCCCCGGCAGCACAGCGGGGTTGACTCTAAGTGCTCCAGTAATAATTAGAATAGTGCAGCATGGCAGGAGTTCACTGGAGGGCAAGCCTCACGCCTGCAGGCAAACACACTGACAATATGACACACACGCACACACTACACAACCGTAAATGCATGAGTTAACAGCACACAGAAAGTTTGCATAGGCTGAATACAGCAACACATGAAACTACTCTGCATTACTTTTCCCTTGTGATCGTTTGCACTAGATGAAATATCTGCACTTTGCACGCTCTCTGTATAATGACAGTTGCTGCGCTATCAGCACAGTGGAGGTAGTGGTCGATTTTGTTTTTATGCCCGTGTGTTTTTGGCTGCAACTGAAAGTGCTGATAGCTTTTCTGTTTAGATTGCTTTTCTTCTCGTCTTCTCTTCGGCATCATCTGCCAACTCGTAAACCCTTTCCCACCCTTCACCCTCCTCTCCTGTTTATCTTCGTTTTTTTGTCAGTAGCTTTCACAGAAACAGAAACACAGGGACAGGAGGTGAGAGTAGCTCCATAACAGGTGGGAAACAAATAGTTCCCTATTAATTCAGTCTTCTACCTTTCCTCTCCTTTTCCTATTAACAGATCCTTTCTCATTTCTTTTGTCAAAAAATGTTGTCGTATTTAGCTCTCCTGAACTCTGTGACATCATCTGCCATAATCCTGTTGTCTATTTTCAGGCAGCTTTATACTTTTTGTGATTTGATCTGCCGCCTCTCAGTGCTATTCACAAGCTCTTTTCTACTGGAAAAACATTGCTTGCATGTTGTTGTCCGAGTTATCGAGGAAAAAGTGTGAAAAAGAGGAAGATGGAGTATGTGCTGTGTTGTTTCTGAGGGTTGTTTTGTGGTTGCAGAAAGTTAACACACACCACACATTTTTGGCTGTTAATAGAGAGCGGGAGATCTTAACGGGTTTGCTAACACAAAATACTGCATTCAAACGCAAAGTGTTTGCTAGTGGAGCCTAAAAGTTTGTGATCGCTGAAATACAATAGAAAATAAATCCTACAACATGAGCAAAGTGAACAAAATTAATAAACAGGATAAAAATACTCTGACATTTATTAATTAAGAGGAACAATCCATTTGCATGTAGTTTCTTTTTAACCTTTGACCCTCATAATTTCATGGTGAAATTAGCCATTACATTTTTAGTTAATATCAAGGTTATTTTATTTAAATAACAGTTCTGATAAAAGTATGGCTTTGAAAACATGATAATAAAGCTCCTGTTTATAAAACAAGAACTGAGGATTTCTGAAACAGATTTGTACATCAGGCTGGAAAAGTTACTTTATCTTTAAGTGCTTGTTGTGAATGCAGCGAGAAAAGTAAAAAAATAAGAAAGTTTATTCACCTGTGTATAGATTTGTGCTGTTTAAAACCCCGTCCCCTTTTTAACAGGCGAGCTAGGGGTTTGTAACATTAAGTGGACGTAACATGTACTAGCCTGCAATTTGTCTTAACATAGTAATAGATAGGTGTGAAATTCAGGCTGACCTCTAACAACCATCACACTGGCTAATGTTAATGTTCATGGGTTAATGATAAAGGCAACAAAATTCACAAATCCACAGTTGAAATCATCATACATACAATGAAATAGGTTTTAACACCAACTGATCCAAAGTCAGCCGATCTCTTGTATGAAAAGACAAACAAGTTTACCTGTGAAGTGTCATTACTATAACCAGGACATTTAACATGTCGGCATAACACACCAACCAGCAAAACAATACTTATTGCTCAAAGAGAGAGATGTCAGAGACTGTGACAAATTTCATGTTTCATTAAGACCACATTAACATTCTTACCTATCCTGCAAGAAAAAACTTCCAGAGACAAAAAACGGCACCAAAGTCAGATAGATGGCTGTTTGCTGGAAAAAAGTTTTAAGTCAGGAGCGTAATGTTTGGGTGACGGAAAACACTCATTTCACCATCAGAACTTTATTCTTTGGTGAGACATAAATGGAGGAGGGTATATAATGGTTTTAGACTGATTTGATACTTTTTTATTAGCCTTGTAAATTCCAACGGAAACTCTGTAAATCTGATCATGAACAGAATTTCAAGTGAGGAGGTCAAACAGCAAGACAGCAGCTGTAGGCACAAGCTATTTTACCTGAGATGAACTGAAAATGATAGGTAATGTTGTAGAGCAACATATCAAAGTTTTGACCTTAATCTAACAAAAATGTTATAAATGGGCCTAAAGCAAAGATTTAATGAAGAGACATTTGGGTCTTTTAGCTGTTCAGTGGAGGAATTTGCTAAACTTCTTCCAAAATGATTTACAGGACTGATTACATCAAATATGTCAAAGATTTGCATATTTTCACTTAGATATATAGTTTTGTATATACTTCTTAAATCTTTGTATTAGTGCATTTCATCTCCTTTCAGCACCCTTTAACATCTGCAACCGTGACATAGTCAGATGGTTACGTGCTAATTAGCTTTATGGCTCTAATTTACATCCACGGTGGAAGTAGCCATAATGCTAACGTAGCTCCAGCTGGAGGGGGTGGTGTGCTACCCTGAATAATAGATGCAGTGTCACTTCCTTTTTCACTAATGAAAGCGGGCAGCTGGTCCTCATACTGGAATACCACTACATGGCTGTGTAAGGATGGCAGTCTGCTGAAGATGGTGTCATTTTGTCTGTGAAGGCATGAAGAAATTGTACAACAGAGGGAAAAAAAGATAAGCAAACAGTTGCAGGGAAGGTGTGGTATGCGTTATCTGTTCTTAGACAGCTGTAAGATGGAGGTTGTAGAGGTCAGGTCAAGTCCACAGCAATACAGATAAGGATGAAACTGCAGAAACACTGTGCACACGTACCCCTTAAAATAAACTCCCTTTCGGTACTTAAAACATCCAGTCATGTAAATATGACATTAGATGCATTTAAAAAAATTCTATCAGAGGGAAAACAATTATTTTTTAGTAAATATAACATATAATAACTTGCTATTAGTTCAGTAATGTCAGCGTTTTCCTCAGATCTTAAGTTGTAAGTACAAACGGAACTAGTGATTCCCACGGGTATACCCTTGTATATTTGTCAGACTATTTTTAACATCAATAAGAAACCTTGAGTAGTATTTTAATGTTGTATTTAGAGGCTAAACAGGCAGTAAAAAGCCTAAAAAGCACTTGTTCATGCCTTTCAGTCTTTGATTTTTACATAAGCAGCACTTTGTCGTTTACCCTGAACTCACAGAGGAAATGGTTCAAATTCAGCAGTTGGAGAATAAAATACTTAATTTAAGTGTAATCATTCACTACTGAGGAGAGAAATCGGCTTGTGTGGGTTGAAATGTAAGCGTTAACAATGGATCCGATTCAGTAGAACAACCTGAATTTAAAGCTCATAACAGAAATAAAATACTCTTTGATCTGGCCTATATTAAACAGTTTTCCACTCACTCAACCCTGTGGGATCATTTTGATGTTTAATGAAGCCTGTAGACAGAGGTTCTCATTTTCTCTGTGGAGTTGAGGGCCAGATGTTGTTTGACACACAGAGAACAACCCAGCCTCTGTTAAACACAGTGTCTGTCCGACTGGACTTCACTAGATAACACTGATTTAAGACTGAATAGAGGATGTCTGGAAGATAAACTAGAATGGATTGAGCAAGAAATACAAAGGACAAAATGGTCCAGAACATTTATTCTGCTTGGACAGTTTTGCCAATGTGCTATACATAGACGGAGATAATCTTAGACAGGCGTGGGATGGACCAGACGCTTCTCAAATAGCTGTAGTAGAGCAGGAAGATTGATCTGTTCCTGCAGAGCATGCTAACACACACACATGCCCTCGCTCTAAGCTACATGATATCACACAATGCCTTGCACAATCATTATAATGAAGAAGATAACGGTGTCTATTATTTGATCCTGTTCCCAGTTGTGTCAGAGTTGTACTGTTTTCCCAGGTTATAGGACACAATGAATGAATGAAAAATACTTTATTGTTCCCAGAGGGAAATTCAGATTGTAGTAGTTTTTTTTAATAGAAAAATAATTAGTGAAGGGTCTTGTTCTTGAGGCTGATTGCTCCAGAAAGGAGGGATCTTCTGTATCTCTCAGTCCTACATCGGACCTGAACAAGCCTCTCACTGAACAAGCATCTCCAGACTGTGGACGCTGTTATGCAAAATTATTGTGCACAACTGCAACTCACTCTACCAACATAAGTTCCATCTCTCAACCATAAGAAGCCACTTAAATCCTGCTTGATCTAATAAAGAAATAAAAAAATAATAAATCCACAATCTGTATTGCTTGTGACAACTGAAATAAAGAGTGGCTATAGTGCTGAGTTTGATCCGATCATCCACAAAAAAGGAAGTACTACTCAAATACCCACCTCCATACCTCTACACAAGCAGTGTTTTACCACAGTAGACATTCAGTTGACATATTTGGTATCTTACGCATGTCTATCTGTTCCCTCATGAATGTCTGAAACGGTTGAACTATTTTTGTTTGAGAGCTGCTATATTAAGTTGAACAGATCTGCTTATTTTCTCAGGGTATTCCTAGGTAAACAAAGATAACTGGTCCCATGCCCAGACAGCGATAACTCGAGACCTGCATTCTTGTAGCTTGGCTTGCTTTTCCTCTCTCAAACAGCTGCTTGCAGTTCTTCACTGCCTTTTTCCCGTAGCTGATGAACACTAGTGTAGAGTAGAGAGCTGGAGCTAGTCATGTAGAAACATGATGCATGTGCACATTCAAAAACAATTTCATGTATAGGAGAAAAAACAGCTTTAAGCACTGGAAGAGCTAAATGTAACAGTAAAGTTCATCTGCATTTATGATATATGACTAGAGCTGCTACTCCCACCTCTCCTTTTTTCTTTTCACGTCCGCCCACCTCTTGTCCTCCGCTTGCTCTCTGCAATCTTATTTCCTGGTGGTCTGTCTTCTGTTCAATCTTTCTTTGTCTCAGTGCATCAGACTAATTTAATCTCCAGTACACAGTCACTCCAATGTAATGACCCATGACATTCAATTAATGCTTTTTGGTGTGTTAGGTCAGCAGTAATTTTATGTGTGTAGTGTGTGTGCTTCTCCAATGTGAATATATCCTAGAGTACTCGTTCTGAGTAATCAATCAATGCGAATCAATGTTACCTTGTTTCATACCGTTACTTGTTTCCCAAAACTGGCTGCTTCTGACATTAAATCTGTGTTATTGAACACTATGCTTAATCTTTGTGTATCTTCTTCTTTTTAAAAGTTCTGCAAAAGGAAACCATATTAGTATGATTGATGTTCCTTAGTGCTGATGGATGAAAGGCCCTTGCTGTCAGTATGAGCTTATTTACTGAACTGTCATTATACTTGTCTTCCAGGCTGCACATTAACAATATCATCGCCTCTCACCCCAGCTGTCACACTTATTGGATTGGCGCTGACAGATCACGGCATGTACTTTAAGAGGTTATGTGCACGTGTGAGACATTGGAAGCGCTCCTGTTGAAACGCTGTGACTCAGTCAGACACACACATTATGAACCAACATAGTAACTAATATTTGAGCAAACACGCCTTCACAGAGAGTAACACACACACATACAGTTTTAGGATGCACTTCATGGTGGTTTCCTTTTAGCTTTTTTGTGACCTACAGCAAACACTTTCAATTTGGATTAGCATGCCCTTCATGAGCTTTCAGCTCATATTCATTATGACTATAATCCAGTTTGGATTGTGTGACAGCAGTGTCAACACAGGCCTCAGAAATTTAATTACTAACTCGACCTGCATAATTTACTAGTTAGAATGATATTAGTGTAAGGCTCATCTTTTAGTTATTCACCACATTGCTCTGCTAATGTGCACCAAATGCATGATTTTATTGTACCATTCCTTTTGTCAAGTTTATTTTTAACAATGTGTTGGAAGTGAAGATGGCACAAGCTTCTTTACATGCTGCACACAAGTGATGTGAGGGAACTAACATGGCTTATAATGTGAGTTTAAAGTAGTATGCATTACAGGTAAAGCAGAGTAGGAGTGCAATGTGAAATCGAAATGTTAAAGGGTGTAGTATACTGTGGTATTTATTGCACAGTTGTAGTGTAAGATTATTGTTGTGTCTAAAATATGCAATGCTTAAAATATATAGTGTCAAAATATATATTGCACATTATTCACAGGAAAACTGTCTCAGTTTAATAAACTTTACAACAGACTAAACACAGGTGACTTGGACCTAGCTAGTTTCAATCAATATTTCTTATGTAACAAGCTCCGGTATATCTCCAAAAGACTCAAACCTAGTTATCGAGATTAGCCATGACTAAATGTAGCGTGTGCGTGGTGGTTTAAGAGTTGTTTGGAGGTGTGAGGGGATTGTGTGTGTGTGGGCGGGGGGAGGGGGGGTGTTTGTGTTTCCATGCTCCTGTATTATTTGCTTGATGGTAACGAGGCTCATGATGGAGAAACTCCCATAAATCATACAGCAACTTGCCAGCAGGTTTACGATAGTGCTCCTGTAGAAACTGGTAATTATATTACTTAATGCTAAACTTCTACAGCCTTTTTAGGAAGTAAAAAGGGATGAGCGTTCCTTCAGATCAGGCTCTGATTGGACAGAAGGCGCACATGACATATTTACATGCACCTGAAAAAAACAAAGTCACTTCCTGTTTCTTGTCTTGAAACACAAGGATTGTCTTTGCTTCACTTCTATTTTTTTTTAAGTACCAGCACGACACGAGCATATGACCATTCAGATCTAAAATGAGAATAAACCAGCTACTTTAAAATCAAGTTTAATCCCAAATTGTCATTTTTATTCAGAATTAGAAGTTAACATTGTCATCCGTCTTCTCTTTAAAGCGGATATAACTTTTATTTGGAGTTAAAATGGAATTAAAACACATGTAAACATGGGAGAGATTGTTGCACTAGTACTGGCCCATGGGTGCCGTTGGCTGTGCCATCGTTGTCTGTGAAGAGGCCAACGATGGTGGTGTGGAGCAATTCTTCAACGTGTTGCCACTTCTCTCCATCTGTGGCCCGTTTATCAGGAACCCAAAAACATCGTCAAGCGGAGGTCATTAAGCTTGGTGCTGAGTTTTAATGGGACAATGGTATCAAATGTGACGCTGTATTCGATGAAAGGCATTATAATGTGCCTAACTTACCTTGGGCGAGTGCAGTGTGTGTTGCAAAAGTTGCTTCCTCAGTAGTTCTGTTTGACCAGTAGGAAAAGTTTGTTTGTCTGAGTTAAATGATAAAATTCTTTCATCATCAAGATTGGTCATTAAAAATAAATGCAAAAAGTACATGATGTCAGAGATGGCTTATGCTGCTCACACTCAAAGACCTCTAATGTATTTGTATTAATTTATAATAGAAATAATTTAAAGTAACTAAGTGGTTCAGTTTTATGTCCTTACCCCAAAAGAGGGTCTAGTCTATTATGGTAAATAGTTTATAAAGGAAGCACTAAAGTTTCTCTTTCTTAACATATACAGAATACACACTTGGATACTTAAGGAACTAGGAACCCTCACGGGCATAAAGCAGACTATTTCAGCTGATATAAAGATATTAGCTTTTGACTGAATGTGATACAATTGTTTCATTCTTAAATAATTGAATGAAGGAGGATGAAGCTGGACAACAAAGCAAGATATCCCAAGCAAAATGAGCAACTCTTGTGAGGATTGCAAACCTTTAAAAGTCCAAAGAGGTAGTACAACCTACTGAAAGAAGGAGAAAAACAACATGATATGCCATTCCAATTGTTTATTTAGGTAGCTGAATATGGCCGACATATTTCCACTGCACAAAATTTGTCCTTATTCCTTCCTTATTCTTCCCTCTTGTCATAACAGCCTGCTATATTCTAAGATTTGTCTGTATTCACTTAAACTGGTTCTTTATTCTCTTTAAGCTTTCCCTCTTTTTAATCTCCCCTCCTTTATCTCCACTCTACCTCAATGTCTGTGTCTCAATTGCAATCTCAAACAATTGTTTGGATATGTAGCAAGCTGCGGTATACATGAGAACCATAAAGAAATAACTTCATACTCACATCTAAACAAATTAGCCTCTGCCGCCGTATTATTTCCCACCATTATTTTGAAAGTCCAGCATTTCCTTTTCCGCTCCGTCTGCGTGATGGCGTCGGTTTAGTGCGCTAAGTGTCTATAGTTTCACACTAGATTTTTGTTCAATTTTATGGCAGCATCCAGGTACTTTCAGTGTACTGACCTTTTTCCTTAAATGCCAGTGTGAACGCACCATGCACCTAAATATAGTGTGCGAAGTAGTGTTAGTGCGCTGACTGAGACACAGCCAATGTCTATTTTTAACAATTAAAATAAGTTTTGTTGCCTGCCCACTATAAGTAATTGCCAGCAGAGTGTGCCCACACTTCACTCAGTAATTACTTATGGCATTCTTTTGCTCCCTGAACAGCTAATTAAGCTTTAAGTACAGTGAGCTGATCATAGCCCTATTAAGCATCACGAGGAGTAAGGAATGTCTGTGCTCCTCTTCTCACTCCTGGGATGCACACAGGATTATAGAATCGTTGCCATAGTAACAATCACACACTGTCAGATCCCGTCAGTCAGTTGAGCTGTGTGTGTCTTCTTGTGAGTGTTTATCTGCTCATCTGTAGCAGAGACAACACTTCTGTTCCAGGTCACATATTTTTTTCATTATTAAGGCTCAATCTGTGAAGATGGGACAGGGGCCAAATAGAGCTTGTCACATTTCCTGTTGAGGTCCCAGGGTGGACTGACTGTCATTTTGATTGATTACATTGCCAGCTCATGGAATGCTTGTCTTGCAGTATGTCACTATTTAGTACTGCACAACACAATTTTCTCCAAGCCAAGGACTGTGAATGTTACTTCAAACTAATGTAAATAATCTTACCTCTGTGTGACAGACACCTGAATGTGCTGCTGTAGCTGCAGTTTTGCACTTCAGACAAGTTACAATAAGGGCTTTCTCTATAAGAGAAAAACACGGTTATCTCCAGAAACATGATTTAGCACAGGATCAGTTAAAAATCTAATTAGATTAGTAAAACATTTGTATTAACTGCTATAGAGAAAATGCCAACTGGTTAAGAAGCAGACAGACATTCAGTTTTTCACAATGTCGTATATTTCTTACAGATTAAGTATAGAGAGATGTATGTTTCTTTTATCAGGGCATCAAATGAGAGATTTGAATTTGACTTGAAAACCACCTCCTGTGAGACAGTCTCCATATTCCCACAAGGCTTTTTTTTTCTTTTTGCTCTTCGAGTATAAAAATTGCATTATAATAAGAAAGTACATCACAGATGACTGAAAGAATACCACCACAGTGAAGTATGTATTATTCTAGCTTTGGTATCTGCAGACACCCTGAGGCATGTGCGCATGAAGCATAATAAGAACATAAACGTATTAAGGTATTTTATAAAAAATAAAAACACAAAAAAGCTTTTCTTTGTATTTGTTCCAACACATTTTATACACTCTGGTGAAACACCTAAAATAATAGAAGCACTTAATTTACACCTCAAACTGCTTACATCTTAAAGTGAGAAGTAATTAACCGATAGCTGCAGACACATATACATTATGTCTTCAGCAATGAGGTTTTTTTTTCCTTGGGACAGAAATTTGCATGGAAATTGTGTGAATAATGTGGCTCCTTCTATTAGTTAAATATCCTTCGAAATGATATTTGGCTTCAGGGGCTTAAGTTCTCATTTAAAATTAATTTGAGGTGTGCAGCTCATTCAAAGATGAGTAAAATGTCTAGGATTTATTCTTAGGATTGAATATCTTATTGGAAAGTTTTACAATAAGCCTTTAAAATTTTTGACTTGACTTTCTGAATTGCTTGTTATTTCACCTACCTCTCTACTCTGCAGAATGCAACTCTGCTTTCTTAGCTTTTCCAGCTGAAGCAAATGCTGAATAGTATCAAATGAACCTTATCCAAAAGCCTGTCCAGTTAAACCTATTGAAATAAATTAGACTAATGGACATAATAACACTATATTAACTTTCCTTTGACGTGAATATTTACTTTTAATCGTGACTTTATTGTGTATGCAAATAAAAGAGCTGAGTTTGCACAGTTGTGGTGGCTGCTTACAAATCCGTAAATGCAATTAAAAAATTTGATGACAACCATACCAAGTAAAATGCCATTATTTCCAGTATGGCCATCTGGACTGTTATCACTGCTGCAATGATTTCTGCCAAGTTAGTCTAAGGCAGTTGCATTGTACTGTTAAAATACTTAATGTTTGTTAGAAATTATGTTAGTCAATGTCTTCCTATCAAAAATGGTGCTCTTTTAAATATCCGAGAGAAATTTAATGAGATTGTTATTTCTGTTTAATCCAGGCTGCAAGCTCCAGCTGTAGCAAGCACAAGTAGATGACTGAAGTCTGCCACTCAGGATGGACAAGAAAAGTGGTGAGAACTATTCAGCCTAGGCAAACTACACACATGCACTACCTGTATTTCTAACATGTATTACAGATCACATCCTGTTCTCCAGCAGTAAAACATGCAAGTTAGACAAGCCTACTTCTATTTTTGTTCATTAAACACATCAACATCTGACTCTAGAGAAAATAGGTTTAGCTTGATTATCCTGTATGCAACCAAAAAAGCAGCTATTTTCCTCAGGTGGTAACTGCCCCCATCTCATACTCTATTCATAAACTGGCACAGCGTGAACGGCATTTTACATGCTGATTAGTTTGTTTTGGCACAATCACTGCATGAGAATTACTTCTCAGTGAGTGATATGGCTTAACATATTCAAGAAGCATGTGTATAGTACAGTAGAGTTTGCATGCATGCCTTAAAATGACTAATACAGAACAACTGCAATCTGGTTCATGCACATTTTGTAAAGTAATTGCACCTTACTTAATTTTATAATATATAGAATTGTTTTCTTCTTTGCAGCCAATGGCTTTCAGAGCAAAGCCAGTGAGGGTGGTGTTCAGAGGAAGCAGCTGCCGTACTCAGTGGAGACCCCTTATGGCTTCCACTTGGATCTTGACTTCCTCAAGTACGTTGATGATATTGAAAAAGGCAACACCATCAAAAGGGTCCACATCCAGCGCAGGGTGAAGGGGCCACCTAAATTCAGCACTCTGCCTAGGAATTTTAGCCTCCCTGGTCATGGAGTCAGACCTTCTCTTAAAGAAAAGGACAGTGCATGGTCTGGGACATCCACCTTGGGACCAAAGCCTAAATCCCGAGTGACAGAGGTCCAACAAATCTTTGACTTTAGGGCAAGTGAAGGGGGGACTCCTGGTCAGAGCAGCCGAGGGACAACAAGTCAAGTAACTGGATATGTTTCAACAAAAGCTAGAGATGAAGCAGGGGTTCGAGGTGTTGAAGACAAAACTGCTACAATTCAAAGTCGCCCAAATCTTCTCAGAGCATCCAGCATGCCCATTACCCTCCAACAGCGTAAAGGTTCAGATTCAAGCAGCCCTGACTGTGGAGTAGGAACACCAGAAAATGGCTCAACAGAAAACATGTTTCGTCCTTCACCGGACATAACAGAAAGACGGTGTCTTCCACAAGATCGGGCGGGTCTACACCAGCAGATTACAGTGGCACTAAAGCGGGTCAGAGAGCTGGAAGAGCAAGTCAAAACCATCCCAGAACTAAAAGCGCAGATTTGCTCTTTGAGAGAGGAGAGAGAACAGCTGCTTCTTCAGATACAAGCCCAGACTGAAGCACAGGTTTCCACGTCATCCTTTAAAGAAGCCTCAAGCTCTGATGCCGGGGCCAGTGGTCCCTTACCAGTACAAAGGTCTTCAGAAGGATTAAACTTATCTCAAACGCTTCAGCCTGGTTTAGAAGCTGCTTGGTGTGTGCCAGAAAAACAGGCAACAGTGAAAGGGGCACAAGGTGGGATGAAGGGGCTTGAAGAAGTTTTATCAACAGATAGAGAGACGTCCATAGCACAGCAAAAAACACTGCCATCAGAAAAATTAGATAGTCAAAAGGAGACATTAGAAAGTCCTCAGACGTTTCCAGTGCAGAAGATGTCACAGGACATTGAAGGAAAGGAATTAACATTGCGTCAGGTGATGATAAAAGAAAAAGATACACGCAGCACTCAAGACCCTAATGCAGCAAAAGAAAGACACGTTGAACAAGAAGGGATGCAGAAGCTGCAGGAAAAATTAATGATACTAGAGGCCAAACTTACTCAGGCAAGCCAAGAACTGGAGAGAACTAATACTCTGTTGAAGGAACAAATAGAGGAAAACAAGGCAAAGGAGCAGAGAATTCTGAAACTAAGTGAAGGAATGAGAGTGGAAATTTGTAGCACACCTTCATTTGAGCAGCCAAGAAGACAAAGCATTGACACAGGAACAGTAACTGAAAGAATAGATTTTATCAACCAAGAAACAGAGACAGAATCTCCAGGTACAGTAGATCAGGGGACAGACACTGATAGAATCTGTGTTGAAGTGTGTGTACCAAAACCAAGGGCTGATAGCATAGATCAAGGAACACTGACTATTAAAGTTGACACACACAATCAAGTGACAGAGATAGAGGCCGAGATAGAGGCAGAGATGACAGCTGGGATTCCTCCTCGACCCAGAGCCAACAGCATGGAACGAGGCACAATAACAGAGACCATAGTCACTCTGGACCAGACAACTGAGACGCCTATCGCTGCAAGGGTAAACCAAGTCATGGAAACGGAGGGGGAGACGGTGACAAATCATTTACAGAGGCCTCGAGCCAGCAGTGTGGACCGAGGGACAGAAACAGAAAGAGTGAACACTGTGGACAGGGTGACGGAGACAGAGGTAGCGCAAGGGACCGACCAGCAAACTGAAACAGAGACAGAAAGACGACAGGACAACAACCCAGGCAGAGATACAGAGGCAGAGAGCCGAGTGAGTGAAATTGAAGATGTACCTACTGTGGTCACTGAAGGAGAAGATGATAATAAAACAAATGAAATAATTCAAAAAGAAATAACCGAGAATGTAGTTGAAGTCTCTACACAGAGTTCAGTGACAGCTGAAGACATGGTTGTGCAAACTGTAGTGTCAGATGTGAGTGAGACTGACGTGAGCTCCAATCTAGTTTCTGCAACAGGAGACTTTCAGGCTGAAGAGAGTCCTGCACAAGATGAATCAGCAAATAAAGAATTTAAACTCATAAAGGGTGTAGAAAAAGACAGTGAACCTAAACAGGATGACTCGGAGGCTCTAGAAAAGAAAATGACAGAAGGACAAACTGTGTGTGTGCCAATCAAAGATGCTGTGATTACAAAGACTGTTGTAGAAACAGCAGAGAATTCAGCTGTCAAGACGGCAGCACCTGTAAGACCACAGAGAGGCCGGAAGACCTCATTGGAGCAGCCACAGCCATCACCTTCGCTTCAGACTGCACCGGTGCGTCCTCGTAGGGGATCCAGTGAAACTCAAGGCCAGCAGAGCCAGAAAAAAACTCAACCCCAGGCACAGGTACAGGTTGCACCTCCGCGTGTGCCCCATTCTCCAGCACAACACCCTGAACCACAAGAAAAGCATCAAACCCCCTCTGTGTCCCAGCTTGGAGGCCAGGGCCCAGCCAAGAAGCCTCCTGAGACAAGTGAGAAACGGTCTAAAGCGTTGTCTCGGGCTGATACTCAGGGCCCTTCCTCAGGTGCCAGTGAAATCCAAACCAAGCCCAAATCTAATCAAGTACAATCTCAGTCTCAAACTTCTGCATCTCGTCGGGATTCAAAAGAGCATAAAGCACTACAGAGGGGATCCAGTGTATCTCACACTGCTACCACTAGGGGATCAGGAGAAGGAAAAAGCCGCCCAACTCAACAGGTGTCAAGTGATGTCCAGCCTCAGTCTCAGGGCTCACGTAGAAGCTCTGCTGAGACTCAGGCACCTTTCAAGGAAGCCAGTGAGTCGCAGTCTCTCCGAAGAGGCTCCAGTGAAGCAACTCAACGCCGTTGTTCAAGTGAAGCCCAGGCCTCACGTCGGGACTCTGGTGAGACTCAGACTTTTCGTAGAGGCTCCAGTGAATCGCCAACATCGCCTGCAGCTTTGGGCCAAGTTGTGACCAGGTTAACAGGACTTCTTGGGGAGCAGTGGGCACAGCTCGGGAGCAGCTCTGGAGCTCAGCAGATTGCCAGTCAGCAGGAGAGCACAGCCCCTCCGAAACAAACCACAAGCAAAAAACCAGAGGCAGGAAAGGGAACCTCTGCAAAGCCTGCAGGGAAATCAGATCCTGCAGCAACAACTGTAAAACCAGCAGGGAAGCCGGGTCCTTCCAAAATGAGCTCTATTCAGAGTCAGCTGGTCAGCTCCCTCAGTGTCCTTTCCGCTTTCTACTCCCCAGGCCAGAAAGCAGCTGCTGCCAACAAACAGCAAGAACAAGGTAGGCATGTAATTCATTTGTTTATCTGACTGTCTGAAAGCTTCTTACCTGATTGCAACAATGAGCGAAATCCGTCTCCCCTCTATATTATCATCATATTTGTCATGATTCCTTTGTAAATGAATGTATCTGAATTAACTACAGAGTTACATAAAAGCCCCTTTCATTTCAAAATACTGAGGGGTTTTATTAATGTATTCAGCTTTGTTATACTCACTTTAATTAAAATACTGTTTGCCAGCAAAATTATCAGCTGTGATAAAATGTGACCATTACAATATGCTGGTATATTTTAACGCCACAGGTTTTATACATTAGAATAAATGTCCAACCAAGTCTTTACTATTTATGAATAAGTAGCACATCTGACTTGTGGTTCAGTTGGAAAGAGAAATAATTATAAGCTTCCTTTTTTGCTATAATCTATTTTGAATGATGTTGGTGCCTTGATTTAATGTCACATTCACACACCAATTATTTTCAGGGACTTCCTGAAGGAGAGATGTTTGCCTTACCAGGGTTGAGCATAATTGTTTTTCCACTCTGTCAGGTTTATTGATTTTAATTTTAGTCTGTCTGTCATCACACCCCCCCTTAAAGTTTATCTTACAAGAGGCTGCTAGCATTGCACAGACTTGTCTTTTTCCTTCATGACTTGACACAAAACAATTTTCTATTCATCATATGCAGCATGTTTATAATATAGCTGTGATGGCAGCACATTTTGTAGGTATTTATTTGCTTCATTTCTAAGATACAGTAACTGCTGCTTGTCATGTGATAGGGAGGAAAAATCACATGCTACCAGGCAGTTGTTAAATACAGGGTTCACTACAATACTAGTGCACAGCAACCAACCAATTTCTCATCCCACTCATGGTATGAAAACACAATAATACAGGAAAGTGTAGCCATGTATTTCAACACTTGAAGCATAGTCAAGTGGACTCAAGAGCAAGCCCTCACCCATTCATCAAACAGCTGATTCCTCCCTTCCCTCCCTTGAAATCTCACTTGGACTCAGTTATTAGAAATATTTTCATGTTTAAAGTTCACATTCAGTTCAACGTAGGGAGGATTGTGTACATGGGTGTTTTTATAAGAGATGTGCACACCTGGATTTGTGTTATATAAATGTCAGTGTTTCTCTTAGGCTGCTGTCTAAACCGTAGACTTCTAACTGTCTCAATACTAGCATTCACCTAATGATAGATCGATATGAAAACCACAGAGCCTTTATTCCTTGTAGCAATAGCCTTCAAAACTCTGGAGTTGAGCAAATGAACACATTGTCAAACAGCTCTGACACAGAGGAAAAGGTAAAATGACACTATTTTTCATCAAATAGGAGCTGTTAAGTGGATCCATATGAATCCAGATGCATACAAAACACCCCTTCTCCATATAAATCTTCTAAAAGGGTAAATCCAGCAGCATCATTCCTTTTTGTGGTTGCTTTTGCTGGGATCTTCTTGGCTGGTGGCTTTTGGCACAAATCCATTTCTTTGTATTTGTATGAAACATTTTCAATCTTCTGTATAATGTGTGCTGTTTGGCACAGCTTTGCTGGGCTCAGAGCCAACAGGAGTCAGCAAAAAAGCCCATGCAGAATCAATTATTAGCCGGTTACATGCACAAGACCTGACAATGTTGTACATTGTCAGTAAAGTGTAAAACACTGACCTATGTATGTTTGGCCATGGGGATATGCATCTCGAAACAACTGATTTTTATTCAGTATATTTTAACACAGTGATCAAAATTTTTTTTAACTCATCCAAATGTTGATACATAACACGTTTGATATTGTTCTGACTTTAGTATTGTTGTTGTCTTCTCTAAAAGTGTACAAAAACACTTCAGCTCATCCTCCCTTTCTTATCACAAGAGAGAGTTGAAATCCAAAAAGGAGATGAGACTTAATAAAATTATTGTATCTCCAGTATAAACACAGTGTGTGTGTATATGAAAAGGGACGGTGTAAATGAAAAGAGGTGCTAAGACTGAAGTGTTTGTGTTTTTTCGAATCAGTTCAAACACGAGTTACTGAATCCCAGACCATCTGTAATGCATGCAGAGAATTTGTGGCAGATTGACGTGAGGATCACTGTAAACAAGGAGGAGACCACTCTTTGCATCTTTACAGAAGTAGAAAATTACTTCCATTTATTGTGCCTTCTAACCCACCAGTTCAAAATAACTGATCAGATCCAACCAGTCTGTTTGGCAGCACCTCAGATATACAGTATACCCTGAGGCACCACCCACTAAAATTCAGACCAATCACAAGATATCTCTGAAAAATAAGTAAATAAAATCATTAACAGAGCAGGATTACATTGAAACATTGTACTATTTGTTATCCATTAATCTACAACGCACAAAAGATTACAAAAAGACATTTATATAATCCTTAATTATATTATATATAATATTATTATATTAATTTTTCTTATTTTTACCCTAATCACATCACTCAATTATTCAATTAGTACTAGACACACCCATGCTCACTCTGCAAGAGAACTAAATGTTTGCAGCTTTGATCATTGATTACTGACAAGAGTTTGCAGGAAGTGGCATCATTCTAAGCAAATATATGATTAAAAACCACAAATCAGATTATTACACAATGTTAGGAAAGAGTTAGTTTCCCCCTAACAGATGAATACATATATATAATTCATTTACAAAGTTTGATTTGACAGCTCCACTGATGTTTTACAACTTACAACTGTCAAACATTACACCCAGACATGTAGTAGCAGAGGGGTTACCATATATACAGCCAAAGACCAGAGAGCCAGCAGACATGCCAAGTAGACTGAATTTTCAAAACAAAGCTACTTTAGTCTAATTTTCATTCAAATGAATTAAATTCAATTACATGTAGACTCTTTACAGCAGATTGTTGTCTAATCTGATAAGATAATTGACCAGGAAATCATCAACAAATGTGTTTGAGCATTGCAGTTCCATAAAATGGGTTCTAAAGGCAAAATATATTAACACACTGTTTAAATCTTGGCCATAGAATACATGATCCACTGTATCAGTTGTTGCAGATGGATTTAAAGCAGTAACATAGCAGCTATTTATTTAGTTAACAGTGAAAAGAAAACATTTTCAGAAGAACCTTTTAGTGTTGTGATGGGAATATAAACCATCTTGGAACTTCTTACTCTGGAGTAACTTATTCTATGGATGTATAAATCATCTGGGGTTTATTAAAAACATATATACAAATCCCACATCCTTCAGTATTTGATTGAAAAGTAAAAATGGGAATTGAATTAATGAATTTAATGTGTTACATACAATATTGGACATCAACATTAGCTGCATTCAACTTGGTGGTCAAACTTGCATGTGGCATCTCTGTGCAAACAAAACAGAGTATGTAAATTTTTTCAGGAAATTGATAAATAAATAAGTAGAAATGAGCCTTTTGAATAGCTTTTTAGTTATATTTTTTCTAGTGTTACAGTATTTCATTCCTATAAATTACATTTTTATTATGGAAACATTTACATCTTGGCATCTTACATACATTTACTGAGACTGCAGATTTTTGTTTTATGCAACCCTACACAAATATTGTAGAAATGACAGAACATAAACACATAATAATTTAAATTGTCCGTAGTTATGAAGATAATTGGTAAACACACACCTGAATTCTACTGTACAGAAGCCTAAAACATTTTCTTTTATCTTATTTTTCTCTCTGTGTGTCCTCTTCTTCACCAGGTCTCAAATCTATTATGAAGAAAAATGGAGTCGCTAACAAGCCGAGCAACAAGGGAGCCAAGAAAAACCTCAAATTTGTTGGGGTGAATGGAGGGTAAAATCTTCTTTTTAATCAGCATCCAAACTTGTGTGATTTATATGTTTCCACTGTGGTCAAATTTACTGTTTGACAGGAGAATTAGGGAATTACATTCTTAGCCATCTTCTGTGCACTCAAGAGCTCCTGTTGCCTGTTTTTCTAGGGTTGTTAAAGACAGATGGATCAGTTTTAGGGCCTTTGTCTTTTCAACCAATATCAAACAATGCTGATATAGTTTGACCCTCTCCTGGAAAACCATACAATTTTAGGTAAATAAGACCAAAATCCTGCTTTCCAGCTAATTTGACATCTGTAGAAACTTTGAAATAATTCCAAAACATGTAGACACATCCACTTCCAAGCTCCTTATGCTACAAATGCTGACACAGTTTGATGATGCTACAGCCACAGGATTTATTGTGAGTTGTGCTAAGCAAACATATCTGGAAAACAACACATAATATATCTTATATTTTGTCATTTTGAGTTACAGGAGACTTGGCTGAAGAATTTGATATATTAAATGTACATGCTGTGTAAAAGTAAAAACCATCCATCCATCCATCCATTTTCTTCCGCTTATCCGAGGTCGGGTCGCGGGGGCAGCAGCCTAAGGAGGGAAGCCC
>JBAMHV010000015.1:7570005-7590075 GCA_037177535.1 Pseudomugil gertrudae
GGGCTCCCGCCTCCGGCCGCCGCCCAGCTCACATTGCACCCGACCTCTACGGCCCCTCCTGCAGGTGGTGAGTCCACCATATGCAGATATTGACAATAATATTGTTATACATTTCTAGTTAATAAGCATAACTTGTTCCATAATAACCCTGGTTGTGTAAACCAAGCTGTGCTGCCTGCACCACATCAGACTTTATGGCTGCCATTGCAAGAATAAATGTGTGTGCATGAGTTTCACACTAAAAGCTGGCTGGAGGGACAAGGGCGCATCTTTAAACCCAGATTATTTTTTTTGTTGTTGTTGCCTGTTCTAATCAATCACTAAATTGTTATAAAGTACATCAAACAAGTTTTTTAATGGTACTTGGACAATACACATAATGTTTACAAGAAAAATTAATTTTGTGAAGAAGTATAATCCTAAATCCTTAAAAAGCCCCAGAACAGAACCCCTTGGAGCTGTGTGTATTATTTTTTACCCTTCATGCATATGTATCTACCTATAGACACAAAGTTATTGCTTCCTATTAGCCCTTAAAATGCTGCTAGATTGCTGGTGGCAACAATTTATCAGGCAGTGTGCAACTCTGTGGGTTGTGTGATTGTGATCGATAGATTACCCTTTAGATTTAGGTGATAAATTGAAGTTTTCCAGGCATTAATATCTGATCAAGGAGGTTTACAATCCACTTGCAAAATGTAGTGTTTATTCCACACTCTGTAAGATAAATCCAAAAATTATCCATGTTAATATGATTATTTATCAGATTTTCCTAATATGAAAAAGCTCATAATCACTATGTTGCTGAGAGATCTCTATTATTCCTCTGTTCTAACCCAAACATTACCCAGAGGTCTTATATTGATGATAATGTCCAATCAAGAGTCTGTCTCACTGAAAAAACAATGTAATGTAATTGCAAAGTTGAGGTTCTCCTGCATTTTTACATGAAAGTAAACCAGGCGAAGCCAGAGGAATCTGTCTTTACCCCTCTGGAATCCGGGGAATGCTGCGGCCCTCCTTGTGTGGTTTCTCTGTGTTGCATCTACAAATGATGGCATTCAGTGTAAGGCATACCTGATTACTGGCCTCACAGGTGCCTTCACGATGCACCCCAGTGATCACAAATACTACACAACCTGCTAACTGTAAATATATAAGCAGCCTTTCCTAAATACTAAAGAAATCAGTACTTGTCCAGGGTTGTGCATGTGGATTTTTATGTACATGCTTAACTATGTATGAGATCTTTTAAGATATCTTTGCCATTGCTGCCCTACAAAAGCATCTTTTTTTATTCCATAAGGTGTTTAACTGTTGCACTTCTCTTTACAGATCTAAACTCTACACATGCTTACTTAGGAAAGAAACCTTTTCCATGACAGACTAAGGTTTTCTTACTTTTAAGTAAAGCCAAGTAGAATAACATGAATGTTTTCTTAAGTTTAGTTCTCATAATTGCTCATATGCCTGGTTGTCCTTTTCAAGGTATGAGACAACTTCAAGTGAGGAGTCCAGTGGAGATGAGAAATCTAAAGTGGAAGTGGAGGAGGAAGGTAGCTCAGAACAAGAGGTGGAGAGGGAAGAGTATAAGGAGCCTGAGGAGGCAATGGAGATCAAAGGAGACGATGCAGAGGCCGAAGCTGAAGGAGGAGGTACTGTGCCTGCAGAGGAGGAGATTGAAAGAGGTCTGCTGGATCCAGAAGGCTGCCAGGATCTCTTGGAGGAGCAGGGAGAGGGGTAAGCCACTAATCAGTGTGTACATTTACAGTTTTAATGAATAACTTATCAAAAATATTGTACTGGTTCAAATAAAGTGGATTACTATTATGGAACACCACGCCTAAACACATTTGTAAAATAAGGCAGTTTTTAGTTGTAAACATGAATTAAAAATAATGTATAATTCATGGGAAACGAGTTCACTTACTGACTTAAAGTACTGCAATCACTCTTCAAATTCACACAGCAGCAGGGATAAAAATACTGCAGGATTAAATAACCCATTTGCACATGAATTACTGTATTGTTGCTCGTATCTACCAGTCAGCACAGTCAGAGGAAGTATTATAGCCTACCTGTAATTAAACATTCCTCCCACAATTGATTGTAACAAACACATTTACAGTGCAGAACACAAGCTTGAGCTCCTTAGATCACATTCAGCATGGTGATAACGATGTTATTGCTGTCTGACAGGAGCAACTCAGTGTTGTGTTTCAGATTTAGCTTCTTTCCTATCTGCATAGTAAATGACAGGTGCTGGAACTTGCTTCAGTAAGCAGAAATCTGCTACATCTGCAAAACCACATGCATCAGGATGTTGGCAGTAGTTTGTTTTGGGTCCTGGGCTTTTTAGCTTCTTGTCTACATGGATCAAGTACTTTACGCGTACTAAGTCTTTGTGGGGACCACTGCTGCTGTTAAGAAGGATGCTTTTTTATTAAGATAACATCAACATAAATGCCAGTGTCCAAAATTTCCCAAAAGAACATTGTACTGTAACCAGCAGTACACATACAAATTTGCTCACTAATATTTCTTTATACTTCGTACAACACTGCTAATATCTCTGCAGCAGGTATATATGAAAGCAAATAACTGATGGTGTTGTCTTCCATGTCACTGACTGATTGCTTCTCTGCCTCAGGTATACGAATATGACTGAGGGTCATGGGACCAGGGGTAGCTAGAAGAAGGCAGGGCTTATATTAGCTCATCATTTAGCACCTGTCATATCATTCCCACATGTGTACATGTGCGTATTAAGGCCAGAAAACAAGTACTTTACAGATTGTGACCCACTCAGGTTTATACATCCTGTGATACAGAGTTTGCATGATGTATAACTAGTTTAGCTGCATTTTGTATGTTATTGGGCTGTGAATCAAAAAAGAATTGCCATTGAGGTTTGCTTGTGCTGTTAGCAGGTCAAACAGTGGACTCGTCTGTGAGCTGTAAAATCTCTCATCACATTTTTGTTTTTGTTTTACACTTAATTTACCCAAGAATCACATTAGACCTTTCTCATGGAGCCCATGTGTTTTTCCATATTAAACCTTTTAATATTAAACCTAACACAAGGACAGGATGTGGAGTGTGCTGGTAGATCTGAAAATACTGAAGAACCTGAGTTTGACTTAGGATAAATCAAAAGTCTTCTTTGTCTCTTTTTTTACTAGGGGAAAAGTTGACAAAGGATTCATAGATGCCTGTATGTATGTAAAGGACCGCATGGAAGAGGTTTCATCACCAGATAAAGAAATGGTAAGAATAGGTTGAATCAAATGTATAACTGTCTTGGCTGCAAAACCTCTACTTCAGAGTTCAGGTTGGATTCCACAACAGAAATGAAAATTTCATTTTAAAATATCAACTTTGTTTCAACTCTCAATCGCCTCAGATGCTTTTTAAATTTCACTGTATTATCTCTCCTCCGTTTCACTTCAGCGCCAAGTGTTAGTGGTACTCTACCAGGAGTGGTTCAAAGTTTCCAGTCAGAAAGACTCGCAGGCAGACACCGTTAGATTATACCTGCGACAAGTGGGATTGACCACCCCCACTCTCCTGCCATATGTTGTTAACTTGACAGATGGCAATGGAAATATGGCTCTTCACTACAGTGTGTCACACTCTAACTTTCCTGTGGTAAAACTGCTGCTGGATACAGGTAATATGCAATGACACATCCAGCTACAGTGACAACTGAATTTCAAGCAGATTAATATTCATCCTGGAACAGATTGTTCACTAATTCACTCCTCATGCTTGTGTCCAGGTTTATGTGAAACAGACAATGTGAATAAAGCGGGCTACACTCCAGTGATGCTGGCTGCACTGACGGCGGCTGAGAGTCCTGATGATCTGGAGGTGGCACAGCAGCTGCTGAAGCTGGGGGATGTAAACGCACGATCCAGACAGGTAGTAGTACTTAGCAGTTTGAGCTTAAAATGAAATATGGATTGCCCCAATTTTACTGAATGTGAAATAATCTGTCGGGTTGTGTAAGAGGTGTTGTTATCGTAAAGCATGTTGTTTTTCAGAGGCAAGTCTCGAGATTAAATAAGTCCTGCAGGGAAATCTGGGATCATTAATAAATGTTTATTTTATTGTGAGTTACTTTGCAGGAAAAGACGCAGTTTTTTGTTTTGAAAGAATTTATAAAGAAGAAAAAGAACAAAGCAAATAAGATAAAATCTTATTTGCTTTGGCTAAGCTTTGGATAAGCAACGGAAAATGAATAGATGGATAAATATTTTGGGAAATATATACAGGTAAATATTAGCCTTTGTTTGACCATATGAACTTAAGGATTGGCTATAGAATAATAACAGGTACATATGTCTGTACAAGAACACAAGACTGAGCCTAACAAAGATTTGTGAACCTGAGTATCTCAGAATTTTATTTATGTTGTTAAAAAATCTTTAATGCAGATCTGAGTTTGCCTTCCACCAAATAACAGTCTGACAGATTGTACAGAAAAGGTCTAAAAAATAAAAAATGGCTGGTAAGGCCATTAACTATCTAGATATTAGTTGTAAAGATCTTTTGCTGTCCGATTTAACCACAGATGGGTTTAACTGGGAAGTGTCAAATTTCATTGTGAAAGGCAGCAGTGGCAGTATTATTGTTTTGACCTCTTTCAGTACATCTGCACTAAAATCACTGCTCTCAATAATGCATGATACAGGACAACACTTAGGGCTAATCTTAGGACATGTTGTAGAGAACAGAATCTTTATAGAAGGATCTATAATGTATCTATGATCATTCATCCATTCATTTTCTACTTCTTATTACTGAACGGGGTTGCGAAGGGGGTGGAGCCAATCCCAGCTGACATTGGGCGAGAGGCGGGGTAGGGACCTGGACAGGTTGCCAGTTATCTATAATTAATACTGTATATTTAAACTACAGTCTAATCTGCACTTTAAACATAAAACATTAAGGAATTACAAAACGGCAAGCTACGGTATGGCATCACTTTCATTTTCCATTTATTTCTTCTTCTTTTACTCCTAAGAAAGAAGCACTCGTGAAACAAATCTTCTTCTCATATCTGCCCTCCTTTAAACTCCAGCTCTGATCAGCTTTTTCTTTTTCCAGGCCGGCCAGACAGCACTCATGCTAGCAGTGAGCCACGGCCGCGTTGCCATGGTAAAGCTGCTCTTGAGCTCTGGTGTGGATGTAAATGCCCAGGACCGTGAGGGATCTACAGCACTGATGTGCGCTATCGAACACGGACACACACACATTGTTGGTTTGCTGCTAGAGACAGGCCGCTGTGATACCAGCCTCACTGATAAGGTACACACTGTTAGACTGTGAAAGTGAAAATAAACTCTAGACTTAGAACTAAACAATAATATAAAATCTAATTTTATATTATTGCTTTCCAGTGAAAGCAACACAGTAGGTTACCCCATACCAGTAGCAAGAAAGCAGTTGTGTGCATCATCAGGCATGCCTTTTATGCATAACCTCACATGTGCAAAAATCAAGACAATTAAAAGTAAATAAGCGCAAACATCCAAAGATTTAACAGTTACTACATAGCTGGAAGGGATGTAGAGGAGCCTTACAGCAGAAATCAAAATGCAACACAAATATAAAACATGGTCAGGACTGGCATGTTTCATGCACGGCGAATATCACCTGTTTTCTGACACACAACTGATTACGTTGTGTAGGATTTAGCTACTTTACAATTCTCTTAGAAACTTTCTTTATTTTCAAAACAGCTACTAGAGAGAAAATATCCAAAGTACTGACATGCAAGAAAACCATCTTTTCCCCTGCTCCACAAACACCTCTAGTGACCTGAACCACTAACCTCCTGCCTGCAGATTCACCATTTAAAACTCAACTGAAACTGAATCAAGTGTTGTCTCCTTTTGTGTTATTATATCTGTTGTCACATCGTTAATTAGTGAAATTGTCACAATGACATGCTGCAAGACACATGCAGGAGGTTAGGAATATTGCAGCTGAACACTGCCTGTGCTGCCATCGTGGGATATTTACAGCTCCATTATATTTGATTAATGTCTTTGTGTCAAGCACACAACCCCTCTTACACCGTAAAGAGATGGGCTTGCAAGTGTTTCTGTTTGCTCTCTCACTTGCAGGTTAAGGAGGCTAGGGCGCTAGGGTAGAAAAGCCATTTATTATAATTGCTGGTTGATGACTTCTCTGCTCGATAGCATCAGATGCTATCCTTTCTGGATTAGTTCAAAAGTTAAACATTTAATTATTTTTAAATTGTTCACCTGGAGTGACTTACAGAGCTGTCTTCAAAAACTATAACCTTTTCATTTTGATTTTAAATACTTGGTCCTAATAATTGAAGTGATTATATCTTTATATTTAAAGGTAATGTGGACTTGTTCACATGTTTGATAAATAAATAAAAAAGCTTGATAATCGTGTCCTATTTAGGTCCATATGTTAGTCCAAAATTGATTTAGAATGCATTTCGTATTTCTGTTATAATCATAATAGAAATGGAAAGTTTAGCTCACAGGCTGACACAACATCTATGAAATTACCTAAAGACAATTTAAAAAGAGGTTAAGTATTATATGTGGCTTAAATGTGCCTTAATGCCTATATGTTAACCCCTGGACAGTCTGTGGTGTGACATGGTAGTAATGGATACAGGTATGCTGTCCCAGAGGTGCTTGATTGGATTCAGGTTTGGTGGATAGGCAGGTGAGTCCAGTGCCTTTGATATGCAGAGACTGCTGACATATTCTCCAGTCACATGATGCATTGTTGTGCATCAGAAGGAACCCCAGGTCCTAGTGCAGCAGAATATGGTCTCTGGCAGGCACATGGAGATCTCTACATCCCTCCAAAGACATGCCCTCCAAGACCATTATTGAGCCACAGCCAAACTATGCTAAAAGATGTTTCAGGCAGCAGATGCTCTCCATGGTATCCCCCGGCAATGCAACGTCTGCCACGTGCTCACAGTGTGCCACTGGCATTTCTGCAAGTCCTGGTGTTTTCTGGTAAACGCTGATCAGGCTGCACATTGTTGGGCTGTGAGCACAGGCTCCTACTTGTAGATCTCGGGCCCTAATACCACCCCCATGAGGTCTGTTTCCGACAGTCAGAGGTGAAACATTCACATTAGTGGCCAGCTGGAGGTAATTTTGTAGGGCTCTGTTTGTGTTCCCCCTTGCACAAAAGAGTACATATCTGCCTGGCTGCTGGGTTGTTGTCCCTTTACAGCCTCTTCCGCATCGCCTGACATGTTGGTTTGTCTCATGGTATCTCTTTCATGCTTTCCACATTGTGCTGGGAGACATTACACTCCTTCTAGTCACAGTGCACGCTGATGTGCCATCCTAGATGAGTTGCAAAAGCTGAATAAGTTCTATGCCATATAGATACTACCTCATGGGGTGGTGAGAGCACTGGCAAAATGCAAACATGGCCAAAAATCAGTCAGAAAGGATGGAGACAAGGAAATCTGCGGCCACCGCTTGTGGAACCACTCCTTTAATCCGAATGTGCCGTTTCTCTATTTGTCTCATTTCCTCCTGTTGCCTGCTCTATTTGCACAGCGGCAGGTGAAATTGATTCACGATGTCACTTCCTAACTGAGCAGATTGATATCCCAGAAGTGTGACTGACTAAGAGTTAGATGGTAATAATTGTGTTCCCTTTCTTAAAACAGTGTAAATTTTAAAGTCGAATATTATTTGCTGTACCTTTGACATTTTGTGAATAACTTATATGACCTCGTAATTTGTCATGTTTCTGTAAACCCCTAGCTCCCTAAGATGTCAGTGCTGAAAGCACTTATTTCCCGATAATAAATCCAGCTCTTCTCACAGTGCTGTAAGGGCAGGTGCAACATTTGCATAACATTGTTCAGTTACCAGTGCATGCATGTTTAAACTAACACAATACTGCCACATTGTGGATCCTTGTTGTCACTGCAGCCATATTTTGAGATAACGCCTATAATGCCTCTTTTCTCCCCAGAATGGTCAGACAGCTCTAGCGGTGGCAGAGGCAGCTGCTCACCAAGACATCATTGACCTCCTGAAGGCCCATGCATCTGAGCCTACATCCACTATAGACCTTCTCTGAACCAGACTCCTCCAAACCACTCAAGCTTGATGATCCTTTCGCTTTTCCTGACCATCTTTCAAGACAACATAAGGGGGGAAATACCATAAATAAATACACAATGCTACAGCAGATATTCAGAAAAGCCCTCATAATACATTTAAACCTCTGTGACCTAAGCATTTTCCCCTTATATCTCTGCTAGCATGCCTTATGGGTGTTTGTGGATATGCAGCATCAACAGACTCAACGTTAAAAGGTGGTGGAAGAATTGATCAGATAATACCATAGCAACAATTGTGACTAACAGCATTTCAAGCAGGACACAGGGTAAGAATATAAAGTAGAACAAGTGGTGGACACACGCAGAACTGCTGCTTTTTATCATCAGCTAACTCAAAGCAAAATATTAAGCACATGATCTACTTTTCAAATATTATACTAGATATACATATGTTCTATTTTCTTTTATGACATTATTTTTTTTCTTATTTGGACACAAGCCATTATTGAGAACATAGTTTAAGTAGAACTCTATTCTAACAGATTATAGGCAAATAAACAGAGACTGTATTTTCTACTGCACTTTTAAAAAATTGTGTTAGCGTATAGTAAATAGTAGCCTATAATTAGTGTTCAGATTAAACTATATAATTCCAGATGTATTAATCTGTATTCATCCATCCATCCATCTTCTTAACCACTTATTCAATTCAGGGTTGTGTATAGCTGGAGCCTATCCCAGCAGCCATTCGGGTGAGAGGCGGGGTACACCCTGTACAGGTCGCCAGTCTGATGTATTCATTTACTTTACTTACCAGATCACCAGAGTAATCTTGTTTATCCCATGTTTCTCACAACTGATCATTTTTGAGTGATTAAAGAACAAATGTTTTATTCTGAGAGAAAATGTTTGTTAGACACATGATATATATATATTTTTGCAATGACACAACTTAGCTGAAGAAAGACAGAAGTCTTCTCTTTAGAAGATTGTATGAAGCATATGAAGCTGCATGCCAATACTGTATCTCCCCCTACTGGCTGTCTTATGTATAGTTCTGCAGAGCAGTATGTTGTAATACTGTCTGTTCTCATTATTTCTCTCCGTCTCTGTTCTTAAATTCAGATAAAATATATGCCTTGTTCGTCTGCTTGTTTGAAATTCAATCATGTATGCAACTGCTACAAAATGCACAATGAATGTCTGGCTGGCTGTGACACATTCCAGGAAAAACATGTAGCAAGTTTAACTAAACCGGCATGGACTAACACTCGGGCTGTTAGTGGATGAGACAGACATCAGAACCAGTCTGGATATTTTAATTATGTGTGACTAGAGATATTTCTGTACCTGATCTGGTCACTTTGTCTTCAGATAGCCAAGAACAGTTCAACCCATTATCACTTTTATGTTTCATAATTGTAATGTAAAAAAAATCCAGAGAAAAGAAGCAATATCAGTTAAATACTACCTTACCAGATAGAAACTAGGTAGGGTGTGTGACACTGACCTAGCCTTATTAGATAACTTCTATACTGGACATTATCTTTACTTCCCAGGGAGTTGGGTCATCTTCTGTTTGCACCTTTATTCTGTAAGCACTGTAAAGCAGCAGTGGTGGTCTTCTGACATGTTTACAATTCAACATTCCTCTCTCAGTGACCACGGCAGACGCCAGTCAGTTGAGTAAGTTTACATAAGATGAAGAGATGTGGTGAAATGATGATGACAAGTTTAACCAATAGAATATTAAAAGGAGGACATGCCTTTGGTTCAGTGTTGACTGCTGATAAAAGTGATGGCCTAACAGTTTAGTTTGGCCTTAAAATGGGACTTTTTAATGGGTAACATCAATTTGTAAGGGCCAGTAAAGGCATAATAAAAAAGAATAACTGCCTTATTTGTGGTCAACAGCAACCTAGTCTAGATTAATAGTCACTAAATCGACTGAGGCAAAACTCCTCGAAAGTAAAAACCACTAAATATTTTTGACATGTTTTAAATAGACAAAAATCATTAATTATACTTGTAATAAGCTGGATTTTCCCCCATTTTAATTAGTCTATTTTACCATGCTGAGTTAAAGCTAGCATTTCTTTAAAGTGTGATGTGATCACTGCATCTGAACCGGTGATCTTCACAAAAACTCAGTAAAAAAACGTGACTCTGTAAAAAGAGACCAAATACATAGTGTGTTTATTATGTGGAGCTTCACACACTGACTGAATTTACCAACAATACCATTCCTTTTTTTTAGTAGTAGCTTTGTCACACTGTAGCATACATTGTCTCATGAGTGACGCTGCAGTTACAAAGCATCAGTTAATCTGAATTTCAACTCTGTGCTGTACATCTGCTCATGACTGATTGCCTGTAAAATAGAGAACAAATACAAGGACCTTCCCACATGTCAAACAGCCAAGGGATAGTGAGAACTGTGCTGAGATAAGTATCTGCTCTATCTGGTCTTCCGTGCCTACACATAAGATCTTTATGGAAATCTATATGTTTAATCTAGTGTGACCCAGATGTCAAAATATTTCACATCTGGCTGATCACCAAAGAACTACGATCAAATATGTTTTACATTGGGTTACATATATGTATTTTATCTGTATATGTTTCTGTAAATCCAGCCAAATACATGTACATACAGTATTGTGAAAAGTATATAACAAGTTATTGTCTGACAGTCTAAAAATAACCTGACATATTTATTCTAAATGCTATATTTTTTATCATATATATTAAACTCATGTATGCATGGACAAATATCCAAGTGATACTGCTCAAGGGGATTTTGGAGTATTGAAAAAACTTTCCCTGACGATGTGATTCTTTGAATTAACTTTCACTGGTTGCGTGTTTGTAGTACATGCGTGATTTGATGAGGCTGTGGAGTGTCATGTGCCCTAATGCTACTTTTGACATTTGCAGGGACAATTTAAAGAAGATCTGACACAGATTTAAGCTACGAGGATAACATCTCTCTGGTTTGAAAACCAGTCTGACAGTCAGTGTCCAATTATGCGACAGAGTCAAATGTAACAATCTGTACCTCTCCGTAGTATTCTGTGTGGAACAACCGTGTATGTTACAAACCAGAGAACTACTTCTAAATAAAAATGTGAAAATGTTTAACCACTTCTAAGTCATTTTTTGCCATAAACAGGCTGAATGTTTACTGTATTTCCTCAACACCTTATTTTACAATAAATTCACATATTTTAATGCTCAGTTAGAATGAGTTTTTCTCATTTTTCTTGGCTAAGTTCATGAGAAAACATGTCCTCTTCAGTACAATACTTTTCCTATCACCACACCTCATTGATCAACATAAGCTCTCTGAGCTTGCCATTCTGCTGACCACACCTGCCCAGTTCTCTTCTAATTCTGTTTTTACTTCATGGCCAACAGTAAATGTAAGTTCTCATTACTGCTCTCTTGTTTTTAGTTCATATTTTGCATTTAACCTTCTTAAAATGTTCATCTAAATTATACCTGAATGTTTCCCCTACCATACTTCAGAGCAGAAGCAATGTGGGTCATTTGTTGTCACAGAATTATTAAATGAGTATTTCTGAGCCGTCCTGTACAATAAATACATCTCATGAAAATAGTTGGAATTAGACTTTTGTTGAAAAAGAGGCTTAAAAAAAGGGATATACTTAAACAACTGACAAAAATATAAAGGCCTCAGTTATGAAGAAAAGATGAAAAAAAAAATTTGTAATGGTTTTATAAAACTTGTATCATAAACTGAGGCTCCAGATCCCCACAGTCTCCATAAATCTAATTTTTGCCAATTTGTCCTCCTTGTGGTCCATGTAGTATCACCAAGGCAAGATAACAAAATGTATATAGTCCTTTTAGAAAAAAAAAGAAAGGAATGAAAGAGAAAACTTGCAGATGTCATGATTTAAAGATAAAGCCACATCTAGGAGGCTTTCGGCATTGGAGAAATGTAGAAGAGGCAAAAACAAATAAAATAGAAACATACACAATCTTACTGAACCCAGCAAAACAGTTAAGTGCAAAGGCTGGTAGAATGATTGTCAACAGAGAATTTCACAAGAGGTTCAAACCGGATACGATGAGTTCAATAGCAGTTGGTGAGCAGGGCTGACAAGCCTGTGAGCTTGAATAGTAACGTATTTAACACATAAGCATTGAAGAGGGTCTAGAAAGGTCTACGTTTCCTCAGGACAGTGAGATAAAACTTAGAGTACCAGCCCAATGAAACATGGTAAAGCTCTGTACCTGTAGGCAGGTCGCCAGGAAGTGGTCGACATGACACAAAAATATATTGGACTCTCCTCCATCCCCATGAAAAACATCTGCTAGTCGTGCTGTTATCCTCTAAAAGGTGCAACAGGGTTTTAAAGTGTAAGAACACAACAATAAGAAGCCGCTTTTACTCCCAAATGTCCAAGAACTTAATGCTTGACCTCATTTATCACTACATCCCCTCTAACATCTTATCCATCACCCCACCTTTACATAAGTAACAATCATTGAAATGACCTTTTGATGTTTGTGCACTTTATTTATGGTTTGGACTTTTTTTTTCTCCTCAAATCAAAACTAAAATATATATATTTGACCTGTCCATGTGTGTGGACATGATAGTGTTTTTTTTAATTCTGTTCTTTTGTGTCCATGTCAATATGCTCAATGACAATTAAGACTCTCCAATTCAAAGTCAATAATAAGAAGTGTTCTATGAGTGTGTGGACGTGAATGGATGAATGTGGCTTGTAGTGTAAAAAGAAAAACAGCTGATGTACCCAACAATCAGACAGAGATTTCAAACACTAAATTAAGCACCAAATAGAAATCTGTGTAATTCCTCACATAGGCATGTGATGGACTGGTGACATGTCCAGGGTGTACCCACCTCTTGCCAAATGATTGCTAGGATAGGCGCCAGCTACCTGTGACCCTGACTTGGATTACAGATAATGGATGGCACAGATAATGGATGTATGGATGGAAGCTAGAGGTGCGTGAACAGACATGCAAGCTTTCATGTGCAAAAACAAAAGTCAAGCTAAGAGTCTCCAAAGACTGCTTGGGAATAATTTGAGATGGTCTGCAAATTGAATATGAAATTTGTGTGCAACTTTTAACAGATGCTATCTGAAATATTTTATTTAATAATAATAATAACAGTAATGAACAACTGTCGCCCAATGTCAGCTGGGATTGGCTCCTGCCACCCGCGACCCTGTTCAGGGAATAAGCTGTAGAAAATGGATGGATGAACAAATATATTATCAACATCATGCTTCTTTGCTGGACTGTTTGAAGAGAAATGAAAAGCAGTGACCAGCAGATGGTGGTATAACTGCTTAATACAAACAGACAGAAAAACTGAAGCATGAAGCGATGTGGTTGGAATGCCCGCTGAGGTAATGCACAATATTTCTAATTTTGTTGTGGGTTATCTGCTAATAACAAATGTAAAAAAAATAAACTACCAGTAAAACATTTATTATTTCCTGATCAGATCATGTTATGTAGCATCATTTCCTTAATTAGGAAATGATCTATGTATATATGAGGAAGTGCCTCAAATTGATAAATAAAAACAATTATTAGATAACTATATTCCTTATTGTATGATATAACATGGTACAAAACTTATGGTGAGTCATTTATTATGATGGATCAGCTGTATTTTTTTTATTTTAATGGACTTTCTTAATGGGAATACAAACTGCACAAGAGGGCTTATAATAACAGATGAGGTGCTATCTAACTGCAAAACGTTCACCCAACAGTTCAAAAGTACAACAGTTTATAAAAAACTCAGCAGTTTTACTGCAAAGTTGTATTGAGATAAATTATTAATAGTAGTGTAAATATTTAAGTAATAAGTGCAAACACTCTTAAATGAAGCTTTATAAAGACAGCTCATCTACAAGGCAGATCTTTTTTATAGGAGCTTCGATATTCTGTGGTTCCTGTGATGAACTGTCCGACCTGTCCACGGGGTACCCTGCCTGCCTCTTGCCTGCTAATTGCTGGGATAGGCTCCAGTTTCCCCACAACTGAATTGGATTAAACCATGTTGAAAGGGAATAAATAAATAAAAACAGAGGTGCTGCATAGGATTCACAGTTCTTTTTGAATTATAGGTCCACTGAGTCACACAAATGACAAATATTTAGCTCCATTAGCCATGAGAGGATTTTCTGAGAGATGTTTTCAGTCATTTTCCAACACTAAATATGCTCTGATGAAACAAGTTTTTCATTTACAGTTATGATGATGCACATAACAAACAATTAGCAGAGCCAATCTATAGATAACCTGCTTGATTTCCCAAAGGAGCACTCCTGTGTTAACACCTGCTGCCAGTCGATGCTGCATCAGTCTTTTTCAAAGATTCCCTTCAATTCAGACATTTGTATGTGCTTATCGAGGATTGTCTCATTTTAATTTCTGTAATTATTTCAATAATAAATATAATCTATGATTGATTTGTCAGATTTGAAAGCCAAAGTAAGATGTCTACCCTTTAGCTGTGCTGATTTTTTTTCATACACTCTAAAGATACACAAATCACAACGGAGCTGCAGGTTGACTGACACAGACACCTAAATAAAAGCCACACTGACTCTTCAGGGTTTAGAAACTCCAATCAACTTACCATGCATGTTTTAAGACAGTAAGAAGAAGCCGGAGAACCCGTATAACATAAGAAAATAACATTTAAGAAAAAAAAGAACGTTGCAGTACATAAAATGTCCCACATTATTTATGTATATTTTACGACTCCCACTCATGTTTATGATTCAAAAGAAATAAAAAGTCTTTTTTTTTACATGAAACAGTGCTTTGCTCTCCGAAGTGGATGATGTGTCAGTGCTGTTATTGTGTTGTTTTACCATCACAATTTTATATACACTGTTGTGCTTCTACACAGAAAATGTGGACATACACACACAGACAATTAGGTAATTTTCTAATTTTCTATAAAATACACAGATTAAACACCCCATGGATGGAACAGAGGATAACGAGTAAAAATGATATGCTATCCTCAGCAGCTCCTGTCTGGATACCAGGGGACTACAAACTGAGGTTTAATGTGCAAAATATAAATCAGATTTGTTGTATATCAAACCCTCAACATGCTTACCTGTCCCAACAGGAAAGGAAAAAATTGTTGAAAACTCTAAAATATGCAAATCTAACATTTGTAGGACAAAAGGAAGAAAATATCTCACAGACCTTTATGTTGACTCAGAGGCACAACAAGCCTATTACAAGGAAAGAATGGTGAGGCCATTAGAGATATTGCTGTGCGTTGAGTGGGGATGCCCTTAAACTCAACTCACACTGAGCCTCTATATTAGCCAATTAAACTGATGTAGTGCACTCACATGCATGTAAACACACTCTGACAGGATGGTTTCTTCTATAAAATTCAAAGCTGCTGCTGTGATTCCCTCAGCAAACACATTTTAGTCCCATGCATGGTCAGAACAAGGAAGAATTTATATATCCAAGTGAGGTCAACAAGATGAGACACAAACACATGGAATGACCCTGAATAATGTTGAATTGCAGATGTTTTTTTATGTGTCTTTTTCTGCCAATGGCATGAAGATGAGCCATCCTCATTAGCACAGACTTTTAGTTGTAATTATCTGCTAATGGCACTTACCCATCAACCCCTCCTTTATGGAGTCCCACTGCCCGCAGTGTCTCCATCACTTGCAAACACACACACAGACTACACTAGTCGGCATGTAGCTAGACAGACAGAGACTTGTGCACATGCATCTGGGGAGAAATCCATTAACGTCAACAAACACCCAGATGCAGACAGGCAAATATGAGGAAGCTGCACATCGTGAAACTGGATAGAATGAATGCAAGGGGGAAAAAACCCAAATGCAGGACATACACTCTCAAACATGCAAATCCAGTGGCATACTGCTGCTCCCCTGCCTGGTCTCCTGTCTAATTTATGCAACCTATTATCCAAGAGATAATAGCAATTGTTATCTGTGAGAAGATGACGTGAGGCAGAGGAGTTTCTGCGTGGACTCTGCATTGTTAAACAGCAGGAGATTTTACTGCAGCAACTTTAGCAAAACAAAGATTAGATTGCTAGCTGCAACTTTCACACTGTGGAAAAAAACAAAACAGTGCAACAAATGGTGTCCAAAGGGGTAGGCTTAAATATACCAAGAGGTAAAAGAAGTGAAAAAATATGTAGTGGTAAAGCTGCTGAATGAAAACATTACCGTAAATTTTATTGGTCACCTTCAACTCTGTGAAATTGATGAGAGATCAATATGGAAAGCAGAACATGATATTCTACAACAAAAGGCTCTACTGTATACCATTAAGTCTAATATAAAGCCATATGCTGTTAATCCATCCAGGCAGCTCCTATATAAACAGCACATCTGTCTTTTGGTGTGTTCCATTACATCTTAGTTCAGACTGTGACGTAAAGGAGATTTCCATCCACCAGAGATGTGACTGACTTCACTGGCTGCACCTTTTAAAGCCAGAGGATCTATAAGCAGCTAACAGCTAACGTGGATGGGGAGCAGCTGCATCTCAATAAAGCTTTCAGCTCAGAAGAGAAAAGCAAACTTATAGCTGCTAAATGTTCCACTGCAACGCAGGACAGAAAATAAAATAATACAGCAACCATAATTTACATGAGTCACAAATATTGACACATTCTTGATGACAAATGACTTTCACAAACCCAACTAAAAGCAATAAAACTGAACAGTAAAATTTTTGTTTGTGCTTAAGTAAATTTTTCATGAAAAAAACAGCAACTTTTTTGGGTAAAACAACAGAGCGGGCTTGTAACATCAAAGATAATTTAGAGGTTACTCCAGACAGAAAGTTTTGGTGTCCAGACAACCAGATACATGTGAAAGTATACAAAAAACTACCTGTAACAATGTTCTGAAAAAGTCTTTCACAGCTAAACCAGAATTTTCTGAGATAATATTCTAGAAACATAGCAAAATGTTAAGTCTTTGCTGATCTTCACTGACCTTGCACTGAGAGTTCAAGAAACTAAAGTGCAAACGCTTACCTGCTCAGACTGACTTCATGAGCTGCACCTGTGAAGGTATCATCATAGCAGGATTTATGATGCATTGCAGAGAGATCAGCACTCCTCTCTTGGTCTGGCTGCTTTACTTTAACTTTCACTTACTTTGTTTTTTTTCATAATAAGCTGTTAACTCTTCTGAAGCTATGTGTTTAGTGTCCGTTTTAGGTTGCTGTTATAGCACATGGTGTTATATCACACAAACAGCTTTTAAGGGACAAAACCCGGTAAAATGTGGTGGCTACTTTGCAGTGAGGCTGCCCTGCTTTATCCGGAGGAATCAAATGTGTCATTAAGTAAATAAATAAAATCAGGATTACGAAGGTAAAATGGGGAAATAAATGGCTTGAGCTGACAGACTATAATCAAGATAAGACAACACAAAACACCTCCAACAGCACTGATTACTAAACATAAAGTAAAAGTTTCTATTTTATGTCATTTGATAATATATATTTTAGCTGTCCAGGACCTAAATCTCACTAAAACTATTTGTGAGAAGTGAATCTGTCACCATGTGAAAGAATATTTATTAAAGCATTTTTTTCTTGTCCATTATTAGCCACCGTCTGTCTTTATTGAAAGTCCCACAGACTCTTATGTGCTTTCAGAGAACAGTTCGATATGATGGTCAGTGCAGGTAAAACTGTTTCATGAAGCCTTACAGAGACTCTTTTCTTGATTTATTATTACTTCCACAAGTTTCATATGATTCTACCTAAAAAGGATTGCTTAGAACAGTTTTAATCGATTTTAGCAATTTGTACGTGAGCACTGTGTCCACATGCAAATCTTGTTTCTCTGTTGTTTTTGCACTCAAAAGAAAGAATGTATTCACCAGAGATCCTGGCCAAACAACTCACTGATGTGGAAGTAAGCACACAGAAGCCGAATCTGCTATTTGACTAGTGTTGCCATATGTAGAGTTGTAATTCCAGGCACCAGTAATATTTTATTCAATTTTTCAGACAGGTGAAGTGAGTTGTTGTTTTGGACTCAGGCACCTGGATGGCCTACTAAACACAAATGTTACCAAATACAACCTGACATGAGCTTTATTTAGCAGATGAGAGGACAGAGAACAGCCGGGGGTGGGGTGGGGGTAGTTATAGTTCAAAATAATGTAACAGGAATTTCAAAAGGACTTTAAAAAGGAATTAAAGTGAAAAACTGTTTTTAGATGAACATCATGTGATTTCATGGATGTCAGTTTTCTGGCTGAGTTTCTACAGAGCACACTCACATCTGGTGCCTGATGGATGGTTAAAACACTCAGGGTTTCCCAGAGGCATGAACGTGCCAGTCAGTGTTTGACTTGGAAAAGCCTGGCAAACCGTTTAGTGCATCCACGTCCCCCCTTGCTGACTGATATCAGACATTTGTTACCATGATGCCTAGCTAAGCTGCTGCTAGGTAAGAGGCATGGAACACCCTGGACAGGTCGCCATATGAAATTTATCCTGAGATCTTAAAAAAGTAATCACCAGAGCAATATCAAGTTAATTAATTATCCACAAAGCCCAAATCCTCTTCATTTGTAATATTAACCAGTTTGGAAAACTCATTTTTATTGATGGTTACAAACAAAAGAACCAAAGAAAGTTCACATCTGCCTCAGAGAGGTATTTGATGTCAGACAAAGAAAGAACAGCCAACTGAAATATAAAATCTAAAAGACATGCTTGTCAAATCAGACGTGTAGAGGTGCTCCACATAAACATTAGGAACAGCTCATGTGGATGTTATTGGAGGGCAGGTGTAGGAAATGGATGCATGAATGGATAACTGGATGCAGGCCTCATCTTTACTCAACATGAAAGAACAAATGGGGGCACATACAGGTGGGCTTCCTCTGACTAGTTGGCTCCTTCTCAAATACAACTGCAAAAAGGTGAGAATAAAAAGAAACAAGAAAAAAATAAGAACAAATGAAGCCTACAGAAGATATTTCTTTTCTCATCTCAAGCATCCTCCTGCATGAGCTGAAATCGGATCTGACCTTGAAGAAAATCTTGGTACAGGAAATGCATCTGTAGGATCGGAGGAAGCAATGTGGTGGTCCTGTAGACAAAGATGCACTCATGTGGGAGTCTTTTGGCATCAGTTGTTTATATTTATATTTAGTATTGTATATAGGTTTTTAGTAAAGCAGAGGTGGATTATTTAAACAGCTGCCATATGGGGCATCCACACCTCACATTATATTTAAATGTTACCTCGATTAAAATAATAGCTTTACTATATACATCATGGTTATCAAAGATTGTTAAGTATTTTTCATTTAATTTTCTATCCAACACCTTGACCAACTGAGCCTTATATCTTTTCTTGTGTTAGTGACAAAAACTTGAGGAAAGGAAGGAGGAAGAGGAATCAGGGACAAAATGCTAAGAAATGAGGAAATAATTGGGATAGCATTTTTACAGCAAGACACATTTGCTGTTAAAAATGCAAAAACAAAAGGAACTTATCTAAATTTTACAAAGATACTGGCTTCAAATTCCAGACCAGAGTCTATACCAGAGACAAACTTTCAAATGGAAAATGAGGGGATTGTGGACAAGTGGCATGTCCAACAACCCCGTAATAAACAGTCAATACGATTCTAATATGTCTGCAGAGCAAAATAAACAGATTAACAATTAAATGTAATTTAATTTAGTCTTTAAAGCAATACTATGAGCTTTGGCAGTAATAATAAATGATAATTTGCTGCTTTTTGTGGTTTCCATCTAATATTCAAACCTTTTGTCCCAACATTCAATGTGTCTAATTAACTCATCTGCATACACTAATAGCACATTTTTAGCAATTGGCTCTGTGCACAGCTCCACTACTTCCTGAATTTAGGCAGCACATTTGTTTCCTGTCTTTCATTACTGGT
>JBAMHV010000015.1:7590175-7602460 GCA_037177535.1 Pseudomugil gertrudae
TTATGTTACTGTTTACTTTGAGATTTGTTTTGTTGACCTCTTTTATGGGCCCCAAAAGATATGTTATTCTAATTTTGGTTGTTACTTTGGTTAAGTATTTATTTTTCTAAAAACTCCATGTGCTCCTCTGATTTTTCGGCTCGGTCCCTCACACAATTTTAGGACAAGAAATGTGCTGGATGTTACATACATTCATTTTCTATACTGCTTATTCATATTCAGGATGGCTGAAACCTATTCCAACATAATGCAGAGTACACCTTGAACAGGTCTTCAGTCCATCAGGCTAACAATCACTCACACTTAGGGAAAAGCTAGTGTGACGTGTCTTTGGGTGGTTGGAAGAAATCAGAGGAAGCCACACATACCTCAAATCCAGAAAGCCTGCAAACATTGCCTGCAATTTGTGTGAAATTTCACAAGTTTATGGTAAAAAATAGAATTGGATCTTCTGCTTTGTGGCAGATTGGTTTTACACAATAAATCTTACATACCACATGGGACTAAACCATTTATGAGTGCAAATAATTTTTTTATTGTTTTCTCTACATTTTGTTAAAGATTTTTTTTAAAAAAGGACCCGATTTTAACAATCACTATTAAAGCCTGGTTATGCTTAAACATTGTAACCTGTTTTACGCAAAGAGGGTACGAATAAGACAGTATCACCACAAAAGGGTTGGACAGCTTTTATAAATTTAATATATCAATATATAGAGATATTTATCAACAGCTTGATTCCATAGAAACGTGAGTGAGAACAATTTGGCATACAGTACAGATATTCCATGTAAGTACAGAAGATCCTAAGTTTTAAACACAAACCTCCCCACTAATTCCCAATCCCCCCACCCCCACCCCTGCATATCCTCCCGCAGACACACAACACTGAGAACAAAAAAAAAAAAAAAAAAGAGAAAAAGTATACAGGAGCACATAACAAGGCACCAATAAATTAAAATGAACCCCTCTTTATAAAAAAAAGGAAAGAAATGTAACAGAATTAAATACAGTGTGAACTCTACAGTCTGTTAACACGCTAAAAGTAAAACAGTGAAAACAAACGGAACAGACAGGAGAAAAAGTAAAAACACTTTGGCAGATTATTAATTTTTAGTTACAATCAAGTAGTAAAGAAACCAGTGCTCTTGTGTACAAATAAATCATATAGAGTCTACACTCCTTTTTACCCCAGCAGCTTATATACATCTTTTTTTCCTTTTTTTCTTTTTTTTACAGATACATTTAAAACATTATCAAAGTGTTTTTGCTGTATGAAAACGTATTATTTACATGTCATGATTCAAATCCATTGGACTACCACTGTATCCCCCCACCCCCCTTTATTACCACCCCTACTAAGTATGTTATCTCTTTACACAGTGCAGAAGGCTTCTCAAAAAGTTTTGTGCAACAAACGGCATAAAAAATGCCTGTGGTGTGGCTGAGGAGTAGACAGAGACAAATGTTTTATTTTTTCTTCTTTTTTTTTAGGTTTCCTTGCAGGCAACGACACATCAGCTATATTTTGAGAAAATGCAGGTGCACAGATTTGTAAAAACTGGAGCAAACTTTTTTTTCCTTCCTTTGCAGTGGATTTTATCCAAGTCGAATGCTTAAGTAATGTGTGCATACTGGTAAATATCAAAATGCTGTCCCCATATATGATCAAATATACAAAAAAAAACAAACAAACAAACAAAAACTTCCTGTTCAAAGTCTTTATCGCTACCTTCATTTCACACTGGCTGGGAGGAAAAGGTAGTTGACGGAACACTGTCATTCAAGTATTCAAACATCAAGTTCATCAAATATGAAAGTGGGAAGGTTGTACAAGGAAAGCAATAACTACAAATCACTTGCAGATTCACAGTACCCCCCACCCCCCCATATAAAATAACACCTAAAGAAAGAAACACGTTAAAAAAGGAAAGTCACTGGGTCAGCAGGAGCTAAAGGTTTCCATCCACAGTCTGATAGTGAACTTGGAAGGAGAGGCTGCTTCTCCTGGCTGTGCGGGATCGTTGTCAGCCTGCTGGTTCACATTTCCAGCTCCGATGGGGTTTCCTTGTTATTTTTGGGGCTTCCGTGTTATTTCCTCCAGTGTTTTAACACTTCCAGTATGTGTCTGCTTATCAAAAGACTGAGAGCCCTTGCCGAAGGAAAGATGGCTGAGATGAGATGGAAGGGCCAGAGAGTGAGCGTACACAGACACAACAATACTGACTCGGCTTTCTAAAAGCTAGAAATTCAGTAGAATGATAATCACAGAAGGACTTCAAACATCACCGCTGGCATTACATGTGATGAAACAACATGAGGAGGTGAAGTGGTGGAGCGACGTGAGTGATGTTAGAAAGTATTCTGGTAAGAGCAGCTGGGAGCATACTCTGCTCTGAGACAGGAGTGTTTAAGATTGAAGGAAGGAGCACAAATCAGGAACACTGTTAATTCTGCCACAGTTAAGAGGATTGTTAGAACTCAATGTGAGCTGATGGTATGCATCAGTAAGAGTGTTTGAGGAAGAAATGAACTAGACTTTTAGTATTAGTGAGGTATATAATGCAGTAGTTAGTTGAGGATTAAAGACACATGTTAGAGTTTAACAAAGGAGGTAAGTATTTAGATACATATTTCAAAACAAGCCGTGCACAATTAATTCTGCATTTAAAAATAATACTTTTCATTCTTGTAAACCTTTTTTATGCTACAAGCTTTATAAAAAGCCATTTGCAGTGCCCCTTGGATTCTTTTTCCAGCCTATTTTCTATTTGATGTTTAATTTCTATTCAGCTTTACTTTTCATTCTGCTAATCCATTCATATTTCCTTTAACTACAGCTCTGCCACTTCTAATAAAAGAAAAGTATGCATTGACTTCAGTGGGACGGTTTCATCATAATTTAACTATATACTTTTAATCCTAACCAAACTGGTTTTCATACCCTAGACATAATTACAGATTAGATTTACTCTGTTATCAGCTAGATGTAAAACCCTTGTGGCTTTGTATATCCACTACTTACCTTGAACATCTGCCTGACACACAGTATGTCAGCATGAGGCAGAGCTTTCAAACAGATCCTTATAAACTAGACAAATAATAACTTAAAACTACAAATAATCCAGTTCAAGTCTGCTGCAAAAATGAATCAACTGTGAAGCAGCTTTGTAGAGAGCAAAAGGTCACATCATGCCCTTTTACTATTACTACTTGATAAAATGAATGATGAAAGCCCCAGTCTGGACTTTCTTGGTGTCCTTCAGTTTAGGCGGCTCCTCTGGAGGTGACCACAAAGTGGACCAGCCAATCTGTCTTCACACTGTAACCATAATAACTTTCCTACAATGTCACGCTCAGGCACCTAAATAAATAAGCAATTTATCCTCCTAACTGCAAACCCTCAGCATGGAACTCCAGTCGACCTGAGGCAAACATGGGGATGAAGGAAGTGTGGGGTGCGAAGCTGACTCAGCTCAGGGTTTAATTGAACTGCCTGCAGTTTATTCATTCTTAACACACAAAGATGTTTGATCTGTGGCATCTGTCTAATATTCCTTCTCTGTTTTACTATAAACTGGGATTATGTGATCATGCCAGCATCATGTCACTACAGCACGCCGATATGAGACAGTCCCCCTTACTATGTAGTTTTCTGATGTTGCTTCACATAAGTAAGGTCAAAATGGAATGAGAAGGCTGCCTGTTGTGCTTAAATAGCCTTTGCTGGAGAGATGTACGGAAGCACATTGCTAGAGAAGACAACAATACACCTTTCTAACATGCCTGGGCCTGCTGGATGTGAAAAAGTGAGGTGGCCAGTGTCTTCCTTTTGCAGAAAGAAAGTTAGCAAACACCAGTAGATATCCTTATCATTCATTCACTTGTTTCCTATACTGCCTATTCCAATTCATGGTGGCTGGGACGGTGGAGCCTATCCCAGCAATTAGCAGGTGAGAAGCAGGGCATACAATGAACAGGCTGCCAGCAGTAGATATCCATTATAATGCATGATCCACCATTTATTTCCCAGTGTTCTTTTTCCCTGTTAGGTGTTTAGCCACGTGGTTATCCAAAACTTCCACTATTCCAAGAATGCAGACTAGTGATCCAGCATATGGAGAATATTTTTCCTTGGTTTTTTTGTGCATATTTTGTGCCTAGTTCAAGAAAAACTGAGAATAAGCCCTGCAAAATCACTTCCTGATTGAACATATGTAAAGTGCAATATTTGCTCGGACCTGCTACCATTACAATGGAAGACAAGTGTTCAATGTTAGCCTTGACAATGAAAATCTTTTCATATGCAATACATTGTGAGTGTTTAACACTAAAATGCTAAAAAAAAATTAATGATTTCCAGAAAAATTGAGTTGTTGATATGCAATGACTTTTTGTCATTCTGTGACAGCCTCCAGGAATCCACTACTGGAACGCGATATGAGTAATTATTACAATATTCAGTGGGCATGAATTCCATCTGATTCAATGGGTTGGAAGCATGTCTTGGACAAGCCAATGGAAGATCGACTCTTTAAGCTGGCTCACACATTTCCTCTCTATCCAGCTTTGAAATCAAATCAGTTCTGGGTTCAGTCAACCCTGGCCTATTACTCATCTGCTCACACAAAACAGGGCCACTCGAAACCACAGTGAACCTTTGGTGACAGCGGAAAGCGATTCCCTCCCAATGCCTGCTGTTTTTCTGCATCATCTCATCCAGCTACTATGATGCGGAGGGGTTGGAGATGGAGAAGCTGTAATGCCATAAAACGAAAAGGAAAACTAGTGCTGTGAAGTCACACAAACGGGGTCACTGTTCTACACTAATAAATCTGTTGTGTAGCAGCTTTAAGATCAACAAGTCATGTCAAATTAAGGGAATCGGATCTGATGAGAGCTGCGCAATCAAAATCTGTTATACATTTTTCAGTGTTCTCTTCTATGATTTCAATGCCAACATCTTTTTAAGCCAAACATTACAAATACTGACAGTTTAAATGAAGCAGCTGATGTATTTTATCCAGAGTAGACTAAACTGTGCAAACCATATAAATACAACAGAGATTTTTTCCATCTTTTCTCGCATGTTTTGTTTTAAATGCTTACAACAAGCTACAATATCAATACCTCAAACCGTCAGTATTTTAGAGTTTAAAAGATTATTTGAGGACCGTGTACAGAGCACGTTCCTAACGCCTGCTGACATTAGCATAACAGTCAGAGATATGAATGGGACCTATTACACCCAGTCGAGCCTGGATGTTCTGTGTACCTCTGATATCAGGTTACAGGATTACCTATAAACCATTGCTTTTTTAGTCCTGCTGTTTTTTTTTAACCTCAAGGCATGACACACTGGTGGGACAAATCCCCTGTTCCCCACCAAACAAAAAAAATCTCCCTCCCTCACTCTGTCACCCCCAAATCACCTTCATTTGTGCAAGGCGGCTCTGTTTTTTTCTCTTTTCTACTTGGCTATATTTAGCCTCATAGTATATCAGGGGGCGACTCTGGGGGGAGAGGCTGGGTGTGGAAAAAAGATGAATGTCTCATTCAAAACTATATCTATTAACTTTCAATATAAATCAAACCTGCCTTTAGTAACGTGCAGAGAGGCTAATTACATATCTAACAAATAAATAAATAGTTAAAACATGAGGATCATTCATGTTTTTTTTTTACTTTCATGGTGACTAGAAAGCCAGACAGCAAAATGAGGTTAGTTGAATGAAAGTGTTGAGCAGCATAAAACACACCACTACTATTAACAAGAGGCAGAGGGAAGAGAGGAGTGGAGCAGAAGGTTACTAAACCAACATAAACAGAAGTATAAGTGGCTAGTAATGGTAGTCGTGTTACTTCAGTGGTCAACAAAAGCGTAATTTCTAAGATCTATATGTCATTCTTGCTCCTTAAAAGGGGGATGCAAAATGAAGACTCCATCTCATTCTCCTCTGCGTTGTACTGGCCTCATTGTAGTGGTGAAGAGACTGTGGTGAGAGGAGGGGCCAGGAATGGACTGGATGGGGTAGGCAGCATGCCCCATCAGGGGTAGCCATCATCCTCCAGACTGAGAGCCACACGCTGCAAACAGCAGATAAAAAGATGGTTACCACAGTGGGCGGGTGAGGAAGAGAGAGGTGAGATAGAGCAGGAGGTGGGAAAAAGAGCGGCACAATGAGCCCCCGAAAAAAACTGCAGCATAATATTTTCTGCAATTTCTTCTCAAAATCCTTTTCTCTGTACTTTCCTTGACCTTTACTAATTTTCTGCCTCTAGCTTTCTCTCGTGCTTTCCCTTGCTGTTTATAACGAGAAAGAAGGGGAGAAAAGCGGGCTGTTTGCTTTTAAACGTCTAGCCCACATATGAACAACCTGGGTGAGTGAAGTTAGGGAGAGCAGAGCAAGAGAACAAGTATAAATATAAAAGAGATTAAAGGAGATTTGTACAGATGTATAGAACAAAATGAGACAACAGGAATAAAAAAAAGAGTCCCCTCTTTCCTGCTCCTCAGTGAAGGCAGCCGTTACTTCGACCTTGAATCTTGGTCGTGCACCAATTCCATGTCTATGCATATGCACATGTGTGTACTTCTAGCCTACCGTGCCAACAATATCTCAGAATTATTTGCCCCCCACCCCCTCTCACACACCCTCTACGGAGTATCACAAAGAAATCTGTGTTACCATGCCAACCGATCAAAGCACAAGCTTCCCATCCCCCCTCAAATAATCCTATTTGGCTGCCCTTCCAGTTTCTTCTCTAAGACACCCCCCCCCCCACTAAAATAAATAAATAAATAATAAATAAATACTATACATGTTTTGAATTTAAGTGCCTTTTAAAGCACATCACCACTGGCATGATCTCCAAAATGACTCTAGACACAGATGCAGCTTTGAGAAGCAGCTTCTGTGTCAGTGGGAAATCAACAGGGTCGTCTGGGAGTCGATTACAGCTGCATCCGAGACATTTGGGACAAAATTCGATTTTAGTTTGTCCTCTGTCCTGATTTGTGCTCCCTCATTATATTTGGCATACCTTTTGAACTAAAACCATTAAAAGAAAAAAAAAAAAAGCAGAGTGGAACCAGTCTGGTGCTCTGCTGCTCTCAAAGCCAGCTTTCATAGTGCCTGCAAAGCTGATCTCCTTGGAAGAACCTCAAACCCTATTTTTTTTTAAAACTGGGATTGTTTTTGCTCTTATAGGTGGTAATTACTCCAGCTTCTGACCTTTTGTTATCACTTTGAACAACAAAACTATTTCTTTCTGACAAGCATGCTACTTTGTGGCACAGGTTTAGCTTGCAGGTGACAAAGTTTTAAAATGAGACCTTCAGATTCAGGTGCTTCTGTGTAAAAAACGAGATGCTTTGATTAAAATAAAGGACTTTTAACACTTCAACAATCTGAAACACTAACACAACGTACAAGGAAATGGGATGGTCTGGTCTTAGACAGGATCTCTCGTTTATGAATATTTGTCCTGGCTGAATATGAAAATGAATGTGAATGCAATGTAAACATGAGTGAAGGGTGTACATGATTGGTGCTCTTAGCGATTACTGCAAAAATGATATGTGCACATGTGGAAGTGTGCGTGTGCAAGCCTGCTCCTTCTTTCCACCAGGCTGAATTACATCCTCCCATCTCCAAATATATTCAGAACTCATCCATATGCTCCTTTTTTATTTGCCACTGGAGAGCATTGGTGCCCCTGAGTACCAGTGAGAGTTGCTGTCTGTGATGCCACCTCCCAGGGGAAGCGCAATGAAGGGTTGACTGTGACTGCCACTCACTGCTGGGTAAACGTGGCCGATGGACTCGCTGTGACGGCCAATGTGGATTTCGTCGTCGTCGTCCTCGGTGGTTTTGCGGTAAACGGGGTTGTCGAAGTTCATGCTCTTGGTGTTCCTGCGTCGCCAGTTGCGCCAAACCAGGTATCCACCAGTGCAAAGCAATCCGATGACCACTGTGGCAAGGATAGGGACTGCATGTGTTTAACACACACACAACAACAACACACGGCGGGAGCGTTAACACAGCCCAGGGGACACGGAGCGGCGCTTAAAGCACATACACACACTCACACAAAAACATCCTGCATACTGTCTTTTATCATTTGAAGACTTAATGTTTTCTGTCATTAACATTAATTTGACTTTGTATGAGGGGTAAGAAGGAGCATAACAAGTTAAATCATTCTGCAATAGTGCAAAATTCATAAAGAAACCCTTTTATAAAAATAAATAAATCCCCGTGATCTGTTATAACCATCTAATTTGTAGCCATTAAAAAAGAAACTTAAATTTCTGGAATAAACAGACAAAAAAACAACAAAAAACTCTCAAGTCTTCATACAAATAATTTCTTATTCCACTGCATTCCCTTTCATTCTCCCAGAATGATCAAAATCACATTTATACACTAATGCACATGCGCAATTTTCAACAATGATTACAAGCATTCATCATGAAACGTACAATAAACCCCAGACAAACAGACACACACACACAATGCATATAACACAAAGATTAAACTACACAAGTTAAATTGTGCAGCTTCAGGACCTAAAACCAACAATTTGTCTCTTGTTTTTGAATAAAAGCTCATTAAGGTTGTTAAACTGCCATCTCCATATTATTCCAGTGCTCTTTTTAGGCAGCGGTTTAAAATTTCAGACTTGTCTTGAATGAAAAATGAAACACTATCTGCCAACAGCCTGGCTGTGTGTTGCTGGATGGGGTTATGAGGAAAGGGAGAAAAATGGCTGGAGGATTTCAGATAGCCATAGTCTCTCTTCTCTCATTAACATAACATTAGTGCCTTAGTGCCCTGCGGAAGCAGTGTTTGCACTTAGTGCATGTATGAGAGTGTATATGTAGTGTGTACATGTGGTAAGACCAACAGCCAAATCAGCAGTGTGTCAAGGAGGAGAGATAAAACAAGTGTGTGTGGTTATGTGTATGTATTCACAGATGTGTTTTCATCCCTTCCAGAAGCCCCATCCAATTGGATTTTTATTGTAAAGGCTCTTGAAGTCCCAGCATGACTGCGCTGGAAACCCCAGATCTGTCTTTGTTCTTTCCCAAAAGCTCATGGAAGAAAAATGAACAAAAAAAAAAATCTGCTTTTGTTTCATTAAGAATATTTCTCTATAATAAGAGAGCAGCATAACAGTTTGACTTTGGCTAAATACTTATAATCACATTTAGGCTGCTTTCCCTTATGGAGCTGTGGGTGGTGCATTGCTGGATGTGGGCAGAAAACTGTGGTGCACAAATCCAGCCCTTGTGGACGGATTTCCAACAATAATTAATGTTTTAAAGCTGCCAAAAGTGCAAAATGGGGGATTTGTGGCAGCAATGAATGGCAAAAGGACAGAATAAAGGATGAGGTTGAAAGGGTTAACAATCCCGAGAGTTGTTTTTAATGAGCTGATATCTCAACTGTGGAGATTAAAGGGGAAAAAAAAAAGCTTTACAATAGTTCAGAGCTCCCATGATTTATAAAACTATTTAATATTAGGGATGAAAGAGATCTCAATTAGCAGCATGTGCTGCAGCTAAAAGGTCATTTGCACATTCAGCTGAATTCTCAGACAAGTTGAGCATGACAGTATTAAATATTTCCATAAAATGTGATTTTCATTTGAATAAGAGCTAATAGAATAGATTAACTTTATTAAGATTATTTGATAGAAGAAAATGTGTCTACAAAATGTAGTGCGTATGTGTAAGTGGTGGATTTATGATTTTTTTTTGTCTAAACAGACCATAAGAATATGCAGTTAGTTGCAAAATAATAATTTATTATTCTTAATCTTCCACTCAGTTAGAAAAAATAGGTCAGAGCACTAGACTGATTGTGGTACCAGCTAAATATATGTTCACAGCTGGAGTATGAAGTCAGTGTTACAATATTTCATTGTGTGATGACAAAACATGACTTAAATGTACAATTTATTCAAATCTCATTATTAATGGTATAATGTGCACATTACAGTAGATTGACCATTACCTGAGTGACAAGTTCACCTTATAATGGCTTTTTCCAGCTGGGAGGATGTCGTTACATTAAATCATGGCTCATTATATTTTATTGATTGTTAAAATATTGTTTAGTACTGAAACCTTAAAGCCTAATGTAGTTAAGCAGATGGGAAATATAAACCCTGAATAAAATCTAACACATGCATGCAAATACAAAAACTCTAATATAGCACAAGGCAATACACAGAAAGACCACACACACACACACACACACACACACACACACACAACATGCAGGAGTTTAGAGATGAGCAGAGATGGAGGAGCAAGGAGGGAGAAGCAGGCAGGCAAAAAGCAAAGACAACACAGTGGGACGGTTAAGGCTACTCACCGATTGGAATGACTATCCCCAACACTGCAACTGTGATGTTGTTACCTATGAGATAGTGATCACTCGCGGCTGAGATGAACAGACAAGGAGAGAAACAAACAAAACAAATCAAACTAAGCATCAAGTTTTGCTCCACGCTATTCCCTCCCAAAATGGCCTGTGAGGAGGAAATACAAGTATGCTGGCACAGAAGGGCATCACGCTGGAAAAGCTGATTTGCATAATATAAAGATGAAATCCATCTGACTTTTATCTTTTTTTTAACAGCATGTGTAAATGAAATGTGGATGAATCATGCCAAGAAGCCATAAAAATGCAATGAGATGCTTTTTAATAACAAAAGGATACAAATACAATATCAGGAAGATATGCATCAGAATTTTTATGAATATAATTCAAAAAACAAATTTGTATTTGGAAGCAACAAGCGCTTCACATCAGGTTTAACTAATGCTGAGAGACTGTGGTTGACCTTCAGCATTATCATCCGCTATCTTAAGTCATTCTTTTTCTGCCGCCTCTTTTCACTTTGTTCCACAATGCAAAGCAGGATCACTTTATTCCGCACAAGCTTTGAATCTCATCTCCCCTTGAACTCCCACCCCTACAGGTCAGTGTGGAGCTTTGGCATTAACTCTGCTCCCAGCCCTCCTGTTAGCAGCAGGCTAGTTACTGGCCAAAGTGTGATCAGATGGCTCAAATGAAGTCTACAGAGAAAGATTAACAGAAGCGATCTCAGTGCTGGCTCTGCATACTGATCGGCTCATTCTAGAAAAAGACCGTGAAGTTCTATGCATAGCAAAAAAGGCACAGATGGCATGGGATGAATAAGATGCACATTATTTCTGCAGAAATGCAATCATATATATATATATATAATAAGCTCACACATAAACACACACACGGACAACAATGCATCGGAGAAAGAATCATAAGATGTGACTTCAACCTACAAATTCTGAGTCAGCAGAAGTGATTTTATCTTTCTCTTAAAGTATGAGTGACATCTAATGAGCACAAAAACTCTAAAGGGCAGATTAATAAAATCTTATTTAAGAAACTGTTCTGAAAATTCAGTCCTTAGAGATGTAAGGCAGAGTCTCAGTTTCATTAAGACTATTTTTGCTGGAGGGATTTTACTTCAAGAAGTTTTGGTTATTTTATGCTTCTGCATAAAACATCCCCAGTTCGATATACTAATATTTGATTCTAAATATGTATACCTGAACAACAGTAAACAATAATAACAGGTGTAAAATATTACCCTGCATATTGATACCTGGGATATTAACACTTTGATTAAATGAGTCACTTATAGTAGCTAAAAAGCTACAGGAGCTTTTCTGAAAACTGCACTTCTCAGGAGGCTAAAATTAGCCTCATGTTAAGGCATGTGTAGTTAATTTTGCATGAAAAGATGGATATCTGTAGGGTGAAATGAATGGTTAGCTATGCAAAAGACAAGGTAAAAATAATATGGTAACATTTCAAAGAGCATAGATGTTTCGTAACTTTAGGTAATGGCTGTTGTTAATCCTTCGCCCCTCTTCACAGAACCTCCCCGTTTCTTCCTTGTTCTCGCCACACCAAACCCACCGCCACACTTGTACAATAGCTGATGTCGACAAACTCGACAGTGTGCACCGAGATGAAAATTGTAACACATGGCCCGTGGGTTTGGAGACACGTCTTGTTCATGCCCTATTTTCCATTGCACGCCTGCTCCACCTCTCATTTGTACAGTTTGTGGCACGCTGAGGAAGCTGACAACTTCAGAGACCAGGGAAGACATGCGCTTGCTTCTGAATAACTCAGAAAAACCCAGAATCCAATGGAGCAGGAATTCTTTGGAATTCCTAGCAAATCACTTTTACTCTCCCCCTGTTTCCATTCCATGAAA
>JBAMHV010000015.1:7602560-7628615 GCA_037177535.1 Pseudomugil gertrudae
CGCTTTTACTCTCCCCCTTTTTCCATTCCATGAAAGCTCTCCTGGTATATATATATATATATATATATATATATATATATATATATACACACATACATATATTATATTAAATATAATATATATTTATATAAAATATATAATATAATGTATAAATGTATACATATGTATATATATTTATATATATATGTGTATATATGTATGTCCCATTGGATTTAATGGGAAAGCGTGTCCACCTCTTTCAATGCTGCTCCACGTATCACACCATTACAACGAAGAAAATATTTGTATCTTAGAATTAGGTAAATGCAACCTGATATAAATAATCAAACATGATATTTTACACCATTTCATTATCTAGCAAAAGCATGGCCCAAACACAAAAGCGATGAGTGAAAATGAAGGGACTAATGAACAGTCAGCTGCTGCTAATCACATGCATTTGATTAATTAAATCCCAGTAAGTAGGATCCTCTCTATAAAGGCAGATATTTTCACAGTTTGCTGGCTTGAAACATTCAGGTGTGTGTTGACATGCTGTTAAGGAGGACAGACATCTGTATGATCATTGCGATGCAACTGTTGCTGCCCATAAAACTCAGAAGCCTCACAAGACCATTAGCAACCAATCTGGAGTCCATCATTCTATGGTGAGAACAATTATTCACAAGTGCAACGCTCTTAAGACGTTATCAATCATCCCAGGAGAAGATGCATAAGCAAGTTCAGCCCAGCTTAGACTGGGCACAGCTGAAACTGTTCAGACTGAAAGGGCTTCATGTCAGACTACAGGTATTACTTCTGCAACTCCCTTCTCCAAATCCATGCATGTGCAACAAAGGACACTGATAGATTACATAGTGCTTAATAAAGCAGAAGATGTTTACTGGGGAGAAATAAATGGCTTTGCAGTTTAAAGTTAGCAAAAGGTCATGTGGATGTATCTACAAAGGAGTATTAGGGCCACACTGAGAAAATTTTTTTTGGATAAAGTCGAAATGTCGAGAATAATTTTCCTCTGGGATCAATAAAGTATTTTTCATTTCATTTAATTTCATTCATTCCATTTCATTTCAAAAAGTCGAAATGAAAATAACGTTAAAAAAACAGGGTGATCACATACTAAATAGGTCTACGTGTGAGCAGCTTCTTAATGTCAAATTAAGTTCATGATGCAGTTTTAATAAATTCTGTCGTTTTTATCTCTTTATTGTTATTATTGCATATATTATATAGAAAATAAGAACATGGAGAAGTTCAGCAGAACAGAGGCATAGACTGTGGTCAGAAGCCCGTTTTTCCCACAACCTCAAATCACCGACTTCCTGTCTGGTCAAAATAAAACAGTAGAAACAACTTACTAAACAAAACATCATTTACACCATTAATGTTGTGAATAGATTTATGACTGTGGTAACAGTTTGCTAATTAACTTGATCAGGTATTGTTAGCTAAACACCCAATCGTTTCCAATTTGATGTCTTTTACTTTATTCTTGAAACTGTATTTTGACTTTATTCTCGACATTTCAATTTTATTTTCAAAGGGAAGAAGAGAGGAAAAAATAATCCTCCAAAATTATTTCCCCAGTGTGGCCCTCATACTCTGTCGTATGTATCCGTGTAACAAAGACAAGATTATATTAATACAAAAAAAAGGTGAGGGGTCACATTGTGTGATGTGCACGAATGTTTGTCAAGTTTGCTTTGTGGGTCTATTGACTTTGCTTGCCTACTTTCTTATGCATTTTAAGTCTGAGCGTTACTTTGTAAACCAGTGATGGTGTTATTATAGTCGGCTGTCAGTGTTTGTCAGGGCTGCATTCCCTTTTTTCTATGAGCTCTAGTAAAAGCTTGATTGGCATAAAAATCAATCATGTAGCCAGCTTTAGAATGAATTCAGAAGGTAGGAGGGAGAAGCAGAGAGAAGTAGAGAGGGAAAGAGGAAGAGTATGAGAGGCTGTCAGAAAGTAAGGATGAGTGATAAGAGGTGGATGTGGAATAAGAAGCAGTTTGTTAACTCTGACACCTCTGTTTGATGTTGATCACGAGGGATAAAGACTATTAAGATAGATTTAATAGTGTGTGTATGTGTTCATGTATAATAAAAAAGAAGCTCTGTAGATAGACAGATGGCTAGAAGGAGAAATGAAGGGGAAGAAACAGCAGAGCAGGGACGGCAGCTGATGTAAGTATTAGTTTTCAGCTCCCTGCTGCGTTAATGGCAGTTGGTGATGCTCAGTGGGGATTACAACCACTTCACGTTCACATCACACACTTATATGAACAACCCCACAGACCATGATACATACCTCTGTGAGAGAGGTTGGCGTTAGTCTCTCTTTGAATGCTGTTGGGGGCCATTGAGGGACGTAGAGGGACGTGTGGGGATGTAGAAGTCTGGCTGGTGCTTCTGACACTCGTTTCCTTGTTCGTGACGTCAGTGGTCCGAGGGTGCTCTGTACTCCTGGAACTTCTGGAGGTCTGAGGAAGCGCAGGTGTCGTATATTGCCTTGTTGTGTGCCTTGGCAGGGTAGCAGCAGAGGTTATGGCTCTTGTGGTAGTGGTCGCAGCAGTCGTACTAGTTGTTGTTGTGCTTGTTGTAGTTGTTGTGGTGGGAGTTGTAGTGGTGGTGGGGGTTGTTGTTGTTATTGTTGTTGTTGTGGAGGTGGTGGTAGTCGGAGCAGATGTTGTGGTTGTTCTGAGACGGACTTGCACAAAAAAAGAAAAAAAAAACATTACCACTTTCATATTCGTTTAGTTTTTAGCAGGATTTCAAATGCAGCTAAGATGAAACTGATCATTATCTTTCATGTGAATATTGAAACTAATCAAAATGCGTCCCTGTTGGTGTAATTGTGCTCCTAGGTAAAACAAATGTCAATGCAAGACGATTTATCTTATGAAAGACATTTCTTCTTGGCTGCTCTGGGACACAAATATAAAGCAAGCAGTGTGGACAACACAAAAGTGTTGACATTTTTATTTCATTGCATAATGAGTGTGAGCTCAGCAGAAATAGTTGGGTTACAATAGTAAATCTCTCCACTGCAATGTGTGTGTGAGCTCAATGCTCACTTTCCCTCTTTATATGGTAGCCCACATACATCCTCATCATCATCTTTTGTCCCTTTTCTCTGTGTCAGCTCCTTTTTGCCTCACCTGCACAAACATGATGTGCGAGAACAGAGTGAGTCTATTAAGGATAACAACTTTACAAATACCGCAACTCTATCAAGGCAGCGGACTGTGCTGAGCTCTGGAATAAGGTCAGCCAAATAATCAGGGTGTATTGGGGAAGCAGGCAGAATTCCTGACCCACTTCTTCAGCAAATGTTAAAGACAACAAAGGTTCCATTGACTTTGAAGGAACTTTGCATTGAATCTATGGCAATTAATGCAACTAGCTGTGTGTTGCACTGCTTATGCTGGTGCATACTGGATTTGTATGAAATCTGAAAGATTCAATGGGGGAAATAAATGCATATTAATGCAGAGGTTCCATTTTATGTAATTCTCAACAAGCAAGGATTCCTGGTGAGGATGGAGGAACAGAATAGCCTATACATTAAAGATGGCAAGAAAAGAAAAAATATTCAGTTCCTATTTTGTTCAGACTTTGACAGTGTTGTAAGTATTCTCTTTAACTATTCATCAACAGTATTAGAGTGGAACCCTCTAAATACTGAACCATGACGAGCTGAATATTTATTCACAGATGATGCATAAATACTTGATGGTGATGTGGACCGTGTTCACACAGTGAAACTCTTATGCAGCATAATGCCTGAATTGTTTGGCAGTCGATCATGTTATTGAGATTATGATGGGATTGCATGTAACATTAGCTTGTGGGTTTCCTTTCAGTAAGGCGTGCATCTGAGGGTTGTGTTACATCAGTGCAGTGTGAGTGACTTACCTACTGCACAGCGCCTCATATCTGGTCCCAGCTCCATGCCGTCAGGACATGCACAGGTGTACTTTGGGGAGTGGTCTGTGATCTGAGGGGCCTTCAGGCAGAGGTACTCGCAGCCACCATTGGGCAAAGTGCCCATATTACAGGTGTCAGGGCCTTGGAAAGGAAAAGGACAAATACAAAAAGTTTTAGCTTTTTTCTATTATTATTTATTGTCCTTTTCAAAACATACATGTCAGATTCCAAATATGTTCTGATGTCATCATTTAAAAACAAATCAACGTTCAATTTATGACCTTTTAGTTTGCAATTTCAAAATGTTTAGTGGATTTTTAGTGGATGTTTACGTCTGATGAAGTTTGTGATGAGCATGTTAGACAGAAGAACTTAAACAGGTAGAAAAAATAAAGAAAGAAAGCTATTTTAAAAATATCAACTCAGAACACGTGGGCCTGATGAAGGAGTTCTTGTAAAAGACATAAAGTACTACTCAGCTATAATATTCTGTTTTGTGTTTCATACTGTGAAATACCATGAATCTGATCCACTGTCATTATATTTCATGGCCTATTTTCAAGCATATTTTAGAGGTGCATATAACATTGCTGAGGTTACAAAAGTTTCTAATTTGAAATTCTACAAACAGATAAAATATTTAGTCTCTTAACCCCAGATGCAGCCTAATGGCAAAAGACTGCTCCTCATACCTTGCAAGGAAGCAGCAGAATTAGGTCAGTCAAATCTGCCCTCTGATGTGCTACGTGGTTTATAAAGCAGCACATTTTTGAAGTCATCAGAACAATTGTCAGTTTCGACACCCAGGAATATTTAAATATAGACAGATACATTTATATTTTATATACAGAATCTCTGCATACTGTATGTGGGGGCAGTTTGCCAGGGACAAACTCAATGCTAAAACCATTTCACACATCTCTCCTGTTAATGAGAAACAGAACTCCTCTCCTTTAAGCAACACTTTCATGTTCTGTAACCTACAAAACATTTAACAAGAGAGAATGTAAAGAGAAAGAACCAGAGGACAGATGGACGAGAATATCAACATTTGCAAATTGATGTTCTACAGTTACTACAGCTTCAATCTTTTTATCCCTCTGTAATGCTTCCCTTAGGTATAGAAAAAAAACAACTAAAAGCTGAGCTTCAAAGCACAGTCGAATAGAATGAAATAATAAATATATTAATCACAAAAAATGACATAAAAATAAGAGAATAAGATGTCAGCCAGTTTGGATGAAGTCAGAATAGTTTAAAGATGTTTTTCATAGTGTGAATGTGAGCTGTTAGAAGGAATGTGATCTTTCTGGGTCAGTGTTTATGTACTGTATGCTTATGCATTTAAAAAAAATCTGAAAATATGCAGACTTTTTGCCCAAAGAGTTTTATATCTCTAACAGTGAGCCAAATTGCAGAGAACATCCATGCCGGTTTGCATTTGTGTATTTTGTGATGATTAAAAATTGTTGTTGGCTCTGGACTAGAGGCATATTGCTGCAGTAACTCTGGAATATTAATGTATTTTTTTTTTTACTATTTTTACTTTAAAATAATGCCCCGTGGCTCCATTAAAGTCCTACATTATCTATTTTGTACTATTATTCTATAATACAATTCAGCATATTCAAAAACAAAATTTTAAGGTGAAAAAAATCTTCCATATCTCATAATATGGTATTTTGTTTGACAAGTCTTGATTGAAATTGGAACTAAATCAATGGCCATCTATCCAGTTTATTGCTGCTTATCTAGGGTCATGTCGCTGGAGCGGTTGCCTTGCAGGGAAGCTCAGACATGCCTCTCCATGGCTCCTTCTGGTGCTTGTCTGGATGTATCCTGAGGTCTTCCCAGGCCAACCAGGATATGTAATTCTTTTACTGCATCCTGGGTCTTTCTTGGGGTATCTTTCCAGATGGACATGCCTGGAACACCTCATCAGGGAGACATCCAGGAGATCTTCTATCCAGATGCCAGAGCTACTGTATCTGACTCCTCTCAATGCAAAAGAGAAGCAGCTCTACTCTGAGTCCCGCCCAGGCGACTGAGGCTTTCACCATTTCTCCAAAGAAGAACCCATCCACCTGGTGTGAAGACATATTCTTTTGGTCACTACCCACATCTCGTGACCAAAGGTGAGGGTAGGAACGTGAAGTAGTTGGTAAATTAGGAGCTTCACATTTTGGATTAACTTCCTTTTCACCATAATAGACTGATACAGACTGCTTCACAGACCTGCCTGTCAATCTCCTGGTTCACCTGTCCTTCCTTTATAAACAAAACATCAAGACACTCCTTCACTTGGAGAAGGACCTCATTCCCAGCCTGGAAAAGAAATCCCACCCCTTTCCGGCTAAGGAACATGGTCTTGCAGGTGGTGGTGGTCCCCATCGTCAAGTAGGGGGACTAGACTGGAGGGTGGACTCTAACTACAGGGGGATCATACTCCCCGGAAAAGTCTATTCAGTGGTTCTGGAGAGGTAGATGAATCATGAATTGAGGATGAGAAGTGTTTTTTTCATCTTGGTTGTAGAATTGTGGACAAGCTCTACATCCACTGTGGGGTTCTAGAAGGGGCATGGTAGTCCACCCAACCAGTCTACATGTGCTTTGCAGCTTTGCAGACAGACCATGTCCCCCAGGAACTCCTGTGAGAGGTTGCTCTAGGAGTATGTCTCTGTGATGTGGAGATGATGTGGTTCTGTTGACTTCCTCATGCTTTGATTTCCATCTCTTGGTGAAAAGTTTGGAAAAAAGAGAATTCATTCACGAGAATGAAACAGACAATTAGGTAGCCAAATGGTCCAGCTGGGTCATGGCATGCCTTTGTTGGCATTGTGGGGGGAAACATGCTTAATTCTGTGATATCTTTTTGAGCAGAGTCAGATTTATTAATGAGAGAATGCAATTAGCTCCAAACTGGCACACAGGTTGGTTGGAGCACAGAGGGAGGAGAGAAAACAAAGTATGAAAACACAGACATGCAAACAATTTGCTGGCTCACATGACCAAACACACTACATTACACACTGCAGCAGCACAACAAGCAACCCCACAAACTTTGGCAAAGCATCCATTCTGGGAAAAATAATGAACACATCAGAATTTTTCAGTTTAATTGCTTTGTTTTTATCTTTAATCAACCGTGGTTCCTCCCTTAATGGAATTTGCTGAGTTGCTTGAACGTAAATAACTGAATTATTATTAAATAAAAACATAAAAAAGGCCATTTTATATCAGATTTACTGAGTGAGTACCTTTACAATCACAATTTTTCTTACCTTTGGGCTGCCTCTGTTCATGAAACACAACTAAGTCCAGGGGGTTGTTAAGGTCCTGTGCAACCTTTGCCACATCATGCCCCGTCAGTCGGTTTACACTATATATTGCTTCATCCTCCAAGTCTGTCCAATATATGTGATCCTGTGTTAAAAGAGGTGGAAGAGTCAAACACAGTGAGATTAGATGTTTATTTTCTTGTTCTGCAATTCATGAAACTCTTGTTGGGATTATATTTGATATAATAATGTCCTGCATGCACAGAGCAAATAGAAATGAGCTATTGCAGTTCAGTACTAATCAGACTAAAGACCATAATCTGCATGCATAACATTATTATGCACCAAGTAACCAGACATATATTTTAATAGTGTTCAGTTCACAAGACCAAACTGTTATCAACTGACAGCTGCTTGGGTGTAGAGGTAAAACCAACACCCTTAGTATGTAGGGCACTGTCCTAGCACATCATGGGATTCTTGTAGTAAATGGATTTAAAACAAACAGCACTCTGCAGACACAGATCATAACTGAAGAGACAAACATTTTAACTTAATTAACTCATCAAATCAGCTGTGGTTGTGAAAGGTAATGAATGCTAAACTGTATAAATCTGTTATAAAGACTTTATCACAGAGATACTTACATTAAAAATGATTTTATATTGTATGAGCATGCTTCACATCACTGGGATTGTATCTAGTATCTGTATGTTGAGACAAATAATGCATCATTGTATTACTAAATACATTTTCACCCACAACGTCATGAGCAATCATGAAACAAGCGGTTTCAGGCACACAACTAAAGCTGCCGTTCTGCATCACATGTGATCTGCCTCACACATCCATGCTACACCTTTATTACTACATGAGTACAATACTGCACTAAAGTAAAAAGTGAGGTATAAATCTTTGCTACTCCATTTCTAAATGTAATAATGTTAAAGTTTTATTTACTGTGATGTAATTTAAGCTGGCATTAGCACTCCGGTTTCTTCTACCAGTCTAAAGACACACATGCCGAGTTGCTTGCAGAATGCCAGGCGTGATCATGTGTTCAGTTCAGGATGTACCAACATTTTCATCCAGTGTAAGTGGATATATAGTTTATATATATATATATATAGATAAAGCTAAAGATAAAGAGAATGGATGGATGGATTTGCAATTTACAAGCCAGAGCAACTACATTCTAGCTAAGGGTTCAAGACTTTTAAGACCCTGTGGGAACCCTTTGAGATGGTCATGTAGTTTCTATAATTGAGAAATATGAAAAATGAGCTGATAACAAGTTTGTCTGAAGAAACAAATACGTTACATAAGGTTAAAAACAAGTGGGTTCATTAGTTATATTTTATGAGGAATAGCACCCTGTAGTTAATAAATATTATGCTACAGTGCTGCATAAGAAAAAAACTGAAAAATAAATGTAAAAGAATATTTTTTGCCCTGGTTCTTTCATCATGACAAATGTTAACAGAAACTAGGCTTACAAGCCTAAACAGCATTCAGAAAGCCTTTTCAACTTACACTATTACTACTGCAAAATCTTTCATTCTTTTACCTAAAATGTTCTTCCACAATAATTCTCCAGTATTTCGGAAAGTCTTTAAAGTTTTTCTTCAGACATTGGTGGTTTTTCACTCATTTCCAGTCCAGTACTTTTACCTGACAATTTTCACTTTTTACCCCAACTGTTTGTTTAGTCACTTAACTTTGATGCCCTGTGAATCATTCTAGCATAAGAAAAACATATCTGACTCCGATTGTAGCAGTGCTTTGCTGACATATAAAAGCCTAGCAAAGAACCAGGTTTCAAATAAAAAATAAATAAAATAAAGAGTAGCTTAAGGTTTTTGTGTGGTTGCCTACCATTTATGAACCCACATGAAATTCTGATATATATTAGGCAAAATTTAAGACACAAAGAACTGATAGAATCATTTTTTAAAATAATATAATATAGACTAAACTGTGCATTTTACATTTTCATTTATGTTTATATCATTTATCATCTCCTAATGTTGTTCAGTGATATTGAATAAAAGGATCCACAGTATAAGTGGCATTGGCACTTGGTTACCACAGCAACCAACGTTCTCTGTGTATGAGGGACCACATCAATTAGGAAAACAAAAGCAGGAAGAAAACACACATTGCAGGATCATAAGCAGGTTAAAAAGGGAAAAAAGAAATTATTTAGAAGGTAAATATGATTCAGAGATGAAACAGGAAGCTTAAGATAAGCCACAATTTTCATGGCGCACACTGTATTTTATTCACTCTCTAAAGGTACGGATCAGAGGTCCAAGCACAGATTTGTAAGGTGTGTGTAGTAGGCCTTGGTGATGTGTATCTTGTGTGCGGTTCAGTCAGTGTTGTTGTCCTTGGTTTCCTTTTGTGCTGGATAATCAGTAGACTTAACCTTTCTTCAATCTTTCCCTTTTCCATCTTTCAGTGCGCTCTGTATCGCTCCAGCCCGTGCACACACATTCAGATAACCTTTACTCTTATGACAGAAGTGCTGAAACAATGAAAGACAAATATCAGCCATACTGATAAAACAATTCTCAAATCTTTCATCTCATCTCTCTCCTTTTTGCTTTTATCTCTGTGGATGTCTTTCTCCATCTGTCAGTCTCTACCCCGTTTATCTTTTTCAGTTTCTCTGCTCTCAATCTCTTCACATGTCACACTTCTTCTGACCTTCAGAGCTTCAAACAGCCATGAAAACCTGAGCAGGGTGGTTCCCTTTATTGTTGGATCAAGGTGAATCTTTCATGTGTTGAAGGATGGGCCTGAACCTCTACACAGGTGCAAACAGGCATCTTTCTGAACACATGGCGTTGCATCACATTGGCGAGAGCCAAGTCTGAGCTGAGTGGAAATACATCTAAATGGATATGAAAGTGTTAAAAAGACTCAAGGTGAAATCAAAGTTTAGCAATTCTGTCACGATTTTGTTTGAAAAACACAAATGTAGATTCAGTCTGATGACACACCTGTGGTGACCTTCATATACCTCCTTAAAAAAATAAGTGATAAAGCTCAAAGTAAGGTAACCTTCTTTGTAAACCAAATAATAAAAAGTAAATGTAGGCTGTGTTAAACTGGAGAAATCTTAAAAAAACATGTCCCCCTACAGTTAAACATGTATCTTTCCTTAACATATTTATTTTTAAAGCTCCTTTCTATGAATCACCACCCTCATCTTCTTCTTCCCAAACCCATATCATCTTTGCTATTTTTCCCTCTAGACAAACAAAGAAGGAATAAAAGTAATTCAATGATACTAAAGCCGAAGAAAGAGAATCCATTCATCTCTGCAAGCCTCTGCAATCTACATTTCCTCAGGCCTTGTGTGAAGGCAGGAGGTGGACTCTGACTGGATAGGTTTGTGTGTGTGTGTCTGTGTGTGTTTATGTGTTTTGTAATAGTATAATAGCTTACACACATTAGCCTTGTGCTTGTCTTCTACAGTTTTCAGTTTGCAGTCAGCAGATAGTGTGTAATATTAACTGTGCTTCTCGTAGGAATATGAACGGCTGTTATAAGTCAGGCGATGTTCAAAAAGAAAAATTCATGACAACTTAGATCTAAAATGTTCAAAAGAGCTAATATAGTCATGGAAAAATATTAGACCACCCTTGTTTACCAAAGTTTCATATTCATTTCTAATGTCTGGTAAATATAAAGGTGCATTTGTTTGGAAAACATGTATAGTTAATAGCAGCTAATATTTTTTCTGTGACTGTTTCTGTATAAGCTCTGTATTTAGAAATAGATTACTTAGCTGTGGATAGGCATGTTCCAGGCACTACTAAATTACTAAAGGACACACATTTTATTAGGTGTAATCATTTAGCTAGATAATAATATTTTAATAATTATTCCCTATCTATCCAACTGTTTGCAAACATTCTTCTGCTATGATTTAGTGGGTGGTGACAATCTAAGTCAACCAAATGCTCTTTAAAATTAAAAACAACATCATTAATGTTTTCATCTTTTTACTTCAGTGTTGTGGCTGGAGTTGAAATGGGGGGATGGTCTGGTTTTAGCAATATTTTGCCATTCTGATAATCAATTTGGTGGTTTTATGTTTGAGCATTAAATTATATACTTTTGTTAAAAAAGTAAAACAGTGTCTTCATTTTGTTTTTCTTATAATAAGCTTTTTTTGTAGCAGGTACTAATTTCACTAGTTTTTTTTTGTGCAGTTGGGAGAATCTAGAAAGAAATGAGCCTTTTTCATGTTATTTGTCTGAGCTGGTCCTTGCTGAAGGGGTGTGCTTGTCCTTTCTAAACTATTCTGAAAATGTATTGGATTTAAGTCAGTGGGTATAAATGGCTAAGTCACACTTTTTCCACAGCTATAAACAATAGTGGTCCTAGCAGTTTGTTTAACATCTTTGGTTATCCAAGCACAGGATCTTCTTACTGAGCTTCATCCAATTCAAAGGTTTAAACATGTCGTGTGACTTCTTCTGCGTTGCATATTTCAGCATTTTGTACATATATGTAAATCTTTTGTCAGCACACTTCCACCCCTAAGTTTCCCTGTGTAGTCAGTGTGCTAATCCTAGTTAAGTCTATGCTTAACATATTAGACTTCTTATAACTAAAAACAAGATCATAGCTTATTTGTAATATCATGAGCAGTCACTGAATCACCCATTTCCACAGATAAGATTATTTTTCATTGCAAGGCTAGAAGTACATGGGGTCATTTTTCAAGAACAAGCACAGTGCCTTGCCCGTGGCATGAGCCAGAAAGCTGCTCTGTATTTTAAGTAGCTTACTGGTGCTCTTCAACCATCTCTCATCACTTTTCTTCAGTATTTGGTACCATAAATTGCCAGAATAAAACTACCGTAAGTAACAAAATTATTCAGTGTTTCTCAGTTTGTTGAGACTGACCTTGTGGAGGACTACAGCATTTTTAATTTGTTCTGTATCATAACCAGAACAGAACACAGTCCAGAACAGCTGAGGGCTATTAATCTCAAAAGCTTAACTTTGACTGCTGCCTGAAACATTGGTTCTCCTCACATACACACATGTATCCAACACCCTCGCACATCGTCTCAGCCAGACATGATGGATGTCCTCCCTTTCTTTTGCTCCTCATCATCACAGCTTGTGCAGCAAAGAGAGAATTGAGGAAAATACTTCTTACTGATCAAATTTCACCTCTGGCTTGCTCCACCTTCATCCTCACTTTTCACTCCTCTGGCTGATTCCTACCTTACAGACATCCACACTTTATGGAATCAAACACACTAACTCACATCCATATCAATAAATGCACCCATATTAGTTTAATCGATTTCTGCACTTCACTGGGAACTCCACACTGGTCATGAAGTGAATCGACAGTTTCTTTTCTCGGTTTATATTGTTACTATACTTAAAAACAAATCTCATTTTCTTCAGACAATCACTAAGGCAGTCAATATTCTAGTATTTATTTACCTTTTCTAAACCTTTTAATGCTCTTATGCTTTTCTCACTGCCCACTTTGTAGCACACACTAAATACCATCAGTAATCATTTTACATTAAGGTGGACAGGGCATGATCATTTTGAGTAAATAAATGCTTAATTTGGATACCTTTAGACTGAATTTACATGCATCAAAGCTATAAAAATAGTTTGTGAATATTTTAGCTTCCTCTTATGGGAAGAATCCCCCTCAGAATGAAAGGATTGATGAGAAGCATCTTCTGATTGGTCCTATTGGGAAAGGATAATAATTTCTCATTCATGCACTTTACTTGATGGAAAACTGATCAGGGAGCTAACTTATAAACCATCAAGAAACTTTGGCAAAAATGCAACATTTTTTAACATAATAACATCAACTCAAGCATGTCCGAGTCAGAATTTAATCCACAATGTGAAAGCAGAATTAATTTAGAAACACCAGAAAGTCCAATATTATGGCTAATTTCCTTTGCACATACAGTAAAATGTAAAGTGTGTGGGGCACTATGGTTTGCTTGTATGAGTAACTCCATATCTTTCAGCAGTTGTAAAAACAACAAATGAACCAATCAGTTCTGTTATGAACAATTTATATGCTGCTTTTTTGTGATTTAGATGACCCTCAGTCTCATTATATTGCTGTAAAATGACATATAAACCAGAAATGATGTGGTAAAATATGCAATACGGCAATTTTCAAGAAATCCCATGCAGTATTCATTTAGAACTTTTTTTTACCATTATTTTCATTCCTCAAACTCTTACAAAGCTACAACTGCATTCTTAAAAAATGCAACACAAGTATGTTCCAGTGCCAAGACTTGGCCCCACAGATGACTAGAAATAAACATTTGTGATGGAAATAAACAAACCAGATATGAGAGTGTCACCCATGAGACAGGGATAAGTGCTCACAGACCTATTTTTCTGTGTTTCAACAATGACAACAGTAAAAAGCAAGACTACTCTGAGATTTCAGCTGCATTTAAAAGTAATGCTGTTCAGCTGCTTGTGTAAATAAATCAGATCAAAGCTGCCACTAGCTGGACTGATTCATTGTGAGTATACACACAAATTTAAACTTTCTCTTGTACCTCAAAGACAGTGAGGGCAAATGGGTGTCCGAGGTGGTGATGGGAAGACAGCAGCACTCTGCGATTGTCTCCATTGAAATCCACGCTGGAAAGCAGATGCAGCTTGGAGTCCACCCAGTAGAGACGTCTGTTGGACAAATCTGACAAGACGTAGGGAGAAAGAGAGCAAAATCAGGAAGAGTGCAGAAAAAAGCAGGAGGATGAAGGCGGTAAATAGAGAGAGAGTGAGATGGGTCACTCAGCAAAGAAAGGCTTAGGGTGAGAAGTATATGAATGTAATAGCCCAGTAGCAACACCATCAATCTTCTTTGACATGACGGCTGAGGCCCTGTGCTGAGAAAACACAGATGTGATTGTAATATGGCTGCTTGACTTGCTTGCTCGAGGGAAATATATGTGCCCTTGAGCAAATTCATTAGTCTCGCTGGACCATCTTTAAAAGAACACTTTGCTGTTTTACATTTCCATTATTCTACTTGTATCGTACCCCCAAAACAGTTTACAGGAAGCCCACAGCATTTCTGTTCCAATGCTGCGGGCCGTAAATTGGTGTTGTGGTTACCTTGAAAGTTTGTAGACGGCATTGAACAAAAGGGAAGAACCTGCGAGAGGCTCCCCTTTTTCTAAGGCTGGACTTAACAATGAGCTGCGCATGAAGAACACATATAGCTACAAATCTTCCCTGTTCAATTCAAACATAAAGACTAAAAGTTACGTATGTTACACTTAGAACATTTTTAACAGCATACAGATCATTTTAGCCTCTATTTAAAAACTATTTATAATTTAAGCAAGAGGGTAGTGAAGCAGAAGGTGAACAGAATTGAATTATTTCACCATTATACAGCATAAACTGCAAACCCACTTAATTTTCATTCTCTACTTCTCGATTACACAGTCGCCTGCTTTTGCATGAAATCGATGACTGAAGGAAAAAAAAAGCAACCCTTCTCAAACAGGAACGTAGTAGAGTCTGGAGCAACTCTCTCATTTACCTTATTCTAAAAATAATTTGTTTTCATACAGATGCAACAACACCTCAATTCCACCGAGCAAGGCAACTGTGTGTTCTCTTTCTCCTCAGGCAAGGACAGCTGAGCGAAATTAGCTGGTGCTGCAGATGGAGTTGAAAGGGATATTGACAGCACACAGCGACCGGCTTATTAATTCGTAGACCCATACTCAGTGGCTTGACTGATGAAAGCCAGACACAAACTGAGCTATAACAATAACAGCTAAATGGGTTGTAGCATCTTTACACCATTTTCTTCTTTAAACTCTCGCTGTTTTCTTCTATTTAAGTGCCTTTCTTTGTCTTTTTTTGTGTTTAGTTGTTTTCTTTTTCTCAAAATAATTATTCAGCATAGTAACTTCATTCTAAAGACAACATTTAGAGCTATTTTTCCTTTTCTCAATACATATATCTTTTTAGTTTTTTCCCATTTGAGCTGTGTGTGTATATTTATGTCTTACCTAGAGTGATTCCATTGGGCCACTCAATGTGTTCAGACACTAGAACTTGTCTGTCCACTCCGTTCATTCCAGCTTTCTCAATTTTGGCCTCACCTCCCCAGTCGGACCAATATATAAACCTGTGGGAAGAGTTTAGGGAAAATACAACCAACTAAATGTTAAAAATGTTTTATAAGAATAAAAAAAGACACCCTCTTAGCTGAAGAGAATAAGATTGAATGTGTAATAATGCAGTTTTCAGAAAAATTATCTGACTTATTCTCCAATAGCTGGTCACGCAATATTCTCATTAGACTTTTTCAATCTGGCTTACCCTCCAAATTTTCCGTATTATTACAGAAACCGACTCTAAAGACAAAAAAGGAAAACAGAGAGCGAGCAAAGGAGCAGGTGCTGGAAACTTGGACCGTTTTGAATGTGTGTGTGTTTGTTAGAAATGTGTGAAAACCTGGCTTCATTTGCATGTATTTCATGCTAGCCTAGCTTTTTACAGCAGTGAAAAGATACCTTTGGGGATCTCAAGACATCTGAGACAAAGAGGAAGAGGCAGAAAAGGAAGGAAAAGAGTCACATCATATCACCAAAGAATTGTTAAACTGCTTGATGCACCAGATGGTCTGGGTCTAAAAAAAGCATTGCTTCTGTGAGGTATAATATTTACAGCCAACTCCTGATCCAAGGTCTCTTTTTTGTTTGCTATGACACAAGTCAGAGATGACAACCAGCCACTCTTCTAGTTTTTTCTCTCATGCCGTCCTCTCATGATTTACTCAAAATATTTTCACTCTAAATATCTCCAGACTTACCCTTGGTGTGGATCCACTGCAATGGCCCGTGGTTCACTCAGGTCACTGGCTATTAGCACTTTTTTTTTCCTGCCATCCACAGTTGCAACAGAGATGCTCTTGTTGCCGGAGTCGGTCCAGTAGATGTTTTTATGGACCCAGTCCACAGCCAGGCCTTCGGGGGAGTAGAGTGAGTCGATCAGTGTCACCTGCTGTGATGAGTCACTCGCTTTGTTGATGTAAGCACTGATGGATAACAGAGAAGAAAGTAGTAGATAATGGAAAAAAAACAACGTATCATTGAGTGTATGTGCTTCAGAAAAATATGATTTTAACTTTACAAGATGAAGACTCAAGTCAGACATTAAATTTTGGTAAAACTTATAGTCAGTGTACGACTTGAATAGCAATGTAGCTTCACTGTTCTCTGTGAAAATGACTCAGAAGTTATTTTTGTATACATAGCTGGCAGCAAAACTGAGCTCGGGGATGTTATACACCTTGCGCTCCACTACCGTCCACCTGAGTCTACCCCACAGGTGCTTAATTGAGTTCAGGTTTGGAGACTTACTTGGCCGCACACACAGCTTCCTTTCCAAAAGTCATCATCTTGGTGGTGTGTTTGGGGTCATTATGCGTCATGTGGCCCAGTTTCCAGAAGGAAGGGATCAGATTCTGCTTCAGAACTACTCTACGTGTTGGAATTCATGTTTCTTACAAGGAACCAACGTTTAACCAATGCTGGGAGCACTCATACAGCCCCAAACCATGAACAACACAATAATTAATTTGGTACTCTGCTCCAAATGCGCTGGACATCACATGAGCCAAGCAAGTAAAAACCTTCTTTCTGAAACTACAGAAGGTTACAGCAATTCATGCTACTGGATTGGTGATCTTCAGCTCGCTGCTTGCGGACATGTTTGCAGTTCAGCTTCAGAAGAGACCTCCTTCTGCAGACCAACGTGGTACATTTTGCAGCATACTGTATGCTCTGATCACTGAACACTCCTTTCTGCTTCTTCAACTGCTGCAGCAATGCTGGCAGTCATCAAGTGTCTGTTCTTTTAACTCAACTTCTGCCTATGACTCAAAGCAGGACTCTGCATTTTAAGCTGAGATGCTCTGAGTGTAACTTGTTTGGGAAACTGCTTGGCTTAATGTGCTATCGCTCAGTTTCAGTGTTATTCAATATTCCTATAAACTAGGCCATCTTAGTGGAGAGCCACAATTTCATTTCTCCAGTCCAAAGTGTTCTTTGCCATGGGGTGTCATGTTGAACATCCAGTGGTCAGTATGACCAAACTGTGTCCTAAGCAGAAACTTTTACAGCTCTAATTTGTGATATACATCACTCAGACCAGTCAACAAGGTGAAATCGTGAACATGGTAAATAAGACAGGTAGCTGTGCATATTTTAACAACATGTAGAGATATAACCAGGGGTGTAGTCACGTGTGTTCCCAGCTTTTTAACAAAAATAGCTGTGTTAAATAATAGCCAGTAAATCTACACTGCTATACAAGTTGTACACCAATTACTCTATGTCATGTGAAAGTTTCATTCCAACAGGATTTTCCTTTGAGACGATATGATAAAATAAATACCGTACTCACTTTAGTTAGATACTGTATATGTTCTTTGGTATTTCTTTCTTTAATTTTCCCTCTACTTCCACTAACTTTCTTACTATTTCTCAACCTTCCCATACAATTTCTCCACATCTGTTTTTCCCTCAGTTGCTCGTGACACATACTAAGCTCATTATTGCAACTTCAATTCAGCTTTGTTGAAAGGCTCTTTTCCAATTTACAGCCTGTTGGAACATGTTACTACAGTGCACAGGAATGAGAGTAGAATGAGTGAGAGGACGGTCTTAACCAACGGACAAGGCTGGTAAGATAATTGGAGCCAGAAATGAGGCGAGGATGCATGAGATGAGAACTAAGAAGCAGCTTGTGCTGTTAATTGATTGTGTTACTGTTTGCCACATACACTGCTTGATTTTTGTTGGCAGTTGATTGTATTGCTAAAGGGGTTGCTACTGTGTTGTTATGATAGATAGTCTAAGTATTCTCTCTTTTCTTTTGTTCCCTGGAGCCAAAACCACAGATCCAACACCCATTACTCTTCCAGGGCTCACATTAAAGTGAGGGCTGGCAAAGTGGAGGTGCATGAAATGCCTAATGACACGGAAGCCACATTTGACACTTATTCAGTCTGAAAGATACCAAACTTAAAAAAAAGCTTCTTACTGTGCTGAAACTTTGGAAACTGAAATCTCTAGATGAATGCATGATACAAAGATGACTTAAACTTTATTAGAATTTAATTTAGAACATTTAACATGGCAACTAAATGCTAAAGCTAGACTTCAAATGGCTGATGTAATGCAAATTTACTTATGATGCAGTGTGTTATCATTTTTGGTTATACCTATTAAGTTAGACTAGAAACAACAGGTTGAAGTAACACATAATGGCTACACAGAACACTGCTCAGACACCACTGAGCAGATTGCATTTTTCATTGGCTGTACTATTGTCTGTCCAAAGAGACATGTTCATTGTGGGTAAAAGTTAGCAAGTCATCAAGTCATAGCTTCCTAACTGCTTAAAAATTATTCTAAAAAACCACATTATCCTAATCAGAGTATGTAATTTCACAGACAAATGTTTTATTTGCATTTAATAAAATATTTTTTAAAATAGATAATAGTTTTCACTAGAAAGTCATGAAGTGAACAGTATAAAAGAAAACAAAGAAACTCATCCCAGTGTGAGTACAGGGACAATAAACATGTTACTAAAAGCAGCCAAATAAAGATTTTATTTGCTGCTTTTATATGTAAACAAGATTAAATACAACTCCTATATTAGCCCAGGCCTTTAGACTAAAGCCTTGTCCCGACCAAAAATGCAGACTATGGTGAGGCCTTGACAGCTGAAACTTGGTCTTGGTCCATTAAACTGAACAAACATCATAGTTTGAAAATATTTGTTTAGACAGCTCGACCGGTTAAGAGTCACTCACGACAATTATAACAGGTGTCATCAGAATCATACAGAAAAATCAGAAGTGGGTTTTTAAACCCAAAATGTCTGGAGTAGTTGATTTTTGAAAATATAAGATCTAATAAAAAAATAAAATTAAAAATATTCCCTTTTTACAAGATATTTAACACTCATTATCATAGGATTTGTCTATAAATTCTTATAGCATAGTCATCTGCTTTCTAATGTCAATTGAGGGGCAGAAGACAAGAATCAGATTATGCTCCACATGTAAATTATTTTACCATAAAGAGATGCCCCATGTCACAGAAAGTGTATGTATCATAACATCTCACACTGACCTCTTATGGGCTATTAACGGAAAGATTGGATGATCACTTTTTGTAAAGAAATGATGAACTGCTGAAATGATTGTAATGGTCATCTTTGCTCCTCATACAGACAAAATCTCACAGCTATACAGGTTGCAGAGTAAAAATCAATCGGTCCAGTTGCAATACATATTTTCAGTTCTGTGGCTTTGTTTGATTGTTTTAGTCTAAGTAGTAAACGCCACTTGTTGCAAGTCACCAAGCATACAAAAATGTGCTTGCAGCTTTGAAAGAAGAGTTCATTGGGAAGAAAGAGTTAATTTGTCCTTTCACTGTCACAAGCCCTTGAGTGTTTGAGTGGGTTTGTGAAGGAGAATGTTTGTATGTGTGTGAGTGTGTGTGAGTAATGATGGTGATTATTGAGGCAGTAAAATTAGCGTGAGCATATGGCTCAGCTGAGATGATAGAAGGGCTCTCAATCTACCTGCCAACCATCAGACTCAAGCTAGCACACACACACATCTACATTTAAAGCAATGGCATACCAAAAGTATGTTCGATGTTGTGTGAAGATGCATGCACATGTATGTGTGTGAAGGACAAACAGCTCCACCTTTAACTATCAGACAGATGACACAGCCCTCCAGGTGTGTCTTCCTCACTAACAGAAGGTGTGACAGGTTGAAGCTGACAAGATGGATCGATGGAGGTGAAAGATAATGACAGAGTGAAGCACACAAAAAGAGAGTTATTTAAACTTAGAAGGTCTTGGCGATTTGTAGCCTCATCCCCAACATTATTCATCTTTTACACACTGTGGCAAACACAATCCAAAGCACAAATTCAAGAATAGTGGTTTATGTTTATGTATTAAATAAATGTGTTTAAAAAGATCATTATTTATTTGCCAAACGAGAAGGAAGCCAGTCATACCGTAATTTTATCACAATGTGCCAACATCCATTAGAACAATGATGCAGCAAAGTCTCGTCAACTTCCCTTCCCTTCATTGCAACAGCACATGTTCACAGTGACAAACAACCCAAAAGTAATTATGATACACAGTTGTGTGTGTATGTGTGTGCATACCTATATATCTTATGATGATACAGATCACACCAGAACATCTTATTGGTGGAGACGTCCACGTCCAGTGCCACAGCATTCTTCAGCGTGGGAACCACCTGTGTGTATTCACTCTTCAGCAGGTCAATGCGACGGATTTCATGTCGGTTGGTGAACATCAAGTACGGACTTTTTCCTGTGGAAGAGGAAAAGACATTGACATTGTGACCTAAAAGCTCTTTTTTACCCTGCTAGACACTGATATGAATGAACTGTGAGGCCTCAAAGCTCAGAAGGAAAGAGGATACTCTTTGTTGCACCATAGCTGTGGTGCCAGTAAAGGGTACATTTATAATCAGTCACACCAATATTAGTAGTTGTCAAATATATATTACACACATATATACGTATATATATATATATATATATAAATAGTTGACATAAATCCTTCTGGAATCCAGTAGGTTGCAGGTAGGATGATTTGGGTGTTCCTGCAGACTGCAGGGATGTAAGGTTGTTAAATAATTAACTGGTTATACTAATTAAGTCTGTGTGAAAAAGTGAGTGTGCATTTCTACATCACTACTAATGTGCAAACCATGCTGTTCCTTAGTCACAGCATTCTTGAGTAGCAGATTAATATGTTGTAACTTACATACTGTAATGTGCTCGCAGGTCAGCAAGAGCTCAAGATTGTTCAAATCGCAGACTTTTTAAAAAATAAAGTAAGGTTCCTACTAAACAATAAACCTAACAGTCATGTTGACAAAGCAACCTCTGCTAATAAATATATAAGACAAAAAAAATCAGCATTTATTTTAAATCAACTATCTAATAATTGCAGCAACACATCTGCATTTTATTATTGTAACAATGATTTTGGGTCTTGTTTTGGATATAAAGCATGCATTTTTCATATGATCATGAATAACTCATCAGACTAAACCCTTTTAAATGAAAATGCTTCTATCTTTGCCCACATTTTGGCCCGTCATTACATTGTTTACACATGTATTTACACAGCTTTGTACAGCAGTAACACATAGAGTAAAAAAAAAAAAAAGCCAAAAAAATATTTTAAAAGTGACACCACCTTTACGGAACATTGGCTGCCCTGGTGCATGGAATGACAGATAACACTATGCTTGTGAACCAAGTAAACCCAAAAAACAGAGATGACACATTGTTCTATTTTTGGTCTAGCAGTGCGCTAAAAGTGTGTTTCTGGTTCATTTTTCAGGTGGATGCAGTGTCTGCTATTTGCTGGCACATCATTTTCCTCTGGTCTTTTTTAGGCAGACATAAGGTGAGCATGACTAAGCCATTTGAATAATTCTGTCAACAAGGTCAGCGTGACCTCACAAATACAGAAAATATCTTAGTTTGCATACATGCCAGCACACACAGGCATATGAGGCTGTGTGTGCTGTCAAAATGATATATTTTCACTTTTCACAAACTTTAACGTTTACAAACGTAATTCATGGATCTGCAACCCAGTCATGGGTCTATGATCTGACATAAAGCCCAACTATTCATCAGCAGGTTTCCTCAGCCTTTCATATGATACTGCACAGGGAGAAAATAATATGCTCCTTTAACTGTTTGGATGCAATCATTTTCCTCTGATGAGTCATTTTGTAACCATCAATTTTACCTGCTGAGAAAAAGACAGAGATAGGAAGGAAACAAGAAAGTCTGGCAAAAGAAAATGTGATTGATGCCGGTAACGTCGTGGAGAATTAAAATTTTTGACGATCCAATTTGGGGTTAGAAAGAAGAAAAAGAAAGAAAAGAGAAAGATCATGAGCTGCAGGGTTAAGAATCTGGAGTGAGAGAGCCAAAACGAGATAGAGAAGAGATACCATTTAGAGGCTTGCGTAATAAGAACGGATACTTTTTCTAACTTATCTTTCATCCAACCCTGTGAATAACAATTCCAGGACAACATCACTTATTCGTCATCCCGGTTGCAGCAGTATGACTTCTTCAAGGTAAAACAGGACAATGTTACTATTTTCTTCAAGTTGTGTAACATAATCTCTGCTCTGTGGTTAGATAAGAACAACAGTCAGTTCTGTAACAAAAATGTAACTTCTAAATGTATTTGATCCTTACTACCACTCCAATGATGCTCTGCACACTAAGATAAAGTTGTGAATGTTAAATATAAGCTACAGAATGCTGCACAGTCCTGCAGAAGCAAGGATTTGATTAGCACCAAAACAAACATGTATATTCTAAGATTAGCAAAGAAAGAAGCAAAATCCAAAGGAATATGAATGGTGAGAAATTTTGCAGCCTGAAAGCATCATCACTATGCAGCATCAGTGCATGAGGGTGCACAGGGGATGCAAATGGCATGACGTTTCGGTGGCACACTAATGTTTGCTTCTATAAATTACCGTGGGTTGCAGATTCAAGAATTACGTTCAATATTTCAAGCTTAATTACCTTAAAATTTTTCATTTGTGTAATAAAAAACAGAAAAAATGTTTGGGCACATTGCTGTGTTTGCCTTTGACATGCAGCAAAGCTTGTAGATATTTAATCTAGCCAGGTAGTTTATAGTTCTAGCAGGGGGAAAATTTCTGTTATTGTTCATTTGTTTGCAAACACTTTGCAGTTTAGTGATCACTTTGCATTTAGGTCTGTGGCATGTGAGGGCCATGATAACATCTTCAGACTTCTTTCAATGTTATGCAATAGGTAGTTTTAGCAGAAACATTTTCTTCACATCATAATTTCCTAAAGCTTACATCTAATGTGTAAATACCCACCTTAATCTTCCAAAACGTTATCTGCCATTTAACAGAAGTTTTTAATTGACATCTCCAGCTATCATGTGATTGCTCTTCCTGGTCCTCAAGGTCTTAACTTGGACTTCTCTATTGCAGCTAACTGTTGGTTTTTAAGTGTATATTAAACAGTGGAAATCACAATGTGCAAGTACTTTATTAAAAATCCTCACCAAGTGCTAGAAAGCTGCTGGGAGGAAATCCTGGCCTCTGATTGTTGGTGCCAACAGTGAATAAAGTAGGCTAAATGTTGAGAATTAATTTTTCTACAAAACAGCAATGATACACTTATCTAGTAAATAACGTTAAATGTAAAGTTCCCTTTTTAACTTCATGGCAGGAATTTACATAAACATGGATTACACATAACAATATTTTGCATGTCACAATATGTCTCAAAAAGGGACATGTGTATGTCTGCAACAGTATTTGAATGTTAAGACACAAAGACCAAGTTGCATCTGAATGTTCTGTGACAAACTTGTGTAAATGTTTGTTAACACTTATCAAGACAGCCTGGGTTTTATAATCCTTCATTAATCCTTCATTATTTTTGTTTAGGCCTAAAACAAAGAATTAGAGGAGCAAAGAATGTGTACAGGAAAATGTTTGCATTTTAAAAGGCTTCATTTTCTGTAGCAAATATGGTTTTTGCATAATATTTATGCCTAAAAAAATACTACAGCAAAACAAAGCAATGAAGAAACAACGAAAACCATTTGAAGAGTTTGTGCTCAAACCAAGTGAGGCTGAAACTGCTGTGGGCATTGTGCTTAAGCTTATTACAGATTAGAGGCTGGAGAAGGAATAAAAGCGGGAAACCGAGGTCAAAGACCATCTTTGGTTAGTCGAATCAAAAGTTCGTTGGTTTCTTCTGCATCTTGTTTTCATCAGCCAGTTAGTGTGTGACAATGGCGCTGCTATGTCTCATTCGCCTTGTCCTCGCTCCCATCAGTACACTTCATCAGCTTTTATTTGTTCATTTTGAGGTCATGTTTGATTGTTTTAAAGGAAAACAAAAACACTTGATCACATTAAAATAAACTTTCTTGACTCAGTTTTTTATCTGCTACAAGTTATGTATGATAAATGACTGTTTTAAAAAAGGCTGTCTGAGTAACTACACGTTTCCAAGATCGATTATCAATCACCATCTAATCATTCATTCACTAAAGTTTCACATGTTTCTTACTCATGTTTACACAAAAGCTCAAAATAGAAACTTAGAAATTACTGATCGAGAAGTAAATTCACTCAGTTTTGAGAAATTATTTAGACAAAATTGACCATCCAGAACTTTTCCCAACAACATATCTAAATATAGAATAAAGTGTGTAGTCATTTTGGATTCTGCTCTACGAAAACAGATAATCCTGGAACTTTGAATGTGTCACATCTCATCAAAGAATGAAACACTGCATCTAATAAGTCATTCAAAGGCAGCATGCATCTTGGTGTCAACGACCCGACTCCTCAAAATAACTAGATGTGCATTTGTGTGAGCAAAATCGAGAGGCTATATGTATGCTGATTTTTGTGGGTGTGCACATGTGTGTGTAGGAATGAGTTTATAGACAAATGCAGCTTCATTAAATCCACATTACCTCAGCTTCACAAAGCAGCCATCTCTTTATTTATCTTCCCATCTTCTGAACAAACAGACTTTAACAAATGACAATCAACAACAATCCAGTCATATTTCAGTCCGTTCCTTTCCGTCTCCTTTGGCATGTTCTGTGGTAACATTAATGAGCAGCGAGGTATTTATGCATCTGCCCATCCTTCCATGTCTCTTCTTCTCTATTGCTCCCTCTAATAATGTCCTTTCAATTCCAAAATGAGTTGTTTACTTGTTCTAAAACAGCAATAAAGATTCACATTGAGACACCGAACAATCAATGGGTCTCTTTATGTGACTAAACGTAAGAGTAATGATTTACTTTCTGCTTTAAGCACTCTCATTATCAGACCAGTTTACCTTATAATGACTAACCCTAAGACAATAATCACTACTAACACTTTTTTCTTAGTTTTTTTTTCCTAAAGAAAAGTTAATTTACTGTGCAAGTTTGTGGGTTAAACATTTTATTCCTATCATACACGCGAGATGTTTCTTCTGCACTATTATCTTTGGTTGTATATATAAAACATTTGACTGTGTTGGTTTTCCTTTTGTTTTGGTCATGTGCACACTATATACAGCTGTCTGCAACATCACATTTTTACACTTATATCTCATCTTATCTGTAGATTGGAGCAAATCCAGTGCATAAATCATCATTTATTGTTGATTTTTGAGATAAAAATGAGTAAAATTGTAGTAAGTTATCCATACTAGAAACAAAATATAAGGCACTTTGACTTCTTGTAAGTGATGACTGACCTCAGCTTAGTGGAAATGCAGCTGCTTTGTTAATGTCTGGAAGAGGACCCAGACTGTCAGTAACCTCAGCTGACCTCAGCTGGCAGTAAATTGGTTCAGATGGCCACAAACAACCAACTAACCTCCAGGAAGCATGACTGAAATGGAAGCTGCTGAGACACCTGTGTCACTGTCTTTAATCATGAATTTTGTTCCATAAAAAAACAAACATCATAGCTGCAAAGTCAACACTTAAGCTAAAGTTTGCAGTGTACCACACTGACAAAGAAAAAGAATACTTGTGGAACATTTTTAGGCAAAAAGGGGCTGGTCGGGTCCACAATGAATAAGCATGGACCTTCCATGTCACTCACACACACACACACGCACACACACATTTGTTTTGATTTGCACTGCTATTCCATTTTATTCCTTTTACTCCTTTCTTATACATATAT
>JBAMHV010000015.1:7639320-7652328 GCA_037177535.1 Pseudomugil gertrudae
CACACACACACACACACACACACACACACACACACACACACACACACACACACACACACACACACACACACACTCAGAACGCAAATGGTCAACCATGCACTCAAGAGGTTTTGCCTCTGCTTGTGCATGCAACATTGGTTGCATAGCAACACACCCATGGATCATCACGATACTGTTAGCACTGATCTTTCTATAGTTATTTGGTGGCACTATGCCCCAGTCTTTGATCACTATAAAAAATTGACAAAGAACAATACAAAAAAAAGAGAGCCTTTCAAGTATAGCTCTCCAGTAGAGAAAAACCACATACTCCATTGTTCCACTGCACAACTTGTACTATTGTCTGTACACATAAGTCATGTTCATGAAAAGGTTCAGCTTGTATTATTTGTTTATGATTACACCACCAAAGGGCAATGAATTTACCCTCCAAACAAAAATGATTTGCACAGAGCAGATAAATGTGTACTAATTAACTATAACATTACAGTTGGAGGACATTTTCTATGATTACAAACACGATTAATACAGATGTAATTCTCAGTTTATAAAACTAGTAAAACTGCATCCCTCAGGATGTGAACTGACATCACAGCAAGTCCTTTCAATCTGCAACATAAATAAATAATGGTGTGAATGGTGCTTCAAAATAACCTTCGTAGTTAGTCAGACTTAATAAAGGAATGCATGAAAATTTATGAACCTTCTTTCTGACACGCAGAACGGTACAAGTGCAGTGTGGTGGTGGAGAAATTCCACATCACTCTGTGGCAGTACAGACAATTCTTGTTAGCAGAATAAATTTGGTCTGTGAGATGTCTGTTTGATTGTAATTAAAATGACAACATCAGTACCATTTTTATCCTTCCACTCTCATTAACACACTTATTTATCCACACACTCATCAGTTCAACCAGAAAGAGCATCTCCACAGCGGACTTACGGCAGTTTGCTTCGTCTGATTTATCCTTGCAATCTGCATCGCCGTCACACTTCCAGTTCATACGCACACACTCTCCGCTCCCACACTGGAACTCGCCGGTGGGGCAGCGAGGTTTCTGAGGCTCTGTTCTCCGGCTACAGCGCTCAATGGACTCATCAGACTTGTCCTTGCAGTCTGGGTCACCGTCACAGCTCCAAAGGGCAGGGATGCACTCGGAGTCATTGCAGCGGAACTGGTGCTGGCCACAGGTGGGAGCGGAACATTTCTCCTCATCACTGGCGTCGCCACAGTCATCGTCACCGTCGCAAACAAAGATCGGTGCCACACACTTTCCATTACGACACTGAAAGTCTTTGGCGGGACAAGCCTTAGCTTCTGCAAGAGGGAGGAGAGAAAGGAATTTTCCTTTATTACCATCAAAGTTCAAATATACAGTAGCTGGATGTCATTGTTATTGCAGAACATTGAGTATATGGCTTTCATTTAAGTAATTCAAGTTAGTTGTAACATGAAGCATACATTCAGCTGCACTCCTTTTGAAAGCAGCGTATGTGGGAGTAGATCAGAGAAAATGAGAGTGAGTGAACAGATAAAGTTAACTTATCCCTGCATCTATGCAACTCATTTGCAACTCCTTCGAGGGGTTGTCTTCTGCAGCATTGTGTCTTTCCGACCCTCCCTGCAGAATGACATGCTGCTGGTGTTAAAAGTTTGAGCTAATGAGAAGAGCTCATTTAGGGAAGGTTCTGTTTTTATTTCTGGTCATTTTTTCAGTTCTTTAGCTTTTTTTGTATTAGTCAAATGTAAAAGATTGATTGAAGAGAATCTTTGCACGGTCCGAGGAGCACTGCTGCAAAGAATGCATAAGAAAGATAGAATAAAATGTGGCATAGGAAGAAACCAAAAGACTGTTACTGTGAAATTAAAAAAAGAGTCAAAAGGAAAATAAGTTATCTTTATTATTGTGAATTTTCATTATAATTATGTCAATATTAGCTCAAGGTTTAAAGCATTGCAGCAGCAGTCCAAAGTTTGGAAGTAAAAGTATAATGAGTAAAGTTTGGACACAGAAGCAGGTGTCTTTCCAGGAGACTTGTTTGAGAAGAGAGATTTGTAGAAACCACATTTTCATCAATGTCTCTCCTGTCATTTCCCTCCCACTAACAAAAGACTTTTGATAAAAATCATTAAAAAAGAGTGTGATAAAATTTCAGCTGTTTTCAGCGTTTTGTTTGGGTAGTTCTCATCTGTTCTGTTTATGTTTATGTGCCTTCGTTTCGCCACATCAAAGCATTGGCATTTTTTCATAAGTCAAAACCAGACTGGACAAATAAATTGTTTTTTTTTTGCCTTCTGCATGAGAAAATCTCACAGAGCTTTAGCTTAAAAGGGTCTTTTACTCACCTGCCCACACATTGCACCAAAATAAACCCATTGCGGTAACAGGCTATCTGGTTCCCTGTCACTGCTAGCATGCTAATCACCATGACTAAGATTTAAACAACATAATTAACACGAGCACATGAGAACATCATCAACTTTCCAGCAGAAATTTCCTGTGGGTCACTTAAAGTGTGTAAACATGCCCTTTGGAGAAGCAATGTTTTTTTTTTTTATTTATTATCTTCTGTGCAAACAGCACGAGGCACATTTCTTTATGACATCTATATAAGTACTTTAATTAAATCCTGAGAGTAATTAATGTACCTCAAGACAGATTAAACATCTTTGTTTCTCTATTTTACAGAGTCGACTCATTTAACAGATAGATTGGTCATTCAGGTGCTGGCTATAAACAGCAAACTGGAACAGGAAGCTTGACAGTATGGTTCCCACTGGGGTGCTTACTACTACTAACAAAAAGATTGTTTTTTCTTTCTTCTCTGATTCCTTTAGTCACCTTGTCGTTTATATGTCAACAGATATCAGCAAACTTAAATTTCACCAAATGTTAATTAAACAAGAAGTACAGATTTCTATTGTTTGTTTGATTGCTATTTTCTTACAGTGCAATTCCAACCCTGATGTCAGAAAAGAAGCAGTTAGCAATCATTGAAGGGTAAATGCCTTATAGCAGTGGTTTAAGGAGCCTCAAAGTGCAAATCTGCCAGGAAGAGTTGGGTGATGTGCACAAATCTGATTTATGTTGACTCCATCTCACAGCTTGCAGGACTTAAAGGGATTTAGTGCAAACATCTTGGTACCTGATAATGCCAGGTACCATTACATTAGGACTACATGCGTCTATGGGTGGGAGCAGTCTCACCAGCATGCAATGATCAACAATAACAAAAGATAATGGTTGCCATAATGTTTTAGTTCATCACTGTACTGGCATGCACTTTAATAAAATCAATCTGCTGTGGTAGCTATGGAAACGCTGCTATTTGAGGTGTTCATTTATCCATTTTGTCCAACTGCGACATTATCTGCGCCCACTGAAGCTCATATTATTGGTATAAAAATGAAAAACTCCTAATTATATGACCAAGTTTCTCATTGAAACATTTGCACTCTGTTTCCTTCTGAGAAAGCAACCACATACTGCAACAAAACAATGTCTTACTTTGTTTTCTGTTGGCTTACTTCAACCTTTTACCATTCTACTCTAGCTTTTGGTAGAGCACATTTTCAACAGTTATAGTGCATTTTTTATTAAAAATGTGTGGTTTTAACCTGCAACTTGATCTGGGTAAGTACAGAAGTGTTAGTCATTTGATCATTCGCTTAGTGTTTCAGTTTACAATTTAAGTTAAAGTTCACACAACAGCAATAAAGGGGAACATGATCTACTTTAACATATTTCTGCAGCCTGATAACAGCCATAAACTGGATTTCTGTTAAGTTTTTTCTTCAAAAACAGAAGTAGTAAGGAGTCTTGAAGAGCTCTCTGTACAAAGCCAACTTTGTGGAGTCACAATTTTTGGGGGAGAAAACTCAAAGCAACCTTTAATTTCGTTATTTTTATTGTGGCCTGAATATTTTCCTGGGACAATTTGACTTAATCTCCATGTTAAAGCTTTACAGAGCATATGCAATCTTAACAGCTCAGTTTAACTTCAAGCTTGCAATGTGATAAATTGTCCATCTATAAAATGATGCACCACAAAAGACCTTTTAGGATGTGTCAAAACTAGAATAAAAGCATCATTTAAACAAAAAAAAGAGTGATAATAAAAGTGAAAGAGATGCCTGCCTAGCCTCGATAATCATATAAGGTGGATTTAATATCAGAAAAAGGGGTAAAAAGTGACAGAATAGATAGTGAGATATAAAACATGCTTAATAGGCAAAACAAAACAGCTGACAATGAAAGTAATTTTTCCTCCTGTCCCACTCTATTTAGATTTTTGTTTAAAAAAAAAATCCACTAAGAGCTAAGAGAGATCCGTGACTGCTACAGAGCTAGACAACGCTTAATTTAACACATCCATCCAAGAGATTATTCTAGCAATTACATTTTAAACAGGCAATCAGTAATCTGTACCTGATTAGCCTACATCTCGAGTATAACCTTCCCCCATAGGTAACTATGTTTAACTTGGGGTCAAAGCTTTCTATCCATTCATCCCCAGACCCACCACTGGACAGCTAATAGATGAAGTGGTGAGATAGGGCACACCTCATTCACCTTGATCTGAAGGACAATTGAAACCTCTCCCAGTAGAGACCAGCAAGTAGCGAGTAGTTATGCGCACACACAGTTTGAGGAATGAAACATGCAACCTTAGCAGAAACAGTTAAACAGAGTCGCACATTTAAAGATGGACATTAAAATGGCCAGACAAATGTGATGCACAGGCACAACATTCACACACATACACCCGCTTGACCTCACTGCTCTTCTCTACGAGTCACTGACTTTAATGTTTCTGGAGCGAGGAATCCAATCAGGCTCTGGTCTAACATGTCAGGCAGTGAGTCGTGATGTACATATGTGCACACACAACCTCACACACATATCTGTCTGCAAATCTCAGTTTGCCATGTGCACTTGCAGAAATGCCAGGTGGTAAACTTGACAACTAGAAGTTGTGTATAATATGTAGCCTGCTTTACAGCACTGTGCTGCATTTAACTGAGCGGAGCAGAAGTGCACTCTCTCCACAAACTCCCAAACAATGCCTCAAGGCATCTAGGCGGTTGGTAGGGTTAATGGACCAAATAGTGGATTAGCAATATCATGACTAACCACATGGAATATCAGTGTGTCTAAACCACAAATCTGTATTGAGATAGGCTTATAGTGCAAGCAGATACGATGGTGATTGCAAACAAATCAGCTGCTATATGCCTATGAGGCAGATGTAAATGGAAAAAAAAGAAGGGGATTATTTTGTAGATGCATAAAGTCCAAACAAAATATACCCACCACTGTGCAGAAGTTTAAAAAGTGCAATAACAACACCTCTTTTGTTGGCACCAATGTATTAAACTATGAAGTACTATTTTTTAAACTGCACCAATCTAATAATGAAATTACTTATCTAATCACTCCGTTCAAGACATAGTTTCATATACTAAATCAGTGTTCCCAGACCAGATGGTTATTGCAGTTGCTGTGTATCAACACTCAAATGGTACATTACCAGAGGATGAATGATGCAGGAGGTGTTGTCTTTTCTCCATCGTTTTACTGACTCCAAGGAGTAAATATGAAGAAATAAAGTGTTTTTCCCCTTCTTTTTTAAAAAAATATTTTATTTATAACACAGTCTGCTGGACAGTTTTTGCCACAGTGCTTCTCTATGAGAGGTTGAACAGCCTCTTTTTTTGTTTTTACAATGTGTCTGTGTGTATTTTGGCTGTAATAGAAATTCTGAACCACCAGGACATGCAAACACACAGAGAAATGCATGTAAACACCAGACAGGTGGTCTCTGAGTCTGCAGCTCTTCAGCTTACTGCAACATAAATGTGTTTTTCTTTTTCCTAATGGAAAAGACAGTGAGGAGAGATGAAATTTCAAATAGATTTATCACTGACTGACAAACAGAAGTCAAATGGGGTTTAACAGGCACAGAGTAGACAAGTGCATGTTTGAAGAAATCATCTCATATGTCAGTTATATGCTCTGGTACGAAGATGGCAAAATAAAGTGATGCACAGAAGTGCTGATATGGTTTTGGATTTATAGTAACTCAAATATTTACTCATACATGTAAATGTGAGGATAATTGTATGAATCTGTTCTTATTGATACGTATGATGTCAACTATTATTGAAGTGAGGTTTCCTAAATCATCCACTCTGTAGGCAACAAGCTTACAAAAACATCCGTGTAAATTGTGTTCCCAAAATAATTTAGATAAAAATGCTGCTATACTGTTCTTTAATCATATTGTGGCATGAAAATGTTAAAAACATGTTAAAAACAAACACAAATCGAACTTTAAAATTCATATAATTTAAAATGAACCTCAACCTTTGTCTAAATCTGTGACCAATGACTGCAGACACAAATAATTTTCATTTATCACAGCAATTTTAATAAAAAAATCTACTAATAATTAAATTATTACAGAAAAATACCAATAAAACATTTCAATATCCCCACTTCTGAGCTTCTAAATTGAGATTGTTGTTTATTTTATGTTTTTACACTCATACTTGGTTAAGCTGTCTTAGCTCAGACTAAAAACATGTCAAAGTGAGTGTGAAAAGCCACTCAGTCTAATGCCTTGATGGAGCGTGGCAGCAGAGTCTGGGGAAATGGCAGCTTAGATGAGAAGACAAAATGGAACCAAATTCACAGAGACAGTGAAACTCTCTGGGTTACCTGATTGGTATCCACTAGGGGAAAAAATTTGTTAACCACCTATATGATGAACAGGAACTATGGGGATTGGGCACTCATACACTGAACATGCAAACACACACACACATCCCAACAGGGACAGCACACTGAATGAAACAGGATATTTCAAAGGTGCAATCACAATGCCACCTGACAGCAGCTTAGAGCTGAATATTAACAGCTTTACAAGCAATAACTGGTGACAGTGTGTGTGTGTGTAGATGGGTGATGAATGTCCCTGTGAGTTTCCATGTACGTGTAGATAGGACGTAATGTGTTGAGTGGGCATCGCTAGCAAAAACATATTGTATTTCACAAGACTTCAGTCATTTAACGTAATGTAATGACATGGTCATCGCTGCATTCTCATGGCTCCTTACTGTCCTTAATCTTATCACTATCCTCGCTTCCTAACATAGCTTTGGGGAATTGTATTCCCTTCCATAATTGACAAATAGTGAGTCTATGAATATATTAAAACAGGATACTGTGATTATGTGCAATTATTCCATCTAAAAAAATGAATAGAAAACCCTGCTTTTACTGTGAATACTGCATATTAATGACAAGATTACCATTTTAAACGGGTTCATCATAAAAGAGCTGCTGGTTGTCATGACTGATTTCTCCAGGGTTACTAGCTTGTGGCTTAAAACTTTGGAATGTTTTGAGGATATCCATAGTTGCAAAAAGCAGCAGAAACAGATTAATGAAGGCTGAGAGCATGTTATCAACCTGCAGGATGTTATCAAAGTGAAAGTACACCAACCCATTTCACATAAATGTGGATGTTGGATGCATTGCTGATTACAGAATATGTCAAATGTGCAAAAGAAGAAGAAACTCCACACATTGCAACTGTAACTGCATCTCTTAAAGCAGTGGTTGTCATCCCCAAAATAACACACATTGGTATTTTGTACCTCAATGCAACAACTATTAATTCAGTAATGTGTGAAATGTCAAAATCTTGCTGTCATCCTTTAATAAAAGGCTATAAAAATGAGAGAGTCTGAACGGGATGAAGTGGGTTTTGGATTCGGTTCATTGCTAAAACATGCCCAGAATCAGCTTCTGCCACAGAGATGATGCCAAATTCTGATTTTTAACATGGCATGTGTACCAACTTTCTTGGTAATTTGTTTAATAATTAAGGTGGTAATTTAAAGAAAATATCTCTGGGTTAATGTTTTAATTTTAAGATTTTATTTTTCATTTGAATTTGAAACCTTTAAGAACCGTGGCTTTAAAGAAGCAATAATAAATTTTTGGCTAATTCATGTTTGACATGTTGGTAAATTTACCATCTTCCTGACATCCTGACTCTACTCTGAGTAAACTCTGTCAATCTGATGTCGATTCTTTTTTTTAATGACATTCTCTTTTTTTCTTCTCCTTCATAACATCCTCTAGCATTTCTTTGATACATCAGTCATGGTGGTGCACTTTCTAAAAGACCAATGCGCTGATGTCCATATGTTGGATTACAGTGTGTGACTGGGTGCATTAAATGACACTCAGCTGTAAACTTTGTTGCTCAGCAATAACAGCTCCAAGGGGTACATAATAAATATACTGTGCCACAAAATATGGCCAAAAACACCATTTTAAGGGTTAAAGGTTACATAGTGATACTTTAAAAAGGAAAACAAGATACAGTTGCAGCTGATTGCAGCAGATTTCCTTAAGTAGTAGATTATCTTTACTAGCTTGTGGTTACTAGTGGCAAAGATGATTGAATCACTTTATAAATGTGAACAAAATAAACAAATAGTTTATAAAAATTACATCTACTCAGTCTGAACAGTGGAGCTGTGGAGCTTTTAAACTTAATTATTATCATCTACTTTAATTAAAGAATGATTTGATTGTTTTAATAACATGCAACATGGTTTGTTACAGAGAAACACATGAAAAGTCCTTTTAAAAGGTCAAATTCAACACGTCTGCCTAAAATCAAATGCTTTTCAGCAGCTTGTCAAGTTCTGCTGAAACATTTTCATTTGAGTCGGTGTCTGGACAAAGAAAACCTCTAAGAGCTGCAGGACCAAACTGTGGTGATCCTGGGATTGCCCTGGAAGTGCACAGCTTTTTCTTGCCTTATCTCATGAAGGAAAAAATTGTGATGAGAATCCAGGTAAAAAAGCATAATAAAACAAAGGCCTAGAAACTAACTAAATTCTTCTGTACCGTTGCATCCTCATTAGAATGGAGCTAAGCTGTGTTTTCACCTAAGTAAATTTTCACATAAACAGGTTTCGCTGTCCATGAGAGAGTGTTTATGATGTGTGCATGGAAATGGATAGCACTGCGGGTAAAACAGGAATAAGTAATGTTGTTAAAGCCCTTCTTTGGAGAAAACAGTCTGCTTGAGCCTGAAGTGCAACCGCCTCTGGGTGCCCATTGAGCCCGTTTGTGTGCCGGCGCTCCATTACATTACACCTACGCACACAGTGAGAGCAGTCAAAGGATTATAAATGAGGGAGAGTGTAATAGGCTGACAACTCTAAGACAACAGGCTAGGACTGTTTGTAGTTTCCTCCTCTGGTGGAAATGAAGATGAAAAAGGGAAAACACACTTTCTTTTTTAAATCTGCTATCAAATAAGAGAAAATAAGGTCAGTTTACTGTAAAAAGAAATGCTGATTTTAAAAAGGAAGCACAGTATATCCGTTTATTTAATCAGAAAGAAGGTGTGCAGCTTTAAAAATAAACGTACTTTGCTAAATATGACACTTGTATGAAGACCTGTCATTTTACTCACTTCTCTCCTTTTTATTTCTGTTACAATGGCACACAAAGACTGTACAAACATACACAAATATTATCCCTTTTCCAGACTCCTCACTGCCAGACTATAAAACACCAGCAAACATATCCCTGGTGGTCATTGATTCAGCAACAGCTTACCCTAAAAGTAACATCACCCCAGTGGCAAATTGAAAAAGAGCAACAGGTCCCAGCGGCCTGCTGAAGCCACTTTGTCTGCCCTGTTTGTGTTACTGGTTTCCATGCTTGTCAACGGAGTACTCAAAACATCTCAAACTCAATTTGATCAAAGTATGAAGAGCAAATACAAAAATGAATATTTATGTTGGATTTGATTTATCAACAGTTTTAATAGCTAATAAAGTAAAATATAACATAGCTATTTGTTCTGGTCACCAGTTAAGTGTTCTGTTAGATCAGTAGCCCCCTAAATATGTTCCTAAAGAACTCCCAACTAGTTGACAATGGCCATGTTTACATTGAGCGTTTTAATTCTTCTTTAATTCCAAATAAAAGTTAAACTTGATTTAGAGAGATAAAAATGAACATTTAAGAACATAATTATAAATGAAAATGATTATGTTGTTTTCCATTGGCCAAAAACAAAAGACCCAGGAAGTTTATTTCAGATGTAAATACATCACATCTGCCAGTTCTACTGTATTTCAACCCTTACAGACATAGTTTTATTCTCTAATTAAAGCCAAAAAACAATAGCATGTAGCAATAGCAATCTGTTTTTAATCTAGCTTTAATATCTCTGTGTTTGTGGTTTGATGCTTTTACACACACACACAGACATGTACACACACTCACACATTCACGTGAGATGGGGAAAACACATATTGCATGATGTCCTACAAGTATGTCAACTAAAGTGAAAAGTTGACTGGTGAAGAAACAAAACATTTGCTTTATTCTTCATTTTAAAAAAGAAAGTATTAAACTCTAATTTGCTATATTTAAAAGGAAACCATCCTTTGTGAGAACACTTTGCTAAAAATGTAAAAATGATTTCACCTGCAAATACACACAGACAATATAGAGTGAGAATAAAACAGTGTCCCTAAACAGATGTATTTTTACATTAACATAAATTAAAGACTTATAAATGTTCTTAAGAAGCCTTCTCTAAACGTGATAAAGAGTCTCTCTTGCTGGATTCATGTTTTATTCAGCATGTGGATATGCTCAATTAGGACTTATAATTAACATTAGCTGTCCTCTTAGTATCACCACTGATGAAAGGAGAGGAGGAGGAGATCAAAGGTGGAGGAAGGATGAGATGAGGATGGATGGAAGCTTAAAAATTCAAAGGTCTGTTTTCATAGATGCATTGTTGTGACTATAGGATGATGTGTGTGTGTGTGTGTGTGTGTGTGTGTGTGCGCTTATGCACCTTTTTCTAAGTGATCAGTGATTTTTCCACAGTTCAAGGACCCATTTGTTTGGTTGCTTGGCATTTCCAAATTCTCCCTCAGAGAGAGTGTGAGCCTGAAGTGATGTTTGTCTCTAAAATGGCCATATAATGGACTGGCCACATATCCAGATTATACCATGCTTCTTATACAGCAGCTTTTTGGATATTGATTTTAGAGACTTCTCTACTATCTGATTAAAAACCTCTCAAAGTTTGTTCCTCTGGATTTTATCAGAGTTGGCCCTAGGAGCGCTAATGTTCACATATTGTATAATGATTTAATAGACGTTTAGATAGAGATCCAGCTGTATCCTTCTAAATAGCTATTCATACATATATACATGCATACATAAATATATATATATATATAAACATACATATTATGTGGTTGCAGGGATATTCTGTCAATATAGGTATGTTTAATGCAAGTTGATGGTGTTTACTTTGACTATATCCATGCTCCTATAGGATATAAAGTAGATATAAAGTAGTAGTGGATATAAAGTACTGTATTATCTCATTGTAAACATGTTCTATACTGTGGCATCTGAGTCCTGATGTCTTGTTAAAGTAATGTTGGCATTAACAAAGTCAGATTGGACTATGTGTTAGACTTTTATTTGTGTGGCAAGACTGGTATCATCTACCTTGAAACAATAAAATATCAGCTGTGGTATTACCTCAGCAAATATTTGCACATAGTTAAATATTATTACTGATTTGGGTTGGATGGCCTGTTAAACACACTCCAAACACACGAGGATCATTACTCCAGGAACTTTGCTTCCTTTAAAAAGTTTTTCCAGTGTCTAAACGTTAGTTTTATTTTTAGGTTTTCAAAAAAGGTATTGCAGCAAAGTAATCATTTTGATATTTCCTAATGTATTAACTGTGTGACCTTTAAATCAACATTTCTTTGTGAACTTGGATAACACCAATCTTTCTCCACATATCAGATTAACTGTTTAATATTCATCACAACATCTCTAAATGATAGATCAAAAGATGATGTCTGCAGGTTATTATAAAAGCAAGACACCCTAGACACTCGAACCACATGAGGCAGGAAATCAATCATCATCAAGAGTCCTATGAAATATTTAACAGCTTTATTAACCACTTTATTTTTCTCTGCAATAATGGACAGAGGCAAACGTGGGTCAGACAGATGAAAAGCACTGGAAAGAATATATAATCTCTGTTTGCCCTTTGTGTCAAATTAAAAGAGAACAGATTGCAGGTGCTGCAAAAGGATGGAGAGAAGAGAGAAAACACTCTCTCTTTAAAACATATTAAACTGTACATGAGAGAGACATTCATGTTATGTGAATGATGCAGTGACAGCCAGGCTTCCATTTTCAAATCAATAGCGGCTGTTTTCATTAAATTGTGGCCACCAACTCCCTAATGCGATCCCTCTGTGTACCAGTAGTCTGCAACTCTGACATAATGGAGATAAATGAATCAGTACAGACTGAGACATAGAAAAAACTTTCAGAGATAGTGAAGCAGAGGGGCTAGAGACAATATGTAGAAAGGAAGATAAGTGAAAAAAGGTTTCTATCTAAAAATGTTAGCACAGCTTCTGGCAAACAGTGGCAAACAGTTGAAATAGTGTATTTGCTGCTGAGCTGACAGTGCAAATAAGTTTTCTCAATGTCAAAACGGTTACTAATCTCTTTCTTTCTTGAAAAAGTACACAGACATTTAGCTTTCCTTTATGTTGACAAATACCACGACCTAGTGTTTTCTCTTCTTGTTCTCCAAGGCTGCTTTTCAGATACAAAGATGATTTCCTGCACATGATTAAACAAACTCAACATGTCTCCCCCTGTATTTCTAATCTATGAAAAATTCAGAGCATGAAAGAAAAAGGAGAAATACCATCCAACCATTATCTGTAATGCTTATTCCAGTAAAGGGTCTTGGATAGCTGAAGCCTATCCCAGCAATCACTGGGTGAGAGGTGGGGTACACCCTGGAAAGGCCGCCAGTCCATCACTGTGTCATGTGTTAAGTTTCTGGTCACGGTGTGTGTTTCATGTCACAGTGTTTTGTTTCCTGTTTTATTTTGGTTCA